>CM041776.1:254395406-254419743 GCA_023374045.1 Limonium bicolor | reverse complement strand
TAGGGTTGGTGGTTGATTGGGGTAGTTTGATTTCATCGATCAAGGACTTGATTCATTCTTTTGTCTTCTTAATTTGCTGTTAAACTTCTGTAGATGTGACATCAAAATATGAATATATCAATTACCAAATGGCTCCAATTCCAAATGGCTATCAGCTAGCTCAGTTTCTATACTGGTGGTGTTTTCTACTCTTATGTACTTTTTATACGGAGTTATTCTTATTAAGTATCGCCGCCACATCAGCAAACCCTTCCACTGGACTCAATCTTTCCAGATTCTATAACTGTTTTTTTTATAATTAGGGCTTAAAGCCATTTTATTAAAAAAGGTGAGTGGTAAATATCGGGCCTCATTAAAACCTCCCTAGGCAAAACCCAATGGGAAAAAACCCAGGAAGGAAAAAGAGTACCCGCCAACTCAGAAAGACAACAAAGAGAACACTCCTAGAAGAGCCTAGTACAGTACAAGCACCACCACACTAAAGAAACGCACCAAAGCACCCTCCCAGACGCACCACAACAAGACCTCACACGCCCCTTCAGATACACTAAACCTCTAGGAGAACATAACCACCTCATCCTCGAACAACAAATCGCGACCGAAACCCCTTCTTAAGCTAATCTCCCAAAATTAAGCCCATAATCAAGGCCCCACGTTGTCCCATCTGCTCTTGGATTTGGCTGATAATATTGGCTTTGGTCTGGGCTGGATTCGGCACATGACAGCCTAACTGTCTCATTAGTTTGATGCATTCATCCGCTTCTGCATCCGGGCATATGATTTTACCTTGTTCATTTCTTGCCGGGACACTATTCCTTGTCTGAGTAGGCAACATCCGGTCCTCATACTTCTGACGTGACTCCACTGCAGCACCCGGGTGAGGCGGCTCCTCATCGAATAATGTGCCCAGCATATTATCAGCCTCTTCATCTCGTACCCCATCAATACCAGCAACAATTTTGTCTGGGGAATCTACATGCCTCTTTTCGATTGCACTACCTTAGGAGGCATTGTAACAGCTGAGTTCCTTAGCTTTTTCGGACTGATCATGTTCAACATTTTTTGGATGTTGTTGATTTAGTGTATCTTTTCCTTCATCCCTTGGTAACTGAATTATACTTTCAGAGGACTCTGGGTTCTTGGGGGGAGGATATTGGTTAACCACTTCTACTATACTCACCGGGAATCGTTGACCCTCGACAATGACAGTGATCTTCAAGTTGATCAGCTGAAGTGTGGATGTCTCGACTTGGGCACGAACCCCTGCATTTTCCAAGGAGTCGATATCCTCATCCTCAATTTTAATAACTTCCCCAACCGTCTGTGCGATCTTGCGCATGTTTTTCTTATTCCATGCATGGAGTGGGATACCTCGCATTATGACCCAAGCTTTACGCTTTTCTACCTGGTCATAGGACATCCATCATCGTATATCCATGCCGTCGTTAGCCTTGCCATCTCTTTGTGCTTTGCTTATTATATCTTCTACTTCATTGCGTGAGTTGAAGACAATGAGGAACTTTTTCCTTGAGAGGGCCAGCAACCCGGCAGTATTAGGCCAACGATCAATCATGAGATTCATCGCATCTTTTGCAGTCTTTTCTTCTTGAAGAGTAACAACAATCACGCATTTCTCTAAACACGCTTTCATCTCTTCATCCGCTTTGACGCTAATAGATAGTCTTGATAGGGCCGGGCTTTTCTCCTTTGGATGAAGTATTTTCGACTTTTCCAGCTTCTCATCGGATCTTGATCTGCCTTCCTCCTAGCCTTATGGTCTTGATATTCCATTCTAGCCCAAAGTTCACTCCCGTTGATGGTCCATCCTTTTATACCTTGAATCACTCGTTTTGCATCCCGTACATGTTCAACATCAACAAACACAAAAGCTTTATGGGACCATTTTCTCACCTTTCTACAAATGTAGATTCTGGTCCATTTGGCGAATCTGCTTACTATTTTCCCTAGATGATACTCCGACACTTCTCTACTGATGTTGTCTATGAAAATTGTAGTGGGAGTATAATTTTCCCAGTTACCTCGGTCGCGGGCGCGACTATCCTTCCTTCGCCTATCATCTTTAGGTTGTCTGTTGCTATATCCCGTCCCTCTGCGATGCCACGCTGACCTTCTATCATCTGCATACTTCGATCTCTTCCTCCATCCGTATTTCATTTTTAATCTCTCCTCCTCTTCTATCATCATATGCCACAAGTCCAGACCTCTGTCAGGCAATTTATCGAACACTCTGTGTGCATCATTTGTATTTCCGGTTTTCACATACACTTGCAGCAATTTGGTGAGCAACTCAGCAGCTAAGCGGGAAGGTCGCTTGTCTTTTTATCGCATTAGTTGCGCTTGAACACAGATACAAAACAAGTTTATAAACTTCCCACCCTCAGTGCACGGATTCAGATTAATGGTGACAGGTGAGTGCTTGCTTGCAGAAGCAAGAAGTCTGCTGACTAAGCCACTTCTCTATTTTTTGGGTGGTACCCCCACTGTTTTTGGCTTGGTTTTCCTTCTCCAGATTTAGAGTTTTTCGGGACTTCTTTCTCTTCAAACCTGGTGCAACCAAGAGAGAATAGAGGCGCACAACTTCTTACTCTGCAGAACAGAAGGTGGAGTAACCACTGGAGTCGAGCAACAGAAATCACAGCCCCGTCAGCAGCACAAATCTCACCCCCGACAGCAGTAGAAATCTCCTCCAGCGCGGAGCGCCAAGCCGAGAGCATTGAATCTCAGCGCCTTCCTCACTTCGAGTTTGCTCTTGACTTTCGCCGCCAGTAACCTTGGCAACACGAAAGAGGGAGAGCTCAACTTTGGTCAAGATCTCCTTGCCTCATCTTGTAGTTACCACGTATTATGCTTGTTTGTCTCCATTTACCAAAATCGAAATCTGGTGTCGACAACCTGAAGGATGGAGGAAGAAGACGACTGCACTGCAGTCTCTACGGTCAAGATTCTATAACTGTTGATTTATGTTATAGTAGTGATTGACATACTCCCATCGGTCACCCTCCCATACGCCCCAATTTTCTTTATTGTAATAATACTCATATCTTATCCGATTGTCACGCTTCATGTGTATACATCGTCATAAAAATGTGTTATAAGAACTGAGCCACTTATGTGAAAAACTAATGAGCTTCATTATGAAAAAGGAAAACGTATGAAAAAGAAAATGCGTTATCATTTTTTTTCTGAAACAATCAACCATCCAGGCTCCGTTCTGAAATTTTATTCATAAGCTAGCTGAAATCTTATTCAGAAGCTAGATGAAGATGAATGAGATGGAAGGCTGCCTCCAGGAGCGTTTGATCAAAAGCTAGAATAATCTAGTGTATTGGATTAGTGGGACTTGAGAACGGGCCCTAATAGGATACATAAGTACATACTTGAGATTCCTACGCCCATTTGTAGTCAGTGGGTAAAAAAGACAGTGGTACAGAGGCAATTCACACTGACCAAATCAACATAAAGCACCCACCTCATCTACACATAGGAAACCAAAACAACACTACAAGAGAACTATCTCCACTTAATAACAAACCAATAAACCCAAATATACCAAACAATCTTGCATTTCGTATGTGGTCGGTGCATGTTCTAACTTCTCACCGCTTCCCACATGGCACATCATCGATTTCACACACAAGTCCATCTGAGCAGCAACGTAGCTATTTGGTGCAACTAGCTGCTACATCCTGGCGAGGCCAAAAAGTCACCACTCTCATCTGTTTTAGAGACACCGCCTCCATCTGTCGATTTCCAATTGCTGGATTCTGCATCCCTACAGTTTACTCGCACATGCCCCCAACCAAAATCGAGCAAAGATCAGAACGGCTGTCCCCGGTCCATCATGCAACCTGATCGTTCGTTGGCTCTCCAGAACCCATCAAGAGTAGCAGAAACCATGACGATCCTCATCCTGCTTCCAATTCGAGTAAGAGGTTCCGATTTGTGTAGCAGTATCTCCCTTGGCGAGACGCAAGCCTTTTCGTTCAATCCCAAAAAACGTGAGAAAATTTGGAAACAAACCCGACACCACAAACCTCAAGACAAGACCAAAAGACCCGCCAGAGAGCGACTCGACTAATTATGAGGGTTAAATCCTCTTATTTATGATAAAGTGAAATAAACTCCCACCTAAAGGAAAATGATTAAGCAAAAGAGAAACTTAACCATGGAATTTAGGAGAACTATAAAGAAAAGAGAGAAGAGAGAGGATAAGGCGATCCCACATCAGGGACTACATTTTTACTTAGTTTGAAAAATGGGTTATAGTTATTTTTTATCGTTTGATGTACTCTATGCCCCCTAAGTTACCCGAATTGAGTTAGATTATATGTTCAGTTTCATCAAAGGATATTACATGTACTATGCGCTTTAATTATGTACCATACACATTTGTACAAACTAAACCAGATCAACGATCTTAAAAAATTGAGCTTCCTTTCGTGTGGGCGAGAAGCAAACTGCATCTAGATTATCGTTAATGTAGAGAGCATCTTGTCAATAGTTAGCCAGTCTAGGTAGAAGGTAGTGGACCGGTACCCTAGTGGGCCGGTGTTTTTAGTTATTAGTATAATAAGTTAGTGGGCTTGTATTATTATTTACATGTTAGGCCCAGTTCCATTGTAATGTCTAGAACAATCTATGTAACCCCTATAAATAACCACCTACTAGTATTGAAATACATACAAGTTCTCTCAGTTACATTAAGACATCTTGTCTCACAATGTCCGGTTACCATATTCAAATATTTTAACTATGGTATCAGAGCTATATTTCCATTTCTGTTCGCCTTCCTCGCTCTTTCCTTCTTTTTCAAAATCTTCTTCCCTCCCGTCATAGTCTTCCCTCCCTTCATCTTCTTCCCTTCGTTTTTCCTCCAATGGATGATGAAACTGTGCTCTCATCCTCTAATAACAGTGGTGAAAACATGATGCCAGGAGGAGAAATCGGATCCGGAAAACAGACCGGCAACCCGTCGGTTTCAACACCTACACAGAACATACAAATATCATCCCAGTCAGTTGTTTCGGCAGCCATCAATCTTATAAAATTAAAAACAGAAAACTTCCGCATCTGGCAAGGTATCATCACAACTTTTCTAAGAGGCAATGATCTTTAAAAATTCATTGATGGTTCTTACCCTTGTCCTGAGGCTGTTATTAACAGTGAGATAAACAAGGAATATCTAAAATGGATTCAGATGGATCAATTAGTACTCACTGTCATTTTCGCTTCAGTAAGTGAAAATAATATCGGTCAGATAGTTGGTATGAAAACAGCATCCCAAGCCTGGACTTATTTGCACCAAACCTTTGCCTCCCAAACAAACGCCCAAGTTGGACATCTGTTGTGTCAATTAAGTTCTATCTCTAAGCAATCTACAGAATCTGTGACTTCATACTACAATCGGGCTCAAGCCTTGGTGGATTCTCTTTCTCTAACTGGTCATTTAGTCTCTCACGGAGAATTCCAAAGCTACATCCTAAATGGTTTATCTTCTGAGTACAGTGCCTTGGTTTCTAACATTCTCACAAGGACAGAACCCTGCCCCCCTCTCAATTATATCACTTTCTTCTCTCTCAAGAAGGCTGGTTACAGAAACAGCAAGCTCACGCAACTACAATTACAGTTAATGCTACATCACACACCCCTACAGTAGGCACTGGAAGAGGAAAATAATTTTACAATAATAGAGGACATAACAGTAGAGGAAGGGGCAGGGGATCTTCCTTTATCAAACAAAACAAACAGACTTCTCTGGAAAACTGATACCAACCACAGTGTCAAATTTGTCGTAAAAGAGGTCATGAAGCCGATGCTTGCTACCATCGCTACAACTACTCTTATCAGCCCCGCCCCCCACCCTCCACTATGACAGCTAATGCTACTGAACTAACCCTACTATGGAGTGGATGCCAGACACAGCGGCATCCCACCATTTGCGGGAGATTTTCTAACTTAACATCAGTGCCTCTGACTATTCAGGTACTGACACAGTCTCCTTGGGGGATGGCTCTACTATGGGCATTCAACACCAGGGTAATGGCTATCTCACCTTCTGAGAAATCATTTATCCTAAAGAATATCATGCATGTCCCTAGTTACACAAACAGGTTGGTTTCTGTAGCAAGTTTTGTAAGGATAATGGAAATTTTTGAGTTCACCATGATACTTTTTACTGAAGGACTCTCAAACTCAGGAAGTTCTTCTCAAAGGGACATCTAAAGATGGAGTTTATACATTTCCTCCTGGCTCTAAGACTCATCAACTTCACTATACCACCAAGGCACCCTCAAGTATCTGGCACGCTCGACTTGGACATCCTAGCACTACTATCACAAGATAGATGATTAGAAATTTTCAGTTACCCATTTCTAGTTTTGTTAGTAGTGAACTATGTACAGCCTGCTGTCAGGGAAAGTTTCATGCTCTTCCCCATTTTCCTTCAGATTCTATTTCATCTAAGGCTTTTGAATTGATGTTTGTGGACCTATGGGGACCATCTTATTGCACTTCAGTTGATGGATTTCACTATTTCATGCTAATTGTTGATGATTTTACACGGTATATGTGGATTTATCCATTAAAAAGAAAATCTGATGTTGCTCTAATATTTCCTATCTTTTGCAAAATGGTACACACCCAATACAATACCACTATTAAAAAGGTTCAGACAGACAGAGGAGGTGAATTTAGGGCTTTAGAAAAATTCTTTCAGAATATGGGTATCACTCATAGACTCACTTGTGCTCACTCTCATCAACAGAATGGCTCTGTAGAGAGTAAAATTAGGTTTGTCGTGGACAGAGGACTTTGTCTTTTATCTCAGGCTGCTCTTCCTATGGAGTTTTGGACTTTTGCTTTCAAAACTGCAGTTTACCTAATGAATCGCACTCCCACTAAGGCCATTGACTTCTCAACACCATTTTTAAACTAAACAATAAACAATCCCCATACAATCATCTTAAAGTGTTTGGATGCAGCTGCTGGCCTAATCTACGACCTTACAATACCCACAAGTTATCCCTCAGATCCACTGAATGTATTTTTCTTGGGTATTCTGAAAATTCTACAGGGTATATCTGTCTTGATCCTGTTAAAAATCGCTATTACATTTCACGGGACGTTATGTTTCAAGAGACTGTTTTTCCCTATGCATCCTTAATTCCAAAACAATCTTCTCCATCTACTACATCTATTTCTAATTTCTTGGTGCCTATGTCTAACCTTGTTACACATACTCAGCAACCACATCCAAACTCACCAGTCTACTACACCACCTCTCAACCTACTTCTACTAACCCTATCTCACCCACACATAACCCTCAATCTGAATCCCACTCTTCATCACCTATACATGGTCAGACTCCTAACTCTTCTGCTCAAACTACACCTCTCATACAAAACTGCCCTCCAGGTCCTATTCCCACTTTACCCACACAAACCTCTCAATCAGAATCTTCGTCAAATTCTTCATCCTTACCTACACATTCTTCTCAATCAGAATATCCCTCCAATATTTTATCCTCACCTGTATCCATACATCCTATGGTTACTCGTGCCAAAGCAAACAATCTAAAACCTAAAATCAGAACAGATGGGACCATTCCATGGCTTAACCACACTAACATCACAAAATCTGTTCCAGACAATCCAACATTCAGCCAAGCAAAAAAATATCCAGAATGGCAAGCAACCATGAATGCAGAATATCAGGCATTAATTAAAAATAACACATGGGAACTTGTTCCCTATCAGACACACATGAACATTCTAGGCACAAAATGGATACTAAAAACAAAACGACATGCTGATGGAACTTTGGAAAGAAGAAAAGCCCGTCTTGTGGCCCAAGGATGTGGTTAAACTCATGGCATTGACTATTCAGAAACCTTCAGTCCAGTAGTAAAAGTCTCCACTATAAGAACTGTTCTCGCTATTGCTACTGCCAGAAATTGGCCTATTCATCAACTAGACGTGGACAATGCTTTTCTACACGGTCATATTGAAGAAGAAGTCTACACTAAACAGCCTAAAGGGTTTGTTGATACTACCTTTCCTAATCATGTTTGTCGGCTAAATAAGGCTCTATATGGATTGAAACAATCTCCTAGAGCATGGTTCTCTCGACTTAGTTCATACCTTTTACACATTGGTTTCAGTGCATCTCAATTTGATCCCTCTCTATTCATATACATACAAGGCTCAAACATGGTGTATCTACTTATATATGTAGATGATATAATTGTTACTGCCTCTAGCCTTAATCTCATTCACAAACTCACATCTTGCCTAGCTCTCGACTTTCCCCTTAAACTCCTAGGAAATCTATCTTTCTTTCTTGGGGTCACTGTAACCCGAAACCATTCAGGACTCACCATCACTCAAAGTCATTATATTCAGGACCTGTTACAGCGCACAAACATGCAAAATTCCAAACCAGTTGCTACACCCATGATTGACTCAACCTCTCTCGACACATCTGACTCTCCACCACATCACGACATTCACAATTTCAGAAGCATTATCGGCAGTTTGCAATATTTGGCCTTTACACGGCCAGATATAAGTTACGCAGTAAAGAAAATCAGTCAACATATGCATGCTCCCAAAGAAATTCATTGGACTGCGGCAAAACGAATTCTTCGTTACCTGAAAGCCACTAAAAATTTAGGGCTTTTCTTCCCCGCGCAACCCCTTGATGAAATGGGTATTTACTCGGATGCGGATTGGGCAGGCTCCATCTCCGATCGCCGCACGACGGGCTTCCTCATTTTCTCGGTGGAAGTCTTGTGTCTTGGAGCTCCAGGAAGCAACGAACGGTGGCCAGATCCTCAACAGAAGCCGAGTTCAAGTCCCTGGCCACGACTACAGCAGAAGCGTTGTGGATTCAGAAACTCTTGACAGAACTTGGTATAAAATTGAAACATAATCTAGTTTTGCGGTGCGACAATATAGGAGCTACATACCTCGCTTCGAATCCAGTGTTTCATAGCCGTGCAAAGCATATCGCCGTGGACTACTTCTTTGTCCGAGAACGCATTCGAAATCGAAGCTTGAAGGTGGAGTTTCTTCTGACGAATGATCAAATTGCAGATGCTCTAACAAAAACCCTAAATCGGGGAAGACATGTGTTTCTGCGTTCTCAAATGTCTCTTGTTGAGACCGATTTGGGAACGAGGGGGGATAGTGGACCGGTACCCTAGTGGGCCGGTGTTTTTAGTTATTAGTATAATAAGTTAGTGGGCTTGTATTATTATTTACATGTTAGGCCCAGTTCCATTGTAATGTCTAGAACAATCTATGTAACCCCTATAAATAACCACCTACTTGTATTGAAATACATACAAGTTCTCTCAGTTACATTAAGACATCTTGTCTCACAATGTCCGGTTACCATATTCAAATATTTTAACTAGAAGGGATAGTCAAGTGGATTTATCACTAATTACATTCCTAGTTGTATTTTAGCTCTACTCATTTAATATGATTAAAAATGCTTTTCTTCTTCTTCAAAAGAAAAATAGTACACTTCTCGTGTACTTCGAATTTTTACGGGTCGTTTGGTACGGGGCATAGAATAAGAATTCCTAGAATTTGAGATGTGCCAATGTTTGGTTAATGGAACTTTAATTCTGAGAATTATCCAAATTCCCTCATTGAGAATTTGATTCTCTCTAAAATAGGTAGGAATTGCTATTCCAAATTTGTTCTCCCGAGAGTCGCGTCCATATTACTTGCTAAATTACAAGTTAATTTCTTTTTAGACTATTTATTTACATAGTTGACACCATTTTTATAGGACCTACGATTCTTCAATTACTTAATTTACTTATATTCATTTTTTCAATTTTATACTATATACATGTGTTCTTTGTTGACAAACCATATTATGGTTCATTTACATATTAAGAATATCATAATTTAATTAATAAATAAAAGTGTCCACATTAAAAATATACATGAACAACTTTTTTTGTTATACAGTTCTCATATGTTTTTATAACATTACAACTTGTGTACATAATAACTTAGTATTTAGTATTTTTATATGATTCATATAATTTATGATTAATAAACTTAATTATTCTCTATTCTAAATTTTATTTCAAGAATTATATTTTCTAACCAAACAAAAGAATATGAGGAAAATGATTGTGTTTTTATAATCTAGGTGGATTCGAGGAATATAAATTTCAATCAAACAAAAATATAACTAATTCCAACAATTTTGATATTAACAACCAAACATGAAAATATTTAATTCAAAGAATTCTATTCTAATAACCAAATTGTTAGAATTTAGATTCCAATAATCAAACGATAAGTTAATGGAAAAACCCGTAATCATATCACATCATTGTGCCCACGTCTTTTACTGTCAAATCTCTTGATGCACCTCACATTGCAGCCGTCCAATGTCTTTACCATCGGAGAAAACGAAATCCAACGGTGGATAAGCTTGTATACACCTCCTTAAGTGCCCCTTCAATTTCCCTTCTGTAACAACCTCCATTCACTGATTAACCAGACAAAAAGTCAGTTAACAACTCCCTCTTTCCTCCCGCCATGGAAGTCCCATACGATCTGATCATCCTCGGAGCATCTGGCTTCACCGGAAAGTACGTAGTCCGGGAAGCCCTAAAATTCCTAAACACCCCGCAAAACCCTTCCCAACACCTACCACTCACTTCCATCGCCATCGCAGGCCGGAACCGCACCAAACTCAAGCAATCCCTAACCTGGGCATCACATCCAAACCCCCCACCTCCAATCCCAATCCTCACCGCCGACACTTCCGATCCCAATTCTCTCCGCCACCTCTGCTCCAAAACCAAACTCATCCTCAACTGTGTCGGCCCGTTCCGTCTCCACGGTGAGCTCGTTGTTGCCGCCTGCGCGGAGCTCGGGTGTGACTACCTCGATATATGCGGTGAGCCGGAGTTCATGGAGAGGATGGAAGCGGATTACCACGATAACGCAGCGGAGAACGGGAGTCTTGTGGTGTCGGCTTGTGGGTTTGATTCGATCCCGGCTGAGTTGGGGGTAATGTATCATTCTAGACAGTGGGTTGACCCCTCGGTCCCTAATTCGGTCGAGGCGTATCTCAGCCTCGAGAGTGAGAAGAGAATTGTGGGAAACTTCGCTACGTATGAATCGGCTGTACTTGGTGTCGCGAATGCTGATAAGTTGGTTGCTTTGAGGCGGTCCAGACCGAGAAGACCTAGGCCTAATGTGAGTTCCGTTTTGATTTCTTTTAGGGAAATTCTACTTTTACTAATTGCTAGTACCAAGAAGAAGAGATATGTCTGATGGATTCTGAGTCCGATGAGTTAGGGAAGGTGAGTCATGAGTGTGCCCTGTTTGGTAGTCTAGGGCTTGTTGGAAAAGCGATGCAAGGGTTGATTCTGGCAACCGTCTCATCCCAAATTTCTAGTGGAATGAATTGAAGTGTACTTACGCTGTTTATATAACCGAAAGAAATCAGATCTTCATGCGCGACCAAGTATAGCAAACTTGTGATATCGGGATTTTAGTTAAAATACTTGCTATTCTGATTTAATGCTAGTAATAATATTCTTAGTTGACTTACATGAGTAGGTTCGTCAATAAAAAATTGCTGATTTCTCTGGCTTTCATGAATCATGCTTGATGTATGGAATTATCGGCTCCCTGTTATCCATTAGATCATGCATCTTGAGTTGGACAAAATGTCTACTACCAAATCTCTTTCCACTAATTATTTTTGTTGCAAACTGGTGGAGTACTACTAGTAGAAGATTATACTCATGGATTAATTCCCACTTCCTGTTAAATAATTTAGTGGAACTGGGTCATCATTTTAAATGAGTACCGTTTGACAAAGTTTTTATTTTTCATCCATTTATCAGTCACCATATTTAGTAATGGTACTTGTATCCCAGCTACACATATTTTCCAGTTATGGATCTTGAGTTATTGTGACTTGTGAAGGTGAGTGTGCTGTGGTTGTTTGAGAGTCTTGAGTCTCTTGGAAATCTATGCTAGAAATGACTGCACAGTGTTCAATTCGAGTTTCCTGTGGTATGATTTTGAATTGTATGGATGCTGTTTTTATAACCTGATGGATATCAGTTCTTTATGTGTAATGTGTAGGAAATTTGTGATTTGGGGATTCCAGATGAAATACTGGCTGTTCTTTTCTGGTTTATGCTTGTAGTAAAATTCTTCACTGATACACATGAGTAGGTTCCTCATCGAAATTATCTGATTACTCCACCTTTGATGAATCGTAGTTGCAGCATGTCATTCTCGCCTCCCCATTTTCCATCAGATAAATGCTCCTGTAAAACTCGAGCTGGCTCTGGACATAGAAGTATACAGCCAAATTTCATTCAACCAAATTATTTTGGTTGCATACTTTGGTGTACTATTACAAGAGTATACTCATGTTTCACATCCAACTTCCCCTTAAATGAACTTTTGGAACTGGATCATCCTTTAGACTAGGTATCGTTTGATGAAGTTCTTTTTTCTCCCATTCATTTGTCACTCACTTGTCTCGTTATTTAGTAATGTTGGTTGTGTCCTTGCAGCATATATATAACCCTGTTATGGATTTTGATTTTTTGTGCTTTGTGAAGATGAGTGGGCCTAGATAATTGTGATTCGTTTCAGTCTTTTGAAAAGACTCTAGCAACTCTGTTATTTCCAAATGTTGTGCGGAATGTCTGAAGTGTGCTGATGTTGTTCTTATAAACTGATGAAGACCAATGTATAGGAAATATGAATTTTAGGGACTTCAAATAATATACTGCCTGATCTGATTCTATGCTGTTGGTCAAAGCTCGTCGCTGGCATACATGACATGAGTAGGGTCTTCATTGAATTCTGCCGATTTCTCTAGCTGTAAGTCATGCATGCAGTATGGCATTTTTGCCTCACTCTGTTTTCCGTTAGATAAACGCTTCTATAAAAATTTGAGGTGGCTCAGGACAGCCAAGTCTCCTGCCAAATTTCACTCACCTGTTATTTAGGTTCCAAAATATGTACTATACTTGTAGAAGATTTAAGATGTAGTCATGGATAACTTTCAACTTCTTTTCAAGTGAAGTTGTGGATCAGTTATTTTTCATTCAATGGTCCTCACTTGTCATTTGTCACTTTATTTAGTTATGGGGGTTGTGTCTCAGTTAGACAGCTACACATCTATTTCCTTTTTTTTTATTCACTCAGCAACAAAACCATCTCATTTGTCCTTGACTTACCACAACTGCTCTTTGCATTCCAGATTCCCGGTCCACCACCTACAAGAGGTGGACCAATAATAAACGAGCATCTGAAAGAGCTCAGTCTCCGCTCTGTACGGCTTCCATCAGCAGACGCAACAGTGGTTCGCAAAACACTCACAAACCTCACAGAGAATCCCCAGGGCCTCCCAGGAGTCATTGAGACACCCGAACAAACCAAAAGGCGAGAATCATTCTGGTCCAGTATCAAGCCAGTGCACTTCGGTGTAAATATCTGCTCCAAATCCTCTCTCGGCTTGGTTCGTTTCATCATGATTGGTATGCTCATCGGCCTCCTGGGTCGAAACTCGTTTGGAAGGTGGCTGCTCTTGGCATTCCCGTACATCTTCAGTCTTGGCATGTTCAGGAAGGTGGGTCCTACAGAAGAACAAGTGAAGAGTGCTGGATTCAAGATGTGGTTTGTTGGAAGAGGTTTTCATGATGCAAGTAGTGTGGAGAAAGGGAAAACCGAGATGGAGATAGTAACTAGAGTCATGGGTCCTGAGATTGGGTATGTAACCACTCCTATTATTCTTATCCAGTGTGCTCTTGTGTTACTGAAACAACGTGAGAGCTTGCCGAAGGGAGGTGTTCTCCCACCTGGGATAGTTTTTGGAGCAACTGATCTACAGGAGAGACTGCAAGAGAATGGAATATCTTTTGATCTCATATCGGTCGATACCTTGTCGAAGCCGAAGCCGTCTGTGGCTGCTGCATAACTAGTGTATCCTTGTGCTGTAATTCTCTTTGTTTCTGTTTCTCTGTGAAGGGTTTTTTTAGTCGGAAAGTAGGGGGAGCACACTTGGAACTCATGTTGTGGTTTGACAGCAGTTAATAAGAGAGCATTAATGCGTGGGTAGCTTATTCTTGTTATTGGTAGCTGTTGATAGTATATTTCTCTGCTCAGTTCATTGCTTGGTGACTGTGCTTTTAAGACCCAGCAAGAACCGAGTTCTTGATGGATGGACGCGGGCAATTACCCTGAGAAGAGAGTCACAACAATCAGCAGCATCCGGGGATTCCTTTTTCACTTCTGGACCCTCAGCTAGTATTGCACAATCGGTGGGTAGAGTAATCAAGACGGAGAGTGTAGTCTTACAATACCCGTTATCAACATTAATGGGCTGATAAGTGATAACCGAGGTCAGTGGCGTCCCTCGATTTTATTGTCAGATTCAGCGAGGCATGCTCCACAGTCCACATGACAAAGCCCCGCAGTCAAGACGATGAAGCGTCCAGTCAACCGAAAAGGAAAATGAAGATAAATAAATGACACTGACCAAGCCACATGCATCATGGACGGTTCTGATAAAAATCCAAAAAATAAACTTTGATGAAAGCCATAAATGGAGTCCTTCATCCTCCACCTTTCTGTTATCATGATATTTGGCGGGAACACAGAGCAAAAGGTTCGTACAACGGGAAAGATCAATCCGTCATATTAGCTTCACGTCAAAAGTAACAAAGAAAAGGAATCCGTTACTTAGCACTACTGTATCTGTATGGCCTCCTTTATAAATATAGTTGAATGTATACTTCACTTTCCCTGCAATAAGCAACCCCCATTCACCCCAGTCCACAAGGACCTCATCCCTCTCTTTTCCTCACGCCATCTCGCCATGGAAGTCAAGTACGATCTTATCATCCTTGGAGCATCTGGCTTCACCGGAAAATACGTAGTCCGTGAAGCTCTTAAATTCCTAAACACCCCACAAAACCCCTCTTCACAACACCTACCACTCACTTCCATCGCCATTGCTGGCCGAAACCAAACCAAAGTCAAACAATGCCTAACCTGGGCATCACATCCAAACCCACCACCACCAATCCCAATCCTAGCCGCCGACACATCCGACCCAAATTCCCTCCGTCACCTCTGCTCTAAAACCAAACTCATCCTCAACTGCGTAGGCCCGTTCCGTCTTTATGGTGAGCCTGTGGTCGCTGCCTGCACTGAGCTAGGGTGTGACTACCTCGATATCTGCGGTGAACCGGAGTTCATGGAGAGAATGGAGGCAGATTACCACGATAAGGCGGTGGAGAACAGGAGTCTTGTGGTGTCAGCTTGTGGGTTTGATTCGATCCCGGCTGAGTTGGGGTTTCTCTTTAATTCTAAACAGTGGGTTGATCCCTGCATCCCAAATACAGTTGAAGCGTATGTCAGTCTCGAGAGTGGGAAGAAGATTGTGGGTAATTTCGCTACGTATGAATCGGCTGTTCGTGGTGTTGCGAATTATGATAAGTTAATCGGTTTGAGACGGTCTAGACCGAGACGACCCACACCTAATGTGAGTTTCCTTTTGTTTCCTGTTATGGAAATCATACTCTTACACTGATTGGTACTAGATATTGGATTTTGAGTTGTCATTTGCGAAAGTGAGTGTGTTATTTAAGTCTATTGATATTCTTGAAAAATCGATCTATTACTTCTTATTTTTATTTCCCACACACTTATTGTCACCTTATTTAGTACTACCTCCGTCCCGTCATAAGTGTCCTGTTTGCTTTTTGGCACGTTTTTTCACCTCAATATTAAACATATAAGGTAAAATAATTTTATAAAACTAAATTTTGTATTATATAGTTTATCATGTAAGAAATCATATGCAAATTTTAAATTTTCAAAATTAATTTATCTTATATGTTAAAAATTGAAGTCAAACGACATGTCCAAATAGTAAATAGGACAGTCAAGGTGGGACGGAGGGAGTAACAATGATGCATGGTTGCATGCATGTGTCTTAGGCTAGCTGCACATACATTTCCTATTGCAACCTATTCTGCAAATTTAATCTGTTTGAAATAATATTTTTTACTTGATAATAAGTATATATTTAGTAAAAAAGATTATATATTTTCTAAAAGAATACTGCATATTCAAACCGTATTTTTTATGAAAAAAAGTGTAGACATATGCAACTTACCACGTAAAGATTGATTTATATGGTTATTGCCTTATTGGAAGAGAAATTTCAGTATTGCACCATGGTATCATGTTTGCATTGGAAAAAACCACACCCTCTCAACCTCAAGGAAAGAGCAGAAACGTCCCAGTGAGGTTGCTTTCTCTTTGTGTGTGAAAGAGAGCAAAACTACTCCTCCTACCCAGAATCAAACACAAGACCTCTATTGTTAATAGGAACAACCTTCACCACTAGACCATCTTTACTTTCTTGTTATATTAGAGTATATTACTTTATTAGTTCTAACTTTCTAGCTTTTTCTGTTTAATTTTATTATAATTCATAATATAATTTAAAAATTATATTTATTTTGCCGTTTCCCCGTTTCGAGTTAATTTTTGACATTGCCGTTTCCCCGTTTCGAAACCCAAACTGTTTCGGTGCAACCTAGCCTCCTATATACATATACAATGCCAGCAAAAGGGCATAAGCCTCAAGATGTGTGTACCCGGTTTTAGTACCTTGCTAGGTCAATTTTTCAATTTCTTCAAATTATTGTATCTAGTTCTCGGACTAAATATCCTCTTGGTTGGAAGGAATCCCTAGATGTGTTAACCACAGCTTTTTGGTTATCTACTAGTAACCCACTGATAAAAAAAATATCAACTGCTCTTCTATTACAGATTCCTGGACCATCACCACTAAAAGGACCAATGATCGGTTATCAGAAACAGCTCAACCTCTGGTCAGTTCGGTTACCCTCAGCGGACGTAGCAGTTGTCCGTAAGACACTCACAAATCTCACAGAGAATCCCTACGGTCTCGCGGGTGTCACTGAGACTCCTCAGCAAAGCGCAAGACGAGAATCATTCTGGTCTAGTATCAAACCCGCCCATTTTTTAGTAAAAATCTGCTCCAAATCCTACTTTGGCATATTTCGTTTCATCACGGTCGGTAGGCTCATCAGCATCCTGGGTCAATACTCGTTTGGTAGATGGCTTTTATTAACATTCCCGTACATCTTCAGTCTAGGCTGGTTCAAGAAGAAGGGTCCCAGTGAGGAACAAGTTAAGAGTGCTAGGTTCAAAATGTGGTTTGTCGGAAGAGGTTTTCAAGATGCGAATGGTGTTAAGAAAGGGAAAATTGAGAAGGAGATAGTAACAAGAGTAATGGGTCCTGAGATTGGATATATAGCAACTCCAATTATTCTTATCCAATGTGCTATTGTGTTACTGAAACAACGTCAGATCTTGCCTAAGGGAGGTGTTCTTCCACCTGGGATTGTTTTTGGAGCGACGGATCTGCAGCAAAGACTACAAGAGAATGGAATATCGTTTGATGTCATTTCCAAGTCGTATTCTAGCCGTCTTTAGCGGCATAGCTGGTTTGCGCACTTGTAATTTGAGAGGACTGGAGTGAGATATCGATCCCAAGACACTCTATTGTATTATGCGCTTTGATTAATAAAATTGGGATTTAGTTGTCTCCCACAATTCTTTACTTATTCTTTAGGATATGAAATTTGGATGGTTTCAGTCTGACCCTCTATAACCTTATCAATGAACAATGGGTGATGTGATTAGTCAGTTACATGTGAAAAACGCAATGGTCTTCATGAGAAAGTGTACAAACCGATGTTGATGTTGACGTTTTTATTGTTATTGCTCGTATGATATAGATATTATTTGTATATATCTTGGTGGAAGTGTTCATTTTCAAGACCATGACATAACCAATGTATTAAGTGAAATCCTTGTCCACAAGAATATACCAATAGCAGGAAGACAAGTTGCAAGCAATGAGAAAGATATCTTTCAGCTGTTTATTGATGTTCAGCCGACTTGGAAATTTTTTACAATAGCAGATGTGCACCACATATTGCCAAGCCCTTGTGCTGGGTCGGTAGTCGGTGATATCATAGAATCAAAAGATCTTAGTTTAAAACTGTATTGTGAGAAAGGTCCGGACAGATGTGGACCACATATTCTTATTCTTTCTCTATAATCCTCACTTTACAGTAATTTTCTGATTCTAAAATTCGGTAGAGTTGTTTCCGGGTAGTTCTTAATTTGGCGGAGTAATTTTCGAAACGTGCAGCATAGCCCGGTCACAAGCAGTCCTGCGCAAACGCAATGAGTTGAGCAGAGCAGTACGACAACCAGTGTCCAACTGCTTTGGAGTCGTTCACATGCTTTACAGTAAAAATAAAATATTAATACATGAAGTAGAAAGTTTGTTATAAAATTGTTAAATTGTAGTGGTAGCGACATGGTAGACGTATTATCTTATATCTATAATGTATAACTGAACGAGTTGTAGTTATCCATGCTTAACACGAAATGTTAGGGTATCGTTGATGTAGAAGAAATTGTAATTAATACTAACAAAATTGTAACTTGATTGAAGGTAGTGGATATGGTTACTTATTCAAACTTGCACTAAATGTTAATTTGAATTTGACGGTAATAAAGATTAAGTTAATTGTAATTGTAACTAATAGGAGTATTAATTAAATTATAATTTAGTTGAATATATATAGTAAATGTTTATTACAATGTAACTTGAATGAATGTAGTGATGTTTATTTAATTTTGTTGCAATTGTCATGAATTTTACATTAAATTGTAGTGGCATTAATTAATATAATCAAATTGAATGTAGTAAATGTAAACATAGTTGAATTGTAATTTATACTACTAATTACAGTATAATTGGAATAAACATACGAAGTGTATATATATAGTACTAGGCAATTTTGATTAGTTGTAACAAACAATGAAACTGAACGGTGAAGTGCATTGTCATTATCTAGTACAGGTATTGTTCGATTTAAGTTTGTATAAATTATTAATTGTTTAGGATGGACACTTCATATTAATTAGTATTGTTGGGATTAAGGGTGACCACGGTTCCGGATCCATCGGTTGCGGTTGCGGAACAAGTGTATTCATATTTGGAATCGGTGGTTTTAGGACGGTCTGGTTCCGATTCCTTATACTACAACATTGTTTAGCAATGGAGGCAAGTTGTGTAACATCAACGGAGGCAACCTACAACTTGCCTCACTTCATCTAATCAAAGGAGGCGAGATATGTTGTTGCCTCTGATGGTCTAATCAATGGAGGCGAGCTAGGTTGTGGCCTCCATATGTACAATCAATGGAGGCGACATTAAATAAATGCCTCCTTTGGTAACGTGTGGTGTATCATTATACAAGATCATTGGAGGCGATTATATTGTTGCCTCTATAGACAAGACCAACAGAGGCAAGAGATTTTAGTTGCCTCTATTGAGTCTATACAACAGAGGCGAGCTTTTCTTTTGCCTCCATTCTACATGTTTAAGTATAATTAACTGAGGCGACTTATATCAGTTGCCTCCATTGATTCGTTATAACAGAGGCGACTTATATTAGTTGCCTCCGATGATCGGTAATAATAGAGGCACATCCATATAAGTTGCCTCTCTTGACTGACCGGTTACAATAGAGGCGCGTTCTCTTCTCGCCTCCTTTGCCTATGTTTTATTTTTTTAAACTACCGTAATATATTTCACAACTTCTTTCTTTTAACTTCTAATCTCACCTGTCGTACCATTTCTCCTCTTTGATCGAACCCTAGATCCAGTCCCAACAACTTATCATCTCTGAAAGGGGTAGAGAAAAATGTTCGAAGGAAACAAGCACGAGTATTCGAGATATACCAGGAGGCTGCTACAAAAAGTTTCGGTCGAATTGAAGGCAATAGATGAGAAATTATGAGCTTATTATATTGCCTAATAACTTGCTTAACAAAGTTAAGCATCTGCATTGAATATATACACTTGTACAACAACGGTAACATATACATGTGTGGGCCGTGTACATGGTATGGGCTAACAATGAATTGTAAACTGATACAGAAGACATGTGGGCTATTATTCTAACACCCCCCCTCAAGAGCTACTTGGGTCACCTTGTAGATCTTGTATTAAAGATAGACCTATATCTTGAAGAAAAGAAGCATAAGATTTTCCAGCTAGAGGCTTGGTGAGAAAATCTGCCAGCTGCTTCTTGTTGGAGATGTGTTGTACAGAAATGAGACCTTCCTGAATTTTCTGGCGAACGAAATGAATGTCGATCTCTATATGCTTTGTCCTTTGGTGTTGCACAGGGTTCTTGGCAATGAAGACTGCGGACTTGTTATCACAGTGGAGTGGTATTGGTTGAATCTCAGTTACTCCAAGTTCGTGTATTAAGCGGCTGAGCCATGACAGTTCACAGGTTACTGCTCGCATGGCACGGTATTCTGCCTCAGCTGATGAGAGGGAGACACTGCTCTGCTTCTTGGATTTCCAAGAAATAGGTGATCTGCCCAGCATGATGTAGTAGCCGGAGACAGAGCGTCTTGTGTCCTTGCAACCAGCCCAATCACTGTCACAAAATGCCAGAAGAGATAAGTCAGAATCAGTATTTAAATGAATGCCATAATGTGCTGTACCATGTAAATACTGCAGTGTGTGGTAAGCTGCTTGTAAATGCTTTGTAGTTGGAGCTTGTAAGAATTGACTGAGTAATTGAGTTGTGAAACAGATATCTGGACGAGTATGAGTCAAATAATTCAGTTTACCAATCAAACTTCTATATAGAGTAGGGTTTGGAAGGATCTCACCATCTGCAGAACTGAGTTTGATTGTAGTAGGAAGAGGGGCTGTAGTGCTGTCTTTACCATGTATGCTGTGATCTGTCAGAATTTCATTGCAGAACTTGCGCTGAGTAATGACCAGACCTGTTGAATGATACAAAAATTCCATGCCCAAGAAAAAATGGAGTTGACCAAGATCTTTAATTTTGAATTCTTGGTTCAGTTTATATTTCACACTTGTAATTTCAGTTGGGTTATTTCCAATGATGAGAATATCATCAACATACACAGCAATGATAATAAGATGATTCAGATTGTTTTTCAAGAATAAAGAGTGGTCATTCTCTGATTTTCTGTACCCTAATGTCTCCAGAAAGATGCTTAGTCTAGCGAACCACTGGCGGGATGCTTGCTTCAATCCATAAAGGGATTTCTTCAGGCGACAGGCATTAAAGTTCTTGTCAGTTTTTAAACCTTTTGGTATTTGCATGTATATTTCCTCTTGAAGATTCCCATGGATGAAAGCATTATTGACATCTAGTTGATCTATTTTCCATTTTTTCTTAACAGCAATGGCTAGAATTGTCCTAATTGTGGTCATGCGAACCACAGGAGAGAAAGTTTCGGTGTGGTCTAAGCCATACTTCTGACTAAAGCCTTTGGAAACTAGTCTAGCTTTATATCTTTCAAGAGTCCCATCAGATTTCAATTTGGTTTTGAAAACCCACTTACAGCCGATTGCTTTTTTATGTTTAGGGAGTTTGGTGAGATCCCAAGTCCCATTGTCTATGAGGGCTGTAAGTTCTGTATTAATGGCTTCAACCCAGTGAGAATGTTTAGAAGCCTCTTCATAGGTTTGAGGATCTTGAATATCCAGAATTTGATCAAGAGTGTGTCTGTTGGTGATAGAAGTTGCTGTTAGAGAGAAAGATGGTGTTATGTTTGTAAGGGAGAGAGGATAAGAAGAAGAGGTCTGTTGGTTTGAGTTCAGTCTGGTTCTTAATATCTCGGTGAAAGGATCTTGGTGGATGTGGGTAGAACCAGTGGTATAGTCTTGTAGATAAGAAGGAGGATGTCTTATTCTTGTAGATCTTCGTAGTGTATCAAGAGTGGATCAGTGTGAGTTTGAGTCTGGTCTGATGTCGGTTGGTCTGTTTCAAGAGAAGCAGGAGGCTGTGTTTCTGGTGTAATGTCATCTGAATGCAAAGGTTCTGTGGCATGATTATCAGAGGTAATGTGAGGTTGTGGTGGGGAGGAAGGAAGATCATCATCAAAGACATAAATGTTTTCTTGAACAAAAGTAGATTGATTGTAATCAGAAGCATCTGTACAGAGAGGAATATCTGGATGAGGATGCTTAAAAGGAAAGATGGATTCATGGAATACAACATCACGAGATGTTATGATTGCATAATCTTGTATTCTGAGAAGCTTGTATCCCTTTTGGTGTTCAGCTAATCCTAGATGAATGCAAGGGATAGATTTTGAAGCAAAATTTCCCTGTTTGGAGCCTAGAATAAGGGCATAGACTAAACAACCAAAAGGTTTTAAGTTGCTGTAATCTACTGGTGTGTTGTATAAAACTTCATAAGGAGTTTTACCTTGGAGGGTGGAGGATGGCAGTTTATTGATTAGATCAGTGGCTGTTAAAAGGCATTCACCCCAGAATTCTAATGGAATTTTAGATTGGTGGTATAAAGCACGAGCTGTTTCCATTAAGTAACGATGCTTTCGTTCAACTATTCCATTTTGTTGGGGGGAATGGGGACAAGATTTTTGATGAATGATCCCTAAAGAATTAAAGTAGAGTTTGCCTTGATTTGAACTTCCTAATTCGAAAGCATTATCAGAACGAATGCATTTAATTCTTTTTTCAAATTGTCTTTCGACATATGTGATGAAAAGTTTTAAGAATGAGAAGGCTTCAGATTTAGAATGCAGAAGTTTAATCCAAAGAGCTCTACTTTTGTCATCGACTATGCTGAGAAAATATTTTTTATTGTCGTGACTAGTCTGTCTAAAGGGACCACAAATATCGATGTGAATAAGGTCAAAAATCTCGGAACTGGTTGTAACAGAGCGGGAAAAAGGTAATCTGTGGTTCTTAGCTCTGTTACAGCTATCACAAAGGAAATTTTTGTCTAGATCAGCCCGTTTGATTAATTTAAGCTGAACTAGTTTTTCAAGAGGTGTGTGACCTAATCTTAAATGCCAAAGATACATGTCAGAATTAACAGAAAGAGAAGCTTTTCTTGTATTGACGTCTGAGGGTAAATGTTGTACAATAGGGACATCAAGATTTGTAAAAGACTGATATGAACTACAATGTTTACTCCGCTTTGACATAAAAACATCTAGAGATGTATTATCCAAACATATAGACCTTTCTTTTCAAAAGCAAGATTAACTGTGATCTTTGCATCATGGTCCTGCAAGGCACATATGTTGGGATATATTAACATAGTTGCATCTATCTGTTGCAAGAATTTACGAACAGAGAGTAAATGGAATTGAAATGTGGGAACATATAGAACAGATTGTAATAAGCAAGTTGAAGAAAGTTGTACAGTGCCATATCCTTTTATGCATCCATTATGACCATCAGGCATTTTCACAGAATTATGACAAGCAATAAAATCCGTATCAACAAATAGATGTATATTGCCACATATATGATCTGTAGCACCAGAATCAACCACCCATGAACCTTCAAAATCATGCATTATATTGGCAGTTAAGGAGATACATCAATACCTGCGAACTGATTGTAAAAACCAGTTCCTTGTTGTTTGGAGACTTGCTGATTGTGTTCCAGGTAGGCTCCTAAAGACGCCAGTTGCCGCTGATTAAGTCCCGGCACCGGTGTTTTGTGGTCATTGAGGTAGTGAGTGAGGGCGTTGAGTTGGTCTTTGTTGAAGCCTGGAACAGGAGTGTCAGAATCTTCATGAGGTGTGGAATCTTCGGTAACAGCAGAAGAGATGGGCTTCTTGTTCTTGTTGCGCCAGTATGAGGGGAAATTGCCGGTGACCCAGTAACAATCTTCTACGGAATGTCCAAGTTTCTTGCAATGAGTGCACTTCGTTTTCTTGGAGTCGACACGTGAGAAAGATTCTCGAGAAACTGGGTTTGGGCGATTCCCAGAATTGGGGTTAGAACTTGCGAAGGCTAGACCCTCATCGACTTCTGGTTTGTGTGCTTTGCGAGAGAGCCGATGATTTTCTTCTTGGCGGAGCGTGGAATATACGTTGTCGATGGTGGGAAGGGGATTGAGCATCAGGATGTTGCTTCGCAACGACTTATAGGAATCATGCAAGCCCATCAGAAAGTCGAAGACTCGTTCGTTTTCGCGATTTTTTGTAGTTCGACAGCAGATCCGCAAGTACAGGGAGAAATGTTGATTAATTCATTCTGTTCGTTCCATATCTTGATCCATCGGGTGTAGTATTCGTTGATGCTGTCATTGCCTTGATCGATTTGATGAGACTCCTGGCGAAGAGCATATAGTCGAGTGCCAGCAGGATCATCC
>CM041776.1:254330496-254394906 GCA_023374045.1 Limonium bicolor | reverse complement strand
CGAGAATAAAAACCGAAAAACGGGCCCGGTTAGTGAATAGTGCCAAACCGGGTAAAATAACGAGCGTTTTCTGTAAATGACGAAAAATGCTCCAGCCTATTAATATAGAGGGGGCCGGTTTTATTAGCGAGTCATCCCCCTCACTCACACACAAAAAGAAAGAAAGAAAAAAAAAAAAAGAGAGGGAAACTTAAAAAGTGAAAAGGTAAAAAGCATTTCCCTCCTTCTCTCCTCCATTTCCTTTCTTCTTCCTTCTTCCCCTCCTCCACCGATTTTCTCCTCTCTCTCTCTCTCTCTCTCTCTCTGTGTGTGTGTGTGTGTTGGGCGACAATGGACCTCCTTCCATGGCTCCTCCACCTTCCTGTTCATGCCCAAGCTTTGTTAAAGCTCCAAACTAAAATAATTACATATTTGTTATCCCCTCATCAAGCTCCACCCTTCTCTCTTTTCAAAATTCGAAAAGGATGAGTTTCATTTTCGTGGGTGTTGGCCATTTGAAGAGAAAAACACACCATTTTGAAGCTTGAAGCTTCCTCTTTCATCCAAGGTAAAAATATCCAAAGAAAAAATCATTTTCCTTCACCCTCTTGTGTTGGCCAATTTTGGCATGTTTTAATGCCTTGCTTCTTCTTGTTTTGAGCTATTCTTCAAGTCTCTAATGGTGGGTTGGAGCTCCTCCTTTGATTCATGCCAAAACCAATCCTAGGGTTTCCAAAGGTAATGTCCAATTTCATGCCTTAAGCCCCTTTTTGAATTCATGAATTATCCTCACAAGCTAAGAGAGCTAATTAGTGCTCCTTATGTCCAATGATACATTGGTCTAGAGAATTGGGCAAGTGATTTGCCATGACCGATTTTGGGTGGATGAGAAGAGGAGAAAAGGAGAAGAGTATTTAAAGGATACTTAAGAGAATTCAAGGTAAGAAACCAACCCTAATGTATATTCTATATGTATTAGAATATGGGATGGGTAAATAAAATAAATGAACCCCACTTGAGTTGTGGTAATAATGTGCTTGCATAGAAAAATGCAAGTGAGAAAACATTTGTGAATTTAGTGTTTGATTTTAGAGCTATGCATTTTATGAATTATGCATTGTGTGGTATTTGGAGAATTGATGAGTATTAATGGATTTATATGTGTGCTGATAGAACCCTTGTGGTTTGGCTAGTTTTAGGTTGATTTAAATGGTGGTATGAGTTTTGGGCAATGTTAGAAAAGTAGCTGGACTATGGCGAAATTCTGGTAGAAATCTAAGTGATTTTAGTGATGTTTTGAGTAAAGTATAACCTAGGGTTAGCTAGGTACGAATGGAGATTGAATTGGGTTAGTAAACCCTTTGGGAATTCTTGTTCAAGGAGAGGAGATTTGTGCAAAATCTGGAGCAAAAGAAGTTGTTAAGTGCCTTGGGAGTTTTAGAAAAAGGATGAGGAGTTAAGGCTTTAAGAGTGAGGCATGAACCTTGGCATGAGAAGTGCATTGTCTTGGAATATTGGGAATGGTCAAATAGAGTGAGAAACAATAATGCAAGTGCCAAGGGGGTAAAAATCTGTAGCACAAGTGTGCAAGTGTAACAGAGAGAATGAAATTTGTAGAATTTGAGTAAGGAATAAACCTATGTTTTGAGGAGGTTTAGAATATGTTTAAAGGTGTTTAAACATGTAGAAAACATGTGGAATGATTAGGAAATGATTAGAGGTGAATTAGGGGTTGAAAACTGGTGAAAAACTGTAAATTTTGACAGTTCCAGGGGTGGTTCGGGTTTGCAAATCGGTACACAAACCCGGACCATAGCAAAAACGCACCAGAAAGTCATAACAGGGTTTGGTCCGGGTTTGTAACCCCGGACCACATGAAAAATGCGACAGAAACTGATTCCAGTGTTTGGTCTAGGTTTGTAACCCCGGACATAAACCCGGACCACTATAAAAATTGAACAGAATGTGTTTTAATGGGTTCTAAACATGGGGAATTGATTGGTAATGGTTTTAGATGATGATTAGGCCTTGTTTGGTGACTATTAAAGGTCATAAGAAGTGTAAACAAGTGCTAGGAGTTAATGAGAAGTATGAACCTAAGTTAACAAGAGTAAAACCGAGATAACGGGTTAACGGGGTAAGTACGGGAGTAGCATTTAATTATGTACCGTATGAGTTTAGTATTAATAATAGAGTTTGGAACATTATCAGAGGATCGGGTGTGAACCGAGCATGGTGAGATGACACGGTAAAAGTAAAAACCCGGTGAAAGGTATGATTTTCTCATACCCCGCGTACTAACCGAGTTACGTTGATTTGTGTGTTTGTGTGCCGGCTTAATCAAGATTAAAGCATGAAAATAATCCATTGTTTGATTATGTATGGCTTGTTGTATGTTGTATGAGCTAACATACTTGTATGTCAGTGTGGTCTAACGTAGTGCATAGACCGACTCATAGTGAGTATCGATTGACTAGAATCCCGTATATCGGGTAGTCTCATAGACAATGGAAATATGCAAACACACACAAGCTATCGATTAAAGTATAACGATAACACAAACATATGAACTCCCTAGAATGTGAGGAGATGTACGGTTTGAGTAAATGCCCGATAACGGTTAGAAAACCATAATGAAACAATCCACGAAATAAATAAGAGTGGAGAGATAAATGAACCTCCATCGAGAGGATTGAAGTTGGTCCAATGATGTGAACTTATAAGAAAGGTAAAAGAGACCTAAGGGACTAAGTAACTCCCTTGAGACATGGTCGACCTCCTATATAGGATTTTACCCGGTATAAGAAAATAACCGAAAAGATAAGTATATGAAATGTATGGGTAACCCTCGAAACTAAGATTACCCGAATTTAAGTAATGTTCCATAATCATTAGGAACATCGAGGGAGATGCTCCTAGACTATTATGCCTAAATAAATTATAACTCCGAGAGAGGAGTGTATGGGAATGTGAGAAGTCTGAGAGTAGTCGGACCTATGCGAAGGTAGGAACTAAGAGCGAGTTCCGGGAGCTAGTAAAACTAAGCTCGAAAGCCATGAGTTAGGCTTAAGTATGTATTAAGAGAAACAAGCGAGAAGTGTGTAGGAGACCTGTAGTGTCTCGAGAACTACGCGAGGTTGAGTATTAGTAACCCATGAGTGTGGGTGGGATAAGTATAAGTAGCCCAAGAGAGTGGGTGCGATAGAGAGTAATGACCCAAGAGTGTGGGTGAGTATAAGAATGAGTAACCCGAGAGAATGGGTAAGAATAAGAATATGTAACCCGAGAGGATGGGTGAGAATAAGATTAAGTAACCCAAGTGTATGGGTGAGTTATCGAACAAGTAACCGAGGCATAGTGAGGTATAACCCTCAAGGCCTAAGAGTAAAATGAACACAACTAACAACCTTGTTATGTTAGCTAAGGATTGAATTCCATGGTTGAATGTGAACCCTTGTGTAGTGTACATATGGAATGTATTGCTATGTTGCATGTTGATTATATTAAAACGAATCTCATGCTCTCGATAAAAGTAGTCGGCGTACCCCGGTTAGCGCTCGGGGTATGCGAATTTCATATGCAGTGTAAAGCTGAGCCCCTATGGGCATTGTTTTTATCTTTCAGGTACACCAAAGACGATACCGTTCGAGAGTAGGACGGGGTCGATGGTTAAACATGGGTAGATAGATCTTATTTTACTTTTGTACTTGAATGAGGTGTAAGTCCGAATATGTTGTCGGCATCCGTATATTGTAGACTCGGTATAGTAAAGAGATGATTTGAGTATTGTATTATGTACTTGATTGTTCCAGTCCATCAGACTGTACTGTATGTGAGATAGGCCTGGTTAGCCATATGGGTGGCTAACGGCATTGTATCACCCTTCATTGTAATAGAGATCCGCTGCGTGAGTAAGGGTAATTTGTGACAGTTTTAAAGGTAATGATGTGTTTAACGGTTGGGGTCTTACACAAATGGTATCAGAGCGAAGTATCACTCTAATGACTGGAAATACCGAGTTAGGAATTAGAGACTTAGGGCTAAGGGTTGAGTGATAGCGTGAGAGATGCGCTAGTTAGGAACTTCCAGTATGATGTGGATACCTACAATACTAAACCCGCCCTCCACAACCCCCGTATTAAAAAGCTCGGAGAAGAACGCTAGAGAGACGGGAAAACCCAATCTGGCAGTTGTTAAATACTTCAAGCTGAACCAGAACCTGTCATGCGGTAGATCCCGAGAACCGGAAATCTCGGAGACGGATCCCGCTGGAACGACAATAACCGCACTCAATGGCGGAAGATCGAGACATCCTATTCAAAGGATACTAGAGTCTTTGGCAGCTTGGGGCGACATGCTTAGCAGTCGCGAGAACCCGGCTGGCCGAGTAGCAGCAAGAAGGCTAGCACCAATCGTGCAACGAGGTGGGAATGATGAAGTAATGAAACCGGGACACGTGCCTATGAACCACCATAGTTAAATAATACCACCAACGGTATACCAATTGACTAAGAGTCTAGTCAAGAGTAGGTACACCCACCCTGCCACACCCGAAGAGGTTGCAATATTTAACTGATATAGCTTAGATAGCTACGAGCATAACTACGGGATATACCCGGATAAGACTACATAAGTAGTACTCAAATGAGTTAAACCTCGGTAACCACAGTAAAGACGTGGGAACGAGCAACGAGGTAGAACATAGAACTAAGTAAAGGAGGAACTCCAAGAGTGGAGAAGCACCTAAATGAATGACAACCACGTTAAGATGAATGAGAAGCAGCTCTAAGGAGTAGTTATCCAACTAAAAGATCAAGGAAGGCCCGACAAGGCTACCAAATATAATGTGAACATTACCGAAACCGGTACGAGTTATCCCAAAAACCACCTGTACCGCGCACTTGCCACGGCAAGTGCAGCAATAACGGGACCGTTAAGAGGAACGTAACAAGCAAGAAGTACTTAACAAAGTACCAATGTGGCGAGAGAAGCCAATATAACACCACCAAACCCTAAGAGTTTTTAAAATGAAAATTTGGAAAGGCCGAATGGCCTGACCATTGTACTAAGAGAATACCAGTCGGTGAGAAGCTAGACCTGGTAAGAAGCAAGTGGCATCGAAATGCCGTGAAGATTTTTATTTTCAAACGCAAATTTTCCAAAAAAACCCCAAATTTTAAAACCAAACCAGAGAACCACGATAATTTATCATAGGACGATATAAGAGGAGTTGGCAACAGAATACTTCAACTAGGCGTGTGACCGACACTACAAGTGTACACAAACGAGACATGGAACGGCCGCACTCCGAAGGAGCTTGCGGGCCTGACAGACCAATTATGAGTTAGTCGGGTAAGTGGTAACGTATCAATGAGATACTCCATGTATGTATACAAGTAGAGTACGGAACACGGGAAGTAGCCACTCCATACTACGGACGAAAGAGCCAATTTAAACCAAGACAGTTGGACACCTCGAATGATCGGAGAACACAAAGAAGCTTACCAAGCTAAAGGAGTCTAGAACCCAGTAAGGTGACGGACCTAAGGATATAACGTTAATAAGTGCGGAAAGCACAGAGTACTAGGTATAGACATTGGATTTGTCTCAGGAAATACATAATAACTGGAATGAATACCAGCGTAAGCCATACGACGAATGCCTAAAATGAACATATTAATGTTTGATGAAGGGGATAGAATTCCCATAATATACTTCACTGAAGAGAATGACGACCTGGCCAAGAAGATAAAGGAAAAGTACCAAGGATCTACCCAATAATGGGAGACATTACAACCCTAAACGGGATAATTCGAACTATATGTAACCGCAAGGTGGAGTAAAGGAACTGAACATACCCATGAGTTCAAGCCAGATGTAATGGCGTAACTCAGTAACACCCAGGAGCAATCCGTGAAGGGTGCCCGAGTCAACAGTAGTTAAACGAAACATCGTGTTGAGAACACAAGTGTAAATCGAACACTCGGGTAGAACCTCGAAGAAATCCCACTTAACAAGGGAACACCATAATTGCCAAAAGGCATGGATTAATATCAAGATACTAAAAAGGACTTCCAGGTACGGAAGCGTGATGAAACAATCATATCGAAAACCCAGTAATACCTCCAAACCATTTGATGGTATATGGAGAAGAAGAAACTTGCATAAACAGCCTGCATAGGGCATGGCGAGGCAATGCGGCTTGTAAGCCGGTAAACCAACTACCATTCGTAGATCTAAACGTTGCAAACCTACGCATATAGGCATAGGAGCAATAGTGGAGAATAAACCACTACCTTACAATGGGGATACCCCTCGTTATTGTGGGGCCTAGGGAGCGGCAATTGTGTGAATCCTCCAGAGAAAGGCTACCACTTGAGAATGTAATGTGAAACCGCTAGAGCGGCGTAGAGAAACTTGAGCATGTGTCTATTTCCGAGGAGTAATTCGAACAGAGATAGTATGTAGGAAGGCTTTGATAGCAGTGGAAGGAAACCAAGAGAGTAATCAAATTAGTAGTAAACACTGTATGTGTACAATATGAATTGCAGAGTAAACAATACGCAATAAGCGTAAAGAGTTTAGAGTAGTATATTCCATTGAGCCGAGTGAATGGCAAGCCATAGTATAAATGGCGGGAATGCATGAGCTAAAACTAAAGTAGTAGCTGATGCCATATAAGCGAGTGTTGTTAATGAGTAAGAGCATGGTACGCAGCGAGCGACCATTGTAAGAGTGTAATCAGATAGTGATATGAAGCTGATGAGAAAAGTTGGTAAAGGAGACATATTCATTCCTATCGCACAAGAGATTTACGGCCAAGGGTTTACGCTTCTGCACTCTGTATGACTGAGTGTTTTGGTATTGCACTTGTGCGGTAATGATCGAGTGGGAGAGCTAGGAATTGAGAAATGTCAACGAAGCCTGTTGAGTGAGAATCTAGAGAAATAACCGTGCGGCCGTTGGCCAAGGATGCACAGAGAATGTGGGCCGTAACCCACAGGTCCCAGGACCGATGGATGGTAAATACAGAGTAGTATGAATGAAGAATTCTTGTACAGAAACAAGTAAACAAACATAAAATTAATCGAGGGAGCACAACATACTAAGTAGTAGCTTGACCTCAACCGACAATAAGTCGGGAAAAGTAAGCGAATAATCATGAAGTATACAACGGTATACGAAATAGATTTCCAGAGAATTGGAGAGAAAATCTATAACTCATCGAATTCGCATACGGTAAGAGATACCAAGCGACGATTGAGAAACCTTTATTTCTAAGACAAGAAGGGATAGAAAGGGAGTGGGTAATTGAAATACCCCAAACCTTGATATGTTGTTAAACATTTAAACTATGGTATGTAAAGGCTAAAAATGCCTAGAAACATCAGTGAACAACTTAAACCATAGTAAAAGCAATAAAGCACTAAGACACAGCTTGAGCAAAACATGCTCTAAGTAGATGATGGGGGCCGGTTTTTAATGAGTGAACTCACCACACGTGACCAATCAAATAACTAAGGAAAGTATAAAGCAAAGAACTATTTGCGTTTTTTAACATAAATATCTTAATAAAGTGTACCCTCTCACCTCATTCTCTATTCTCCTTCACTCACCATCGATTTCTTCATCTTCTCCCAAGCTCCATCGGTTTTGCTACAGCAAACCACACCATCTCCAACTTCCATAGCTTGTAACTTCTAGCTCCATGATCCAAATTCAATTCTAAGACCATATTTGTCTTAGTTAGGCAAAGCTCTACACTTCTATCTTTTCAAATCTTCAAAAGCCTCATTTCGGTGCCATGGAGATTCACCATGTAAGGAGCTTGAGTCTATATTTTTGTGCCTTTTGATCACCTTTGCTTCAAGGTAAGGAAAAATCAAAGAAAACTTCATTTCCTTCACTTTTGTTGTTGAGCGAAAATTCACCATGTAATGGTGTTTTCTCTTGCTCATTCATAGCTCATCCCAATCATTCAAGGTCTTGGTGGGAACCTCTCTTGTTACATATTCAAGTTCTCTTTCAAATTCAAAGGTAAATATCATTTTAGTGTATTAAAACACTTATGTTAAACTAGGGTTTGTATATGAGTTTAAGTGTGAATTCTTAAGCTCATTACCCTTATATGTGTATTGTTTAGAAAGTTGACAAGTGATCAAACTCGTTGCTGATTTTCGGTACAAGGAAACAAGAAAGAAGTTTGAGAGGAAAAGAGGTAAACAAACTATCTCAATGTAGTTTAAATGCCTTAGGAAAAATGAGCTTGATTTGCTTAATAAAATACCTAAGGAGCCAATGGTGAATGACCTAGTAAAATGCTCTCAAGGAAACTATTAAAGGGCATATGTGTTGTTGCATGTAATTGCAGGTCAAAGGCATTATTTATGTGGGAAATTCAGTGTTTAAGGTTTATGCAATTTAAGGGCCTAAGAGCCACGTTATTTAAGGACCTAAGTGTCAAGCAATTTAAGTTTATGCACTATATTGTGATGTAGTGTAGTTTAAGGATTTAGATGTGTGTAAAGAACATTCTTTGTGAAGATGAGTGTCTTGGATGGTTAAAGAAGGAAAAACAATATGTTTGTGTGTAAGGAATGTGTATTAAGTGATTAAGTGTTTTGGTTGTGAAAGGGTGAAAACCTAAGTGTTTGTGTGTGAGAATACTCTTGATGGATTTTAGGTGTTCTTGAATGTCTAATGGTGAAAGCTATGTGCTTTGGTATAGCAATGTGCTAGAAGAACCCATGTCAAAATTTAGATAATGTATAAGAAGTTCTAAGTGTTTAAAAAGAGTTTTGGTGATTTTGGAAGTGTTGAGAATGATTAAGTGTTTTACTAGGGAAAGAAAGGTGCATTAAGGTGTTTTAGAAGGCAAAAAGGATTTAGGCATTATCTTGGAAGTTCTAGAAATCCAATGGGTGTTTTGGGATGTACCAAAGTCTTGGAGGAGTTTATTAAGGTTTAGGTAATGTTGATGTACAAGGATGAAATGATGTTTAGGTAAGGAAGATGTTTGAACTTGTGAAGAAAATTCTTGGAAGGACATAAAGTATTTTGGTGGGCTAGATAGTGTGTGGGGACATGCTATAAACCTAAGGGGGAAATACTATAAGTGTTGAGCATTTAGGCAAGAAATGAGTAAGTGTTTAAAGGTATAGAAAATGGAGTTTTGGGCACGTCCGAACTACCGTCCGAACAAGGACGTTCGGACATGCCCTGTTGCGCGTAAGTCTTCTAAGCCTCGACCAGTGTCCGAACTACCGTCCGAACTTGGACGTTCGGACACACCTATCTCTATATTCTGTTTTGGCCTCGAATAGCGTCCGAACTTGGGAAACTCGGACGCATGTTCGGACAGTTGTCTGTTTACACCCATTTGAGCCTCGAACAGTGTCCGACTTGGGAAGTCCGGACACAAGTCGGACAAGGCGCTGTATGGACCAAAAACATTGTTTAAGGTTATGGGATGATGGGGATTATTAAGTAATGGTGTTATAAGATTGTTAAGGACATGTTAAGTGAGTTATAATGACAATTTAGTGGGGGAAAAGTTGTATTAAAATGTAAAAGTAAAACAAGTTAAAAAATGAAGTTATTTGACTAGTTAACGGAGATAAGTTACGAGCATTAGACTTTAAACAATCATGTTACCCCGATGTTAATAAAAGTACATGTAATGTTACCAGTTGTTCGAGAATTGTTCGAGGAACATAAGTGGACATGATAGAGTGGACTCCGGTGACAGGTATGGTTTTCTTGCAACCTGTGTCCTACCGGATTACACCGGCTTGTATGCCAATGTGTTTTTCTGTATGTTTGCCACGTTATAAGATAAATCATGAAACGAGTTTACAATCGTCATTGTTGTTGTGTGTTTACGTGCCGATACCGGTAACCTCGAATGCGCATGAAGGGCTAGTTAACCATTATTAGGTAAACGTTAGAGAACGGTATCCGGTGATAACGTTTCTGACCTAAGGAACGTTCTAACCACGGCTATGCGTGAGTTAGTCATGTGATGTTTGTGTGTGAATGTATGACTCTCCCTTCCCTTGTTGTGTGTGTCTAACAAGACTTAACCCAATGTTTGTGATTTCGTTATTTGAGTTCAATGTTGAACTACTAACAAGTGCTAACGGGGGAAGTGAGGAGTCCGGTCTGTTCCGGCCACGCGTGTGAGTATGGGGGTCGTTGTCATATCAGGTTCGATCCTCTCTGTATGTTATGGTTGTTTTCCAACCTTCCCTTTAGCTTAACCAAGGCTATTTTACTGACTCACGTCGGGCCACAGGGGCATACTATGTATATGTTTGTTCGGTGTGCTTGGATCACTATATCCGAGGCACCTTGTGTTAAGTTATCCGTTCATTTAACGAGACGGTAACGAGTTATGTAACGAGCTTATCATGAGACTGGCAACATTCTCTAGGCTACAAGTGAACTGACTATGTTTGGGCCGGTTCATAAAGGAAACCGTTCCCGTTATGTTATGTATTATTGTTGTGCTGCAATTCTTATTGCGATGTGTTGTGATATGTTGTTAAGATGTGGAGTATGTGGATTATGGATATGAATTCCAGTTTATTGTAAGAGGCGTTTAAGGATAACCCGATTGGTGGGTATGTGTCGTCTATTAAGGAAATAGCTCCGTTAAAGGAGAAACACTCTAGGGGTTAAAGATCACAATGAGTGATCTGTTAAGTGTAGTTGTGTTGGCTGTTTTAATGAGCCATTGTTGTGCAGTGTAATGTGTTGTGTATTGTAGTTTACATGCATGATTCAAATATAATCAACCGCATGCTAAGACGACAAATAGTTGTGCGTGGCCCGGTAGCATGCGGGCTGCGGGATTACCATACCAGCAAAGGTGCTGAGCCCCTGGGGGGCCACCCTTTTCTCTTCTTTTCCTATTTTCAGGTACAAGGAGCTGGAAGCCGTTCGAGAGTAGGACGGGGTAGTCGTATGTACATGGGTAATCTTTTAAGTTATATATGTACAGTAGGTGTAGTAAGACCGAAATTGTTATCGGCATTAGTTTGTGAATACTCGGTACAGTCGAAAGGTGTATGTTGTTGTTGTTAATGGAAAGAGATAATAATGTGTAGTCGCTCGGGAATCTAGTCCATCAGACCGATACAATGTATATTTAATAGCCTTGTTAGCCACGTGGGTGGTTAACGGCGTGTAACACCAGCGAGTTAAGTAATGTGATGAAGTATGTTTTCCGCTGCAGTTTGTTGTAAGTGTGTTAATGTTGGATGGGGTGTTACAGTAATACATTGAGAATACCAAAGGGAGAATTAAGCTCTAGTTATTAGGTCACGTAGCAGAAGCTAGTGGGCCACAATTCAAAGGTTAAGTATACCTAGCAAATGTGAGTAAATGGCTAATCATAAACGCCTTGAAGCCTTAGAGGCTAGAACCGAACCCGGTTATGAGTTAATTAACCGCATTGAAGTTAAAACACTTCATGATACTCCAATTAGTGAATTAATGTTCAGTGAAAACATATGATCGATTACGCGGGCGTAACCCCTTTTAAGGGGGGTAGGGCGAGAAACCGCTTAGAGTATGTTTTACGTATAGGTGCGTAAACTACTAGGTGCATAGCATAAAAGAAATTATTTTGATGATTGGAACTCATGTTACATAAATATGTGTACCCATTCATTGTGTAATTATGGTTATTGCGCATGAGAGGTGTGAGTAACATGTATGTAATAGTTATGAAAAGAGGAGTAGAGAAACTCCTAGGGAGTGAGTCCCTATAGAATATGTCTATTGAGATTAGACATGAGTATGATGAGTATGAATCGGTATGAAACCGATGTGTAACCTAGTAGGAAGTGAGTTTCCCTAGGTGATTTTAATTGAGTATGATTGATGGAGTGAGTTCCATCCTTTGGAGTTGTATGTGGTATGTTTTAAATTGAGTAGTGATTTTAGAAAAATGAGCCCATGAGTTGCTTAGGTAAGGTAAGCAAAGTAATAATGGATGACTTAAGTTCCATGATAAAGCTAGATTAAAACAAAATGTTTTATGAGTATGACTAGAAAGAGTAAAAGATAGAAAACGAAAATGTTTGACTATCTGATTGTCTGAAACTGACGTGGAAGGTGGAACTTGATCTGCTAGCGATCAAGGGAAACCGAACACAATTTGGGGTAGAAGGATAGTTCAACACTGATGCTAATCACATCAGGGTTGAATGATTCTTGAAGCTCCCTATAAGTGGTCACAAGTAATCACGCTAGGAAAAGATGCAACTACCATAAACCGGATTTGGAGTTGTGTGATGTTTTAAAAAGAATTTTCAAACAGAATTTGAAAAGGATCTTCCTTCGAGTATGAAGACGAAAAAATGGTTTTGAAACCATTGCACCATACGTGCAGCGGTCCTAAGTGACCGGTTGGGGCGGTGACAGTGTGTGATTTTTCCAAAGGCAGCGGGACGGGGAGAGAACCCTGAGAATGTCCTATGTTGAGTAAGTCAACCAGAGTGCCTGAAGATATGTATATGTGTAACGTTTTGATCAGTACCGAAGGGACCGTGGGCCAGAGAGAGTAAGTGCCCATTTGTCATGAAACAGCCGTGAACCAGAAAGCGTAAGTGTTCAACGTGACCGGTACCTGAGGGATCGGTAGTGTATTACTCAATATGGATTCGAGGTTTGTAGTGCCTTCTTGTCTTCGGACCGATTCCATGGAGAGAGTACAAAGAGTATTTTTGATTGCTATACATGCTGTGATTTGTGTGTGGTATGTGTAGTGTGAAATGAGAATGACTTGTGAAGTCTGTAAGGTTATACGTGTATTATAACCTTGGCATAGTATGCCCATGAGAGTAACGAGATTAGATTCACCAACTTTGAGGACAAAGTTCCTAAGGGGGGTAGATTTAAATACCCCAGATCTAAAAATGGTGATTAAATTATCCTAATGTGATTATTAAGGCCTAATGGTGCCTAGAGAGTATTGGTAAAGAGAATAAAACCAAAAGAAAAGAGAAAACGCTTGAAAAGCGAAAAACGCTAAAACGCGCATTAAACGAGTATAGGAGGTAGAAGACCTCGGTTAGGGTCCGAGATGGATTCCTAAGGCTTAGTTAGGCCTAATTAGTATACGGGAATGATTCCTGAAGAAAACGGATCCAAATAATGGATTAAAACGCTAACGGAGTTTTAAAGCGCGTTTTTCGAGAAAACCCGAAAACGTGACTTTAAGTGGTCAAATAGACCCGTAAAAAATTATGGTTGATTATATAACTATAATTAAGTATTAACGGAAGCTTAATAGCCATTAAAAATAAAGAAACGAGAAAAATCCGAAAAACGGGCCCGGTTAGTGAATAGTGCCAAACCGGGTAAAATAACGAGCGTTTTCTGTAAAAGACGAAAAACGCTCCAGCCTATTAATATAGAGGGGGCCGGTTTTATTACGGTCCATCATCTCCCCCCTCACTCACACACAAATAAAGAAAGAAAGAAAGGAAAAGAAAAGAGAGGGAAAAGTAAAAAGTGAAAAGGTAAAAAGCATTTCCCTCCCTCTCTCTCCTCCATTTCCTTTCTTCTTCCTTCTTCCCCTCCTCCACCGATTTTCTCCTCTCTCTCTCTCTCTGTGTTGGGCGACAATGGAGCTCCCTCCATGGCTCCTCCACCTTCCTCTTCATGCCCAAGCTTTGTTAAAGCTCCAAACTAAAAAATAATTACATATTTGTGATCCCCTCATCAAGCTCCACCCTTCTCTCTTTTCAAAATTCGAAAAGGATGAGTTTCATTTTCGTGGGTGTTGGCCATTTGAAGAGAAAAGCACACCATTTTGAAGCTTGAAGCTTCCTCTTTCATCCAAGGTAAAAATATCCAAAGAAAAATTCATTTTCCTTCACCCTCTTGTGTTGGCCGATTTTGGCATGTTTTAATGCCTTGATTCTTCTTGTTTTGAGCTATTATTCAAGTATCCAATGATGGGTTGGAGCTCCTCCTTTGATTCACGCCAAAACCAATCCTAGGGTTTCCAAAGGTAATGTCCAATTTCATGCCTTAAGCCCCTTTTTGAATTCATGAATTATCCTCACAAGCTAAGAGAGCTAATTAGTGCTCCTTATGTCCAATGGTACATTGGTCTAGAGAATTGGGCAAGTGATTTGCCATGACCGAATTTGGGTGGATGAGAAGAGGAGAAAAGGAGAAGAGTATTTAAAGGATACTTAAGAGAATTCAAGGTAAGAAACCAACCCTAATGTATATTCTATATGTATTAGAATTTGGGATGGGTAAATAAAATAAATGAACCCCACTTGAGTTGTGGTAATAATGTGCTTGCATAGAAATAATGCAAGTGAGAAAACATTTGTAATTTAGTGTTTGATTTTAGAGCTATGCATTTTATGAATTATGCATTGTGTGGTATTTGGAGAATTGATGAGTATTAATGGATTTATATGTGTGCTGATAGAACCCTTGTGGTTTGGCTAGTTTTAGGTTGATTTAAATGGTGGTATGAGTTTTGGGCAATGTTAGAAAAGTAGCCGGACTATGGCAAAATTCTGGTAGAAATCTAAGTGATTTTAGTGATGTTTTGAGTGAAGTATAACCTAGGGTTAGCTAGGTACAAATGGAGATTGAATTGGGTTAGTAAACCCCTTTGGGAATGCTTGTTCAAGGAGAGGAGATTTGTGCAAAATCTGGAGCAAAAGAAGTTGTTAAGTGCCTTGGGAGTTTTAGAAAAAGGATGAGGAGTTAAGGCTTTAAGAGTGAGGCATGAACCTTGGCATGAGAAGTGTATTGTCTTGGAATATTTGGAATGGTCAAATAGAGTGAGAAACAATAATGCAAGTGCCAAGGGGGTAAAAATCAGTAGCACATGGTGTGCAAGTGTAACAGAGAGAATGGAATTTGTAGAATTTGAGCAAGAATTTGGGTAAGGAATAAACCTATGTTTTGAGGCGGTTTAGAATATTTTTAAAGGTGTTTAAACATGTAGAAAACATGTGGAATGATTAGGGAATGATTAGAGGTGAATTAGGGGTTGAAAACTGGTGAAAAACTGTAATTTTGACATTTCTAGGGGTGGTCCGGGTTTGCAAATCGGTACACAAACCTGGACCATAGCAAAAACGCACCAGAAAGTCATAACAGGGTTTGGTCCGGGTTTGTAACCCCGGACCACATGAAAAATGCGATAGAAACTGATTCCAGTGTTTGGTCTAGGTTTGTAACCCCGGACACAAACCCGGACCACTATAAAAATTGAACAGAATGTGTTTTAATGGGTTCTAAACATGGGGAATTGATTGGTAATGGTTTTAGATGATGATTAGGCCTTGTTTGGTGACTAGTAAAGGTCCTAAGAAGTGTAAACAAGTGCTAGGAGTTAATGAGAAGTATGAACCTAAGTTAACAAGAGTAAAACCGAGATAACGGGTTAACGGGGTAAGTACGGGAGTAGCATTTAATTATGTACCGTATGAGTTTAGTATTAATAATAGTGTTTGGAACATTATCAGAGGATCGGGTGTGAACCGAGCATGGTGAGATGACACGGTAAAAGTAAAAACCCCGGTGAAAGGTATGATTTTCTCATACCCCGCGTATTAACCGAGTTACGTTGATTTGTGTGTTTGTGTGCCGGCTTAATCAAGATTAAAGCATGAAAATAATCCATTGTTTGATTATGTATGCCTTGTTGTATGTTGTATGAGCTAACATACTTGTATGCCGGTGTGGTCTAACGTAGTGCATAGACCGACTCATAGTGAGTATCGATTGACTAGAATCCCGTAGATCGGGTAGTCTCATAGACAATGGAAATATACAAACACACACAAGCTATCGATTAAAGTATAACGATAACGCAAACATATGAACTCCTAGAATGTGAGGAGATGTACGGTTTGAGTAAGTGTCCGATAACGGTTAGAAAACCATAATGAAACAATCCACGAAATAAATAAGAGTGGAGAGATAAATGAACCTCCATCGAGAGGATTAAAGTTGGTCCAATGATGTGAACTTATAAGAAAGGTAAAAGAGCCCTAAGGGACTAAGTAATTCCCTTGAGACATGGTCGACCTCCTATAAGAAGATTTTACCCGGTATAAGAAAATAACCGAAAAGATAAGTATATGAAATGTATGGGTAACCCTTGAAACTAAGATTACCCGAATTTAAGTAATGTTCCCTAATCATTTGGAACATCGAGGGAGATGCTCCTAGACTATTATGCCTAAATAAATTATAACTCCGAGAGAGGAGTGTATGGGAATGTGAGAAGTCCGAGAGTAGTCGGACCTATGCGAAGGTAGTAGGAACTAAGAGCGAGTTCCGGGAGCTAGTAAAACTAAGCTCGAAAGCCATGAGTTAGGCTTAAGTATGTATTAAGAGAAACAAGCGAGAAGAGCGTAGGAGACCTGTAGTGTCTCGAGAACTACACGAGCTTGAGTATTAGTAACCCATGAGTGTGGGTGGGATAAGTATAAGTAGCCCAAGAGAGTGGGTGAGATAGAGAGTAATGACCCAAGAGTGTGGGTGAGTATAAGAATGAGTAACCCGAGAGAATGGGTGAGAATAAGAATATGTAACCCGAGAGGATGGGTGAGAATAAGATTAAGTAACCCGAGTGTATGGGTGAGTTATCGAACAAGTAACCGAGGCATAGTGAGGTATAACCCTCAAGGCCTAAGAGTAAAATGAACACAACTAACAACCTTGTTATGTTAGCTAAGGATTGAATTCCATGGTTGAATGTGAACCCTTGTGTAGTGTACATATGTAATGTATTGCTATGTTGCATGTTGATTATATTAAAACGAATCTCATGCTCTCGACAAAAGTAGTCGGCGTACCCCGGTTAGCGCTCGGGGTATGCGAATTTCATATGCAACGTAAAGCTGAGCCCCTAGGGGCATTGTTTTTATCTTTCAGGTACACCGAAGACGATACCATTCGAGAGTAGGATAGGGTCGGTGGTTAAACATGGGTAGATAGATCTTATTTTACTTATGTACTTGAATGAGGTGTAAGTCCGAATATGTTGTTGGCATCCGTATATTGTAGACTCGGTATAGTAAAGAGATGATTTGAGTATTGTATTGTGTACTCGGTTGTTTCAGTCCATCAGACCGTACTGTATGTGAGATAGGCCTGGTTAGCCATATGGGTGGCTAATGGCATTGTATCACCCTTCGTTGTAATAGAGATCCGCTGCGTGAGTAAGGGTAATTTGTGACAGTTTTAGAGGTAATGACGTGTTTAACGGTTGGGGTGTTACAATTCCAGCCAGCAGGTTCCAAGACGGTTTCGGTTTATTATATTCATCTTTACACCAAATGTACCATATCTGGTTTCGGTTCTGGTTCCATCCGGTTCCAAGACAGTTCCGGTTCCGAGTCGGTTCCGAATCTCATAATTCATAACGTGTATTCGGATTCGCTTCGCTAAGTTCCGGTTCTGATTTTACCAGTTCATGTCTGGTTCTGATCGGTTCCGGTTCAGTCCACGGTTCTGGTTCGAAGCCTTTGGATCACATATGAGGGAAATTATATATTATAAGAAAATGTATATGAATATGATCATAAGTTTTGGGAAGAGTACAAAGTATATGTCTGATCATTAGTCAATTGCAGATGTGGTGCCCCATGGCTATCCTTATAATAATTATCATCTCATTACTAGTCAGTAGTAGTAGTTGTATCACTACTCTACCTTTGTCCACATCGGTGTCCGGTATCTCCCCCATCACCCGGCCCTCACTCAACACGAAAATCTTCAATGTTATATGCTGCCCAAAAAACTCCGAAACTGCGGTATCCGATCGAAACCGAAGTGAACCGTACCTGTTTTCAGGTTAACCGTACCGGTTCTTGCGGTATGGTTAACCGAACCGTGTAAATTGACCGTTTCGGTTTCGGTAATGGTATTGAATTTTCCAAAACGGTTAACCGATTATATAAACAACCAAAATCTTTAAATATTAATGTTCACCTTAGATAATAAGTAATATTAGTTTTGAGGAATATGCACATAGTTATATTTTTTGTCACATATTTGATTGTCACTCGGAATAGGTGAATGATCAATGTTATACTATATATAATCGTAGGGTCTTATCAATAATAAAAAAATACACGGCTAAAGGTTAACTGATAAACCGAACCGAACTAAAGGTTAACGGTCTAAACGGAATGGTAATGGAATCGGATTTTAGAAACGAATTACGGTTAACCAAAACCCGCTTACGATCTAATGGAATGGTAATGGAATTGGATTTTAGAAAACCGAGAGACCCGGTTAACCGAAAGCGGTTAACCGAATAGCGGTTAACCTACCATAGACAGCCTACTTTGGAGCAACTGGAGACGGTGTGATAGACGATTCGCAGGTAAATCCATCTCCAATTTTGATATAATATTATATACTTGCATACATGAGTAACTAATATATAACTATATATCTATTTCTAAAATATATATATAATTTATCAATGGGAGGTGATTAATTATTAAAAAATAGAGTGTTTCTGGAGACGTGGGAGGCGCATGTAATTTACACCCACCAGTTCTGTTAAGACGGTTCAATCATGGAGATACCTGCGTAGAAACTTTATTGAAACCTGTATCCTTCAAGGGTCCCTGCTACTCCTCTATGATCCAAGTCCTAGTATGTATTTTATTATTATTAATTCTTCATACATATTATACCGTAGTGATCTCCTCTTCATATATATATATATATATGCAAGCAGGTAATGGGTACCTCGTGGCGCCAGGGGAGGAAACTAGATTGGACGAACTATGAGTTCGGCTCTTGGATCGTCTTCTCCGGTTTATCTAACCTTGTTTTTAAGGAAGCGGTGCGATCAATGGGAGAGGTGAATCTGGTGGCCTGGATGCTAGTAGCAAGGATGTTGTTGGAGAATGTGTTCGGCCTCTGTAAGTGTATTATTACCTTTTATAGTATATGATGATGTATGAATTGAATAATAATTTTACTGTATAATAATTATGTTCCTTCTAGGCATTACGGTTCAAGACTGTCACGGGTTTGTGTTAAGTGGAGGGTTGACACTCAAGAACAGTCCAGAAACCACATCTCTATATTCAAATGCTCCCGCTCTATCATTTCCAATATTCACATCATTGCGCCAGAAAACAGTCCTAACCAAAGCCGAAGCCGTCTGTGGCTGCTGCATAACTAGTGTATCTTGGTGCTGTAATTCTCTTTGTTTTGTTTCTCTGTGAAGGGGTTTTTTAGTCGGAAAGTAGGGGGAGAACACTTGGAACTCATGTTGTGGTTTGACAGCAGTTAATAAGAGAGCATTAATGCGTGGGTAGCTTATTCTTGTTATTGGTAGCTGTTAATAGTATACTTCTCTGCTCAGTTCATTGCTTGGTGACTGCTTTTAAGAACCAACAAGAACCAAGTTCTTACTGGATGGGCGCAGGCAATTACCCCGAGAAGAGAGTCACAACAATCAGCAGCATCCGGGGATTCCTTTTTCACTCCCGGACCCTCACAGTAGGTGGGTAGAGTAATCAAGACCGAGAGTGGAGTCTTGCAATACCCGTTATCAACATTAACGCACTACAAGGGAAATGGTCTATGACAACGTTTTTTTTATACATTTCACAACGCATAAATGTGTTGCCAAGGCCTATATCAACGCACAGGAAAGCGTTGTGTTAGATCGTGTAGCGAGGTTCTGTTACAACGCATGTTCTAAGCGTTGGTACATATATAAAATATGCGTTGCCATTGCTTGCAACGCTTTTGCCAACACATCTTATGTGTTGTCACTTGAACATCTTCCTTTCACCACTTGTAACGCTCTGGCAACGCTCTGGCAACGCTCTGACAACGCTTTGGCAACGCTCTGGCAACGCTCTGGCAACGCTCTCGCAACACTCTCACAACACTCTCACAACACTCTTGTAACACTCTCGTAACACTCTCACAACACTCTCACAACGCTCTCACAACACTCTCACAACACTCTCCAACGCACTCACAACACTCTCACAACACTCTCACAATGCTCTCACAACACTCTCGCAACGCTCTCGCAACACTTACACAGCACTTTCATAACACTTAGACTCACCCAGCACTCTCACTATTCTCCATTACTCTTCCAAACCATACCCTACTCATTCCCCAATCTACACATTAATAATCAATAGCAAGTAGAAATATAACTAATTTGATTAAAAAACAAGAAACATTATATTTCATTGATATCCAACTGCACCCAACTTTGAATTCAAACATATAAACATAATTCATAAAAAAATAGTGTTTAAAGTATGGAATTCACCTTCTTAAACAAATTCACATCTATTTATGATTCAATAAATCATATATCAGCTGGATAAACAAAAAGTAATTCTGTCTTTGCTTCTTCATCATATCTCGCACCAGAATTATCAACCTTATTTTACTTCAATATATCAGCTAGCATATATCCAAATTCATCAGCTTCAACCTGAGATATTGACAATAGCAAATGAATCAGAATAGAATAGAAGATTAGATCACCGAACAGATACAACAATCATTATATATAATGTGAGAATGATAAGTAGGGAGATTGTTGGTACAAAACTGAGGAAAAAATCCAGCAGCTAACTAGCTATAAGCTAGCAATGTCGAGAGTATGATGATGATGATTGATCATGCAAAACAAGCACACGGCCAATTCATATAAAAGTACCTATAGTAAATCCTTGATATCAATCAAGATGCACGCACTAGTACATAAACACCACAATCCAAAACAGAAAACTCCTTACTATAAAACTAACAATTCATCAAAATGGCATCATCAATAACCTCACCCCAATACCTTAAAAAATTTCCTTTACTCTCCATCGTCGTCTTCCTCACCTTATCAAATTTAAATTCATCCACAAGAATCTTAAATCCATCGCCACTATAGCTTCCCAGTAGTTTGAGACCTTAATCTAATGACACATGATGACATGCTTGATTTCAGTAGCTTTTTTAACAACTGAACTCGTATTAAATTCTTAAACGTCTACAGTTCCAAAATCTAATGATAGATAAGATGCATACCGCATCCATATTGAATTTGTTAGGAGAAACATTCAAAACCGTTTTGTTTTCTTCCACAGCGATAATTAGTGGCTGAAAGAATACAAACCGGCAATGATCAAATACATGAATTAGCAAAGTCCTACATCCTCACAGAACACTACCTACCTTGTTCGTTTTACTACTAGCAAAAGCTAGAGCACCACTGCCACGGCATGCATCTATTGGAAGAATAACACTATCAATGTCACTAGCCAGAATGCCTTGTTGAATAATCAACACCAACTTCTAGAAGTAGTAGGTAAGGAGGTAGGCACCGTCCTACCGTCCATCACTATTCCAGTTGCTATAGTTGAATAAGTAGATGCAGAAGATAAACGTTGAGCAAGAGTGTTGTAGTTGTCTGACTAGTTTACTATAAATAGGTATGTAACTCAGATGAATATACAATCCCTTCAGTAATCCAAACATACCTTCTATCCTGGGCAGATTAAGTTCAACATTTGGTATCAGAGCCAGCAACTACAAAATCTTCCATTAACTTCATAGCTAGAGCTTCAATACCTCCACGAATCTTCTCATAAATTGCCTTGTGTATTTCACTTCAGCCTTGAAACACTTCAATCTTATCTGCGGATCTTATTCCTGTTGAACGGAGAGTGTATTTGCACTTAATTTAGCAAATCTACCTACCATAGCGTTCGAAAAAAAAGAAGAAGAAGAAAAGATCGATATTGAGAGGACGGAAGAGGAAGAAGGTGGGTAGTGAGTACGGCTGCGGGACTTAAAAAAAAAATAGTTGTGAGAAGTGGGGCGCATGTGAGGGCAGTCTTCTTGATTAGTCCATGGTCGCTGGCCCAACACATCAAAAGAATTAAAGAAAAAGCTGGGCTGTAACTTACGGGCTATTATTTTTGTATTTCCCTGGCTGAAGCCACGTGAAAACAACAAGAGTGTCCCAACTTTTTTTTGTAAAAGGAAAAAAAAAGTGAAGTGCTTTTTCTTAAAGAGGTCGTATGCTTTAAAAAAAAAGAGAGGCATTAGTCGGTGCTGAGTGTGAGAGAGGTTAAAAAAAAAAAAAAAAGGGTTGTACTGCCACCCATCACGATCAGTCACAAAATTAAAGAAGTGTATTTTATTTAGTGAGTGGCGATTATTAAAAAAAAAAGGGTGAGAGAACATTTTAGCAAGTATTAAAATATGGCTGATTTTCAATTTGGTGGTGGAGTTAAAAAGCTTAGCAACAATAATTATAATTCTTGGTCTACTTGCATAATGTCATATATGCAAGGACAATATTCACTAGTAGAAAAATGTTTTTAATGACGGCGTTTAAACCACGGTTAAGTGGAAAACCGTGGTTTAAAGTTTATAAACCACGGTTTAATAGAAACCGTCGTTTAGGTGCATTCCAGAGCGTTATATACCACGGTTTTCAGGGGAACCGTGGTAATAGTACATGCCGGAGTGAATATACCACGGTTCTTCAAGAACCGTCGTATATAAGGTACCTATATACCACGGTTCCTAGGCAACCATCATTTATATTGCACATCTTGCTATATTAAATCACGGTTTTTTGATCAACCGTGGTATATAATCTAGGCGGAAATTTTAATTTTCGGCCGAAATTTAACGCGGCGCTTTCTCTCTGTTCTCATATGTCGACACACTCTTCTTCTTCTTCTTCTTTCACAGTAATTTTGGAACCCAAACCGACGAGCTCTGCAACTCTTCTTCATTCTCTTCAACCTCACGATAATTTTGGAACCCAAACCGACGAACATGCTCTGCAACTATTCTTCATTCTCTTCAACTAGCTCACGGTAATTTTTGCAATCCTAAACCGCGAACAAGGAACATGCTCTTCCTCACTCATTCTCTTGTTTTTTCGGTAATTTTTGCAGCTTACACTTGCGACAAGGAACATGCTCGTCCTCACTCACTCATTCTCACTGTAATTTTCGCAACATAACCGGCGAACAAGGTACATGACCTACGCCTTCCGTTCTTCATTCTCTTCAACTTCACGGTAATTTTGCAACCCACCGCGAACAAGGAACATACTACGCCATTCATTCACTCATTATTTTGCAACCATAAATCGCAAACAAGGAACACACATGTTCTAGCCTCTCATTCTCTTCTGTGTTGTGTTTGATATCTGCGAAGCGGCGCTTCTGAATCGCCGGCGATTTTGAAAAAATTTCATAGACTATAAACCACGGTTATATGTATAACCGTGGTTTATTCGTTGATTTTATAGATAATAAACCACGGTTTTGACCTTTAACCGTCATATAAAAGGGCTTTATACCACGGTTCTCTCCTTAACCGTCGTTTAAAACGTTAAGGACCGCGTCCAAAAACGGTCTTAAACGACGGTTAAGGAGAGAACCGTGGTATATAGTCTACTTTTATACCACGGTTGATAACCGTGGTATATAGACAATTTTCTATATGCGACGGGAGCATAAACCACGGTTTCTAACCGTGGTATATAAGCAAAATAACCGTGGTTTAAAATATTTTTTTCCACTAGTTTATGGGAAGTTGTTAATGGCACCGAAGTAAAGCCACCAACGGGAGAAGACGCGTTGCGGAAATGGAAGATTAAAGCGGGTAAAGCCATGTTTACTCTCAAGACGACTGTCGAAGAAGAAATTCTCGAGCACATTCGAGACGCGCAGACTCCCAAAGACGCTTGGGATACGCTCGTGAAGTTATTCTCGAAAAAGAACGATATAAAGTTGCAACTCTTGGAGAGTGAGCTATTGTCGATTGCACAACGTGACATGACGGTTGCGCAATACTTTCATAAAGTAAAGTCGTTGTGCCAAGAAATTTCTGAGTTGGATTCGGAAGCTCGAATCGGTGATACCAGGATGAAACGAATAATTATCCATGGGTTGAAACCGGAATTCAGGAGCTTTATTGCTGCTATACAAGGATGGCAAAATCAACCATCGCTTGTGGAATTCGAAAACTTGCTAGCTAGTCAAGAAGCATTGGCTAAGCAAATGGGAGGAGTCTCGTTGAAGATAGAGGAAGAGGCACTCTATGCTAAGAAAGGCAAGTGGAATTCCAAGAAGAAAGTTGAATATGGATCCAGACAGAAGAGCGACGAAGAGATGAGTCATCAAGGCGAGGGGAGTGATCGAACAGAAGCAAGAGCAAATTGGAACGACTATGATACTAGTCAAAAGTTTCAAGGAAAGTGTTACAACTGTAACAAGAAAGGTCATATGGCGAAAGATTGTTGGTCAAGGAAGAAGAGGATAGAAAATAATGTTGCTACTTCAAGGAATGAAGACGAATGGGACGTTTATGCCCTCACGGTTGTAGATGAAGAGGAGCTTGCCCTTGAGGATGTTAATGCACTCTTTACAGAAGATGAAGAGGAGCTTGCCTTATGGGACGTTGATGCACTCTCTACAGAGACAGTGACGAGCTTGCCCATATAGCAACAACATGAAAGAGATGGTTTGTAGTTTTTCCATATAAAAGCTACATGTGTACTAGATCAATAGGAAGTTGATGTTGAGAGGGAGTGTTGAATAATCAACACCAACTTCTAGAAATAGTAGGTAAGGAGGTAGGCACCGTCCTACCGTCCATCACTATTCCAGTTGCCATAGTTGAATAAGTAGACGCAGAAGATAAAACGTGTGAGCAAGAGTGTTGTAGTTGTCTGACTAGTTTACTATAAATAGGTATGTAACTCAGATGAATATACAATCCCTTCAGTAATCCAAACATACCTTCTATCCTGGGCAGATTAAGTTCAACATGCCTCCACCGTTTTCAAATGCACTGGGTTTCCTGACATCGAGGCTATATGAAACAAACATCAATTATGGTAAAGTATTACAGAAGCATGGAATGGGGTTAATTTTTTCAAGTTGACGAAGATCAAGAAGCCTGTAAATATGTTGTCGCACAAGCTAATTTTTATACACAAAAGTGAAGTGATAGAACATAATCCAATCACCTCCTCCACTGCTGACCTTGGAGATAGAGACGGACTTAATGGCACAGGTAGCACAGCAGGGGCATGTGCACACAGGATTTGGAATTCTCTCACCACCAGGTGACCACTGCCTCCACACCAGCTAAAGTATCGATTCCCTTAACATAATCAAACCATATCACTACTGACAGAGGATGAGCTGAACAAGTTAAGTTTAGAACATTCACAGAATACAAATTATTTTCCCTTGAAATATTGAAAGACAAAAAACAAAACTGACCATTTCACACTAATGAGCAAGCATTCTCAGCCTCGATACTAAAATATAATGGTTTTAGAATTCAGCAACGTAGTACTATAGCCATAGCCTCTGTAAGTAATAGTTGGATTTGGAACAATGCCAGCCATGCCAAGAGGTAAACTGAGCAAGATAAGAACTTTAGAAAACATATATACAAGTTCCAAGTGCATCAGCTGATTGCTCATACTATTTTCACACAAACAAGACATATTTTTTTTGATTAGTAATGTTTGGCGCCAGGCCTGTATAAATTAGAGAGCAAAAAATATTGTGCTGTACATGAATCGTAGCAGAGAGTTACTAATTTACTACACACTCCAGGAGCAGTATGTTCACACATACCCCAGTGCACGTACCACCATAGGGGACATAAGGTCCCACGACCACCTACCCACATATATAGTCCCTCATGCACATAAACTACTGCTGATAAAATAATCCCCGAGTCCCACCATCACATTCGCTATATGATAGCCAGATCAACCCCCCACAGTTACCTTCCACGACCACTAACCGAGATTTTGTATCATTTTCCACTTTTGAGAAATGCCTCTGTCATCGATAAATGAGTGCATCTCCATTGGAGGTATGCTCCCAATTATTTCTAACCAGCGCCACACCGTTACTTTCAGCCTATCCGATAAAGTCTCCACAGGCAGAGGCGAAGCCAGGAAATATTTGAAGGGGGGCGAGATTTTTTTTTTCAAAAATATTAGTTAATATTTTAATTAATTTTAATTTTTAAATTAATAAAAAATTTCTTTATTTATAATATTTGAAAATTGATATTAGATATTAAATTTGACATAAAAATTAAAATAAATTTGAAATATATAGATTAACATATAAATAAGTTTGTTTTACTTTATTTTATTTCAAATTTTTAAAAACTGGTATACTAAATTATATGTTAATGCAATTAATTAGTAGTTTTTTTAGAAAAATTTCTTCTAAAAAATATTTTGAGTAATTCTAAAATTATTTTAATTTACAAAATCTGTAATAAAAAACTAAAAACACTTATGGATATAAGGGGTACATGAAAACTAAGACTGACATAATAATCCGTTTTACTTTAGATTATATTGCTAAAATATTAAGAGTTTTCTTATCTATTTAGACTAAACATAGCTTTTTACAATATAATTTTAAAAACAAATATTACATATTAATAGAAATTAAATTGATAATAACTTAATGATATCATGTGATATTTTACAAAATATTATAAGGGCGAACAAATATCTATTAACATAAATAAACTATATAACAATAAAGCTAGAACTAATTTAAGTATGTACCCGAAGGAGTTTGGGGGGCCGCACACCCACCAGCCCCCCTTGTCTCCGCCCCTGTCCACAGGTGTGGTTTGTTGATGAAATACAGCTTTATTTCTAACTTCCCAGGCGATGAGTAGCAGGATTCGCAGCGTTGCCGTCCAAGCTACCCGTATTCCTTTCTCTTTAACTGCATATTCCCACTGGAGACACAAACAAGACATATACAAACATCGAAAGCGTAATGTGGGTCTACCTTCCCTTGTCGATACTCATCAACATCATCATCATGAAACCGCCCAACCACAGCAACAACATTAACATAAGATTGATTGACTAATGTCTCAACAACGCTCAAGAGAGTGAATCAGGATTTTTGATCCTCCTGTTGACTGTCCGGTATCATATCAGGATTAATCAACCTTTCAACCTAGTTCATACCTAACACTTCACTACTTTTATTGTCAGATTTAGCGAGACATGCTCCACATGACAAAGCCCCGCAGTCAAGACGATGAAGCGTATACCGAAAAGGACAATGAAGATAAATAAATGACACTGACAAAGCCACTTGCATCAATCATCATGGACGGTTGTGATATAAAAATCCAAAAAATAAAGTTTGATGAAAGCCATAAATGGAGTCCTTCATCCTCGTCCTTTCTGTTATCAGGATATTTGGCGGGAGCACAGAGCAAAAGGTTCGTACAACGGGAAAGATCAATCCGTCGACATATTAGCTTCACGTGAAAAGTATGAAAGAAGAAAGAATGCAGGCGATTTTCTTCGCCCCGTCCGTCGTCTTCCTCGCTTCTGAGCTATGCCACCGGCAACGTCGTTATTTTCTCCACCGCCCTGACCCTCCGTGCAGCCCCAGTTGCGCCGCCGGGCCTCCGCCTGGTGGCTGCGCTCTCCCCGGTGGTGCTCCCCTCCTCGCCCAGCCCCTCCCTCCCTCCTCTGTGTCTGGCCGCGATGTCCCGCAAACGACCATCGACAAGATCTACTCCAGCAGCCCTCTCGCCGCCTCCCGTCGTCAGCCATCCCCCCCTGGTGGTTGTGACCTCTCTGCGAGACTCGGCGGCTCCTCAGCCCTCCCAGGCTCCCTCCTCTGTCGTCAGGAACTCTCCCCTGTTACCGGCCTTCTCAGATGTACGTGGTGAAGACGAGACTCTGGCTTCATCTTTAGCGCCGCCCCCCTCCTCTCGTGTCGCTGTTGCAGAAGACGAGGTCCTCAGAGAAGAGTCTCTTCCTTCTACAGAAGCGCCAAGCTCGGGTCCAAGTGTGGAGGCTCTGCCCTCCTCTGGTGTCGCTGTTGCAGAAGACGTGGTCCTCAGAGAAGAGGCTCTACCTTCAACAGCATCGCCAAGCTCGGGTCCAAGCGTGGAGGCTCTGCCCTCCTCTGGTGCGATCAACGGCGAGGCGGCCCCCTTCCACGCTGAAGAAAATGCGACTGAAAAAATTTTTTTGGCCGACGGTGTTGATGGAGTGGGCCCTCCTCTGTTAGTCGCTGATGCATCCACTTTGTTTACTCCCGGCTCTGATGGTGTTGTTTTGGATACGAGGGATTGTTCTCTGGTGGTGGATCTCACCTCCTTTGACACCGGTAATATTGATAGTTCGTGCGCCTCCCTGACCAATCCAAATGCTGGTGCTTGTTCTTTGGGTATTCAGGTCCCATCCTTGGCTAACCTTGCGGGTGTGAAGCTGAAACCTTCAAAAATTGCTAATGCTTCCCGACAGCTTCCTCCCCCGGTCGCGCTTGGTTCCTCAGCTCCGAAGCCTTCAGCGTGGCATCCCCAGCACAGGTCCGGGCGCCCTTTTCCAGGTAAAACGTCTAACCCTCCATCCTTGGCTGCTCCCGGGTCTGCTGTCCAGGCCTCGTTCTTAGATATTCTGTTGGCTAAACAAAAAGGTTTCTCTGGTATGTCGTTGAATTCTGAGCTCTATGAAGCCCTAGATGATGAGAGCCCAATTGTTTCCTTAGATGAACAAGACCTTGCGTCTGAAATTGATTATTGGAAGCACTCCTTAGTGGGACACCTGTGGGGCAGGAAATATGGGTTTAACTTAGTGAGGGACTTTGTGAGAAGGGCCTGGAACTTTATCCCAACCCCTCAGGTCCTGCATCATGAAGAGGGATGGTACATGTTCAAATTCGATAAGGAAGAGGACCTCGAGCTTGTCCTTAGCAAAGGCCACTGGCTTTTAAACTCCTCCCCTCTCGTGCTAAAGAAATGGTCCCCTGATATCTCCTTTAACCCAAAGGATCTGAACCGCATCCCAGTGTGGATCCAGCTCCCTAGACTGCCTATTAGTCTCTGGTCCCGTTCAAGCCTTAGTAAAATTTGCTCTAAGATAGGTGTCCCCCTTCACACTGATCAGCCCACAGCAGACAAATCTCGTATTTCCTTCGCCAGAGTCCTGGTGGAAGTGGACTTCAACAAAGAGTTGGTGAGAGAAGTGGAAATCCGTTCTCCCAAGGGTGTCATCTCTCAGCTAGTGACTTTTGAATGGGAACCGGTTACGTGCTCTATCTGCAAGCTGCTTGGGCATCCCTCCCACTGCTGCCCCTCTTCTCAGGCCCCCCCAGCCCCCAAGCCGCCTCGCCGCCCAAAAACCAGGAAAGCCCCCCCTCCTTCCCCCAACCCTCAACCTTTACTCTCTACCCCGTTAGTCCCACCGAAAGCGATCGCCCCCCCGGTTTGGCGCCCTGTTAAAAGGCAGCCTAAGGCCTCTGCCCCTAGGACCCTCTCCTCAGCCCCCACCTCCCCCTTGGCGCCACACACTTCCATTCTCAGATCTTCTTCCCTGCCCTCCATCTCCCCTATGTCCCCTTCGCTCCAGATCATTCTTGAGCCCCTTCAGACCGTCCCTTGCCAGGCCTTCCCCCCCAAGCTTAAGCCCCTCCCCCTCCCCGTGCAGGCCCCTCCTCTCCAGCTCGCGAACTCATTCTCCCTGTTTGAGCTTGACCCTGATGTAGTAGACTCCCTCTCCACCTCCCCCCCCTTAACCTAATGAAGATTGTCATATGGAATATCAGGGGTTGCAATGACCCCGCCAAGCTTAGTGAAATTAAGCATTTTGTCAGGACCCAGAACCCTTGTGTCTTTGCTCTGCTGGAAACCCGGGTGTCCTCCCTTAACTCCTCCTCCATCCTTTCTCGCCATTTTCCCTCTTGGAACGTCCTCCATAACTACCCTGCCCACCCCAACGGACGCATCTGGATTCTTTTTGACCCCACCCGTATAACTCTCTCCCCCTCTCTCTCGTCAGCCCAAATGTTAACTTGCCTGGCCTCGCCCCTTGGCGCTCTCCCCTTCACCCTCTCAGTTGTGTATGCCCACAACAACCCTGCTCTCCAGTCCCTCTTGTGGGCTGATATTGTGAACCTTAGCAACTCCACCCCTGGGCCATGGATGGTGGCAGGAGACTTCAATAATATTCTGTGTGCCACTGATAGGCAAAGTTGCCGCCCCACGCCCCCAAGGGAGTATGAAGAGTTTGCGGACTGTGTGGCTAGGGCCGAGCTTAATGACCTCCGCTATTACGGTCGCTTCTTCACCTGGTGGAATAACCAGGATGGTCGTGATCGAGTTCTTGGCAAAATTGATCGAGCTCTAGTGAATGAAGCGTGGGTAGCTAGCTTCCCTCTCAGCTTTTGCACATTCAGCTCCCCGCTCATTTCTGACCATAGCCCTATAACCATCTCCTTCCCCCGCCCGGCCCCCCCTAAGAAGTGCTTCAAATTCCTTAATCTTTGGGCTAAGGACCCATCCTTCCTCCCCACAGTCAGGGATACATGGAAGGTCCCCATTGTTGGGAGCAGACTCTTTGCTTTTGTCAAGAAACTTCGCCTTCTAAAAGGGCAACTCTCTACCCTCCACAGAACGGAATACAGCACCCTCTTTCTAAAGGCCCAATCTATTAGAGAGGAGCTAGACGACACCCAACTGAGGCTTGATAGGGACCCTTGGAACTCTACTCTTATCTCCAAAGAAAAATCCCTGAGGCACGCTCTATGTGCTCGTAACCACCAAGAGCTTATCTTCCTGCGTCAACTCTCTAAACTCCGTTGGCTCAGGTGGGCTGACGCGAACTCCGCTTTCTACCATAGGGCCATAAAGGCTAGGCGCAACAAGAACTCCATCGCCACTATCACCAATGATCTTGGGGTTGAGCTCTCTGCCCCTGAGGATATTGCTAGCTGCCTTGTTTCCCACTTCAAGGGCATCATGGGCTCCAGAAATCCTCCCACAAGCTCTCTCTCTGATTTCAACCTTGACACCACTAGAATTCTCGCCCAATCCAACTGGGCCCCCCTACTTAGAGGTGTTGACAATGCTGAAATCCAGTCCGCCCTTTTTTCCATAGGGAATGACAAAGCCCCGGGGCCCGATGGTTACTCCTCTAAATTCTTCAAATCTGCTTGGCCCATCATTGGCGAGGATCTCTGTCTGGCTATCAAAAGTTTTTTCCACAGCGGCTCCCTGCTTAAAGAGATCAACTCGACCCTCATCGCCCTTATCCCTAAATCTGACTCTGCTTCCACTCCCAATGACTATAGGCCCATCTCTTGCTGCAATACTATCTATAAGATCATTAGCAAAATCTTAGCTACGAGGCTTAAAGAGGTTCTCCCTGAGATTGTCAAGGAGAGCCAGGGGGCCTTCATTAAGGGGCGTCTCATTACGGATAATATTCAATTGTGCTCTTGCTTAATGAAACACTACCAACGAGCCCATATCTCCCCCCGTTGCATGATGAAGGTGGACATCAGAAAAGCCTTTGATACTGTTGATTGGGCCTTCCTTAGTGACACTTTGTCCTTCCTAAACTTTCCCCCCATTTTTACCAACTGGATTATGCAATGTGTCTCCACCACCTCGTTCTCCATAAGCCTAAATGGCTCCCCTACAGGGTTTTTTAAAGGAGAAAGGGGTTTGCGCCAAGGTGACCCTCTCTCTCCCTACCTCTTCGTTCTCGTCATGGATATGCTTTCCCGACTGCTCGACCAGCTTCCTCAGGATCCGGGATTCAAATACCACCCATCCTGCAAAACCCTTAAAGTCTCCCACCTGTTTTTTGCAGACGATGCCCTTCTTTTCAGTAGAGGGGACCATAGTTCCATCTCCCTTATGCTCAGCAAGGTCAATATTTTCTCTCAAGCCTCGGGCCTGAATCTCAACCCTTCTAAATGTGACATCTTCCTTGGAGGGGTCTGCGCTTCCGACGCTACAGCTATCCTCTCCTCCACAGGATTCAATCTGGGTTCCTTCCCCTTCCGCTACTTAGGCATCCCTATCTCAGCCAGAAAGCCCAAATCCTCGGACTTTGCTCCCCTGATTGACAAAGTTCAAAAGGCCATATCTTCCTGGGGGGGTAAGCACCTCTCTTTTGCGGGCCGTCTCACTCTTATCCAAAGTACTCTGTTTGGAATCATTGGATTCTGGGCCTCTTCGGTTACTATCCCCAAGAATGTCATCCAATGCATTGTAAAGAAGATTCGGTCCTTTCTCTGGTCTGGGGACTCTGCCAGCAACCCCACCCCGCCAGTAGCGTGGAGCTCAGTCTGTCTTGACAAGAGGAAAGGGGGGCTGGGCATAAAGGACATCTTCAAATGGAACATGAGTTTCCTCCTTAAAACGATCTCTGCCATCATTCATAACTCCGAAAGACTTTGGATTCAATGGATCCATAGTGTATACCTGGAGAACTCCGACATCTGGGCCGCCACTCCCAGTGGGGGTGATCCGTGGATCTGGAAGTCCATCCTTAGGGCCAGAGATTGGTGGATCAAGCAGTGCGGCTCCACTCAGGACGCTACTTCTCTTTTCCTCACCTACCCTCTTCGCATCCGTGTCAACACAATTTACCAGGATGTCTCTTCCCCTCCTAGGCACTTTCCCTGGTATAATATCTGTTGGAAAACCTGGGCTCTCCCTAAAGCCAAGTTCATTCTTTGGGTTACTCTTAAAGGTAGACTGAAAACTTGTGATAAACTGCAATCGTGGGGCATTAGCCTCGCTAACAGATGCTGGCTCTGTGAGCAAGCTCCAGAGACAAGCGGGCACCTTTTCTTTTTTTGCAGGACTACTTGCAGGATCTGGTGGGCTATTTGTGACTGGCTGAGGATCCCCACCAATAGGTCTAACCTCCGCAGCTGCGCACACTGGCTTTCCCACTACAGCAACAGGAGAAGACCAAAGGACTTCGTCAGACGTGCGGCCATTGCTAATGTCGTCTACTTCATTTGGATCGAGAGATGTAGAAGAGCCATGTTAGGCCACGCCAGAGACCCCGCTCTCATCATTGTGGACGTGAAGGGTGCAATCAAAGCCACCATCGAGACTAAGCTCCATCCTAATCGAGATAGTGCGTGGCTCAACCAGATCTTAGAGTCCTAATTTATTTAGCCGCCATCTAGTATGGGTGGCCTTTTTGAACTTTGATGTAATAGGGTGGCCCTGTGCCACCTACTTGAAACTCATGTGCACCCTTAAGACTTGTAAATCCCTGGGTATCTGATATATAGGTCTCCTATGTATCTCTTTGGTGTAAACTCTATTATTCTTTCAATATATTTTTCACATATCATTTCAAAAAAAAAGTACGAAAGAAAAGGAATCCCTTATTTAGCACTACTGTATGGCCTCCTTTTTTATTAAATAGTAAAATACCCCACTATAAGCATCCCCATTCACGCCGGTTAGGGGTAGGGGTGGTAAAACGGGTTCACGGATTGTGTTAGGTGAAATCCAAATCCAATCCGTTTATTAAACGGGTTGATCTGACATAACCCGTTTAATTAATCATGTCAAAATATGAACCCAAATCCAACCCGGTTCACCGGGTTATCAAACCGTCCCAGTCCAGAAGGACCTCATCCTCATCCCTCTCTTTTCCTCACGCCATCTCGCCATGGAAGTCAAGTACGATCTTAGTTAAATACCCCACTATAAGCAACCCCCATTCACCCCAGTCCACAAGGACCTCATCCTCATCCCTCTCTTTTCCTCTCGCCATCTCGCCATGGAAGTCAAGTACGATCTTATCATCCTTGGAGCATCTGGCTTCACCGGAAAATACGTAGTCCGTGAAGCTCTTAAGTTCCTAAACACCCCACAAAACCCCTCTTCACAACACCTACCACTCACTTCCATCGCCATCGCAGGCCGAAACCAAACCAAACTCAAACAATGCCTAACCTGGGCATCACATCCGAACCCACCACCACCAATCCCAATCCTAGCCGCCGACACATCCGACCCAAATTCCCTCCGTCACCTCTGCTCTAAAACCAAACTCATCCTCAACTGCGTAGGCCCGTTTCGTCTCCATGGTGAGCCTGTCGTCGCTGCCTGCACTGAGGTAGGGTGTGACTACCTCGATATCTGCGGTGAACCGGAGTTCATGGAGAGAATGGAGGCAGATTACCACGATAAGGCGGTGGAGAACAGGAGTCTTGTGGTGTCAGCTTGTGGGTTTGAATCGATCCCGGCTGAGTTGGGGTTTCTCTTTAATTCTAAACAGTGGGTTGATCCCTGCATCCCAAATACAGTTGAAGCGTATGTCAGTCTCGAGAGTGGGAAGAAGATTGTGGGTAATTTCGCTACGTATGAATCGGCTGTTCTTGGTGTTGCGAATTATGATAAGTTAATCGGTTTGAGACGGTCTAGACCGAGACGACCCAAACCTAATGTGAGTTTCCTGTTATGGAAAAAAATCGATCTATTACTTCTTATTTTTATTTCCCACTCACTTATTGTCACCTTATTTAGTAACAATGATGCATGGTTGCATGCATGTGTCTTAGGCATGGCGGACCTAGAAACAAAAACCTGTGGGGGCAATATTGAAATGTTGTTCTAGAAAACTGAGAATGAAATAAAGACTATATAATTGTTCTTTGTGAGTCTTTATCATCTAAAAAATAGTACATAATAATGTTATTGTTAATGAACTTAAAAGTATGATTAATTAATCACCTAAAATTATATAATTTTTTTAATTTTTCTACATATAGACATATATTTTTTGTATTGTTCCAAAAACCTGTGGGGGCACGTGCCCCCACAGATCTAAGCGTGCGTCCGCCACTGGTCTTAGCGGTGACCGGAGGAGTAAAACAACCATTTGTTAAATTATATAAAATTATAGTGTAAAAAAAAATTTAATAAAAAACCCTAATTTTTATAATTCTTTTTCGCCCCTCAATTTCTATTTCTAACTCGAGGCACATACATTTCCTATTGCAACCTATTCTGCAAATTTAATCTGACCGTATTTTTTATGAAAAAAAGTGTAGACATATGCAACAGAATCAAACACAAGACAACGACCTTCACCACTAGACCATCTTTACTTTTTTGTTATATTAGAGTATATTACTTTATTAGTTCTAACTTTCTATCTTTTTCTTGTTAATTTATTATAATTCATAATATAATTTAAAAATTATATTTATTTTCGTTTCCCCGTTTCGAGTTAATTTTTAACATTGCCGTTTCCCCGTTTCCGAAACCCGAACCGTTTCGGTGCAACCTAGCCTCCTGTACACTAACCATACATATACAATGCCAGCAAAAGGGCATAGGCCTCAAGATGTGTGTACCCGGTTTTAGTACCTTGCTAGGTCAATTTTTCAATTTCTTCAAATTATTGTATCTGGTTCTCGGACTAAATATCCTCTTGGCTGGGAGGAATCCCTAGATGTGTTAACCACAACTTTCTGGTTATCTGCTAGTAGCCCACTGATCAAAAAAAATATTAACTGCTCTTCTATTACAGATTCCTGGACCATCACCACTAAAAGGACCAATGATCGGTTATCAGAAACAGCTCAACCTCTGGTCAGTTTGTCTACCCTCAGCGGACGTAGCAGTTGTCCGTAAGACACTCACAAATCTCACAGAGAATCCCTACGGTCTCACGGGTGTCACTGAGACTCCTCAGCAAAGCGCAAGGCGAGAATCATTCTGGTCTAGTATCAAACCCGCACATTTTTATGTAAAAATCTGCTCCAAATCCTACTTTGGCATACTTTGTTTCATCACGGTCGGTAGGCTCATCAGCATCCTGGGTCAATACTCGTTTGGTAGATGGCTGTTATTAACATTCCCGTACATCTTCAGTCTAGGCTGGTTCAAGAAGAAGGGTCCCAGCGAGGAACAAGTTAAGAGTGCTAGGTTCAAAATATGGTTTGTCGGAAGAGGTTTTCAAGATGCGAATGGTGTTAAGAAAGGGAATTGTGAGATGGAGATAGTAACAAGAGTAATGGGTCCTGAGATGGGATATATAGCAACTCCAATTATTCTTATCCAATGTGCTATTGTGTTACTGAAACAACGTCAGATCTTGCCTAAGGGAGGTGTTCTTCCACCTGGGATTGTTTTTGGAGCGACGGATCTGCAACAAAGACTACAAGAGAATGGAATATCGTTTGATGTCATTTCCAAGTTGTATTCTAGCCGTCTTTAGCGGCATAGCTGGATTGCGCACTTGTAATTTGAGAGGACTGGAGTGAGATTTTTTTTTGATCAGGGGCTACTGATGTAGCTAATTTTAACCAGGAAACTGGTATTGTAGCAAAGGATTTCTCCTTGCCAGGATGCCACACGGCTTACAAAACCGAACCTACAAATAAATATAAATACAACTAGAATCAAGGACAAAATTCCAATTGTATCAGCAGATAGTGAGGTTCCTTCCGGTTCCGAAATTGCATCTTTGCCATAAGAATAACGTTTTTTCCGGGCACATTTCTCTGCTTTACTTGTTCCTCTGATGTTGGGCAGTGCAATTCTTTGGACCACTTTTGCTCTCCTTTCTGCCCTTATATTGACTTTTTAGGATTCTGTCAATGTTTGCTAAAGACTTAACGGGAAAGGGCGTGGTAATTCTCAATCTTTGGCCATACTTAAAACACTTCCTAGCCTCAGCTGATATTGCTTGCTTTTTACCGATGACTTTTCTGCGGTGGAGCGGCTTCTTATTGATCGGTTGTTCTGGCTCTTTTTCTGGCATTAGGATCACATTAAGGTTAATCTCTTCTAAAGCCTCAGAGTTCACCGGAGAGGGGGATCCATAATTGGGTATATTTAAACAACCCACACTAGCAGAGGGGGAGTCTGTCTCAACTGGGTCCATTAGTGAAATTTCCTCAATCCTCTCATCTCTGCTGCTTTTAGCCTGGTCCTTGCTGCAGTCCACCTGCTCTAATTCCTCCACGTAAAAGTTGTCTACTCCACTCAGGCCATCATTTTCATTTTCCAAGAGCATGAGCTGGCGGTTCAATAAAGTATTTCCTTCATTACTTTTTTGTTGGAGAAGTTGCACCTTCTGACAGCATACCTCCATCAAAATCGCCTTTATTAATTCATTATCTTTATTCCAGCTCCATATTCCAGTGCCAAGCGTCCACACAATTCTTCCCACATTTCCCAAGTATACCGTAATGATGCCATAGTACATTGAGCCGCCCACCGAATTAAATATCAACCACTCTTCGAGGAGTTTCCTCTTGACTTCCTCCTTACTAGGCTCCCCTCCGATGACAGCTGGGAATGTACGGTCACCGGACTAACATTCTCCGGCCTCCCATTCACGGAGTCTTGGACTATTGCCTGATCGGACTCTAATTTTTTCTCTCCCAGTTCCTCAGTCCACACTTCTACTACGCCAACTATCATTGTTTTATTATCAAACAAAACCTCCACTTCTTCATTGATAATCTTAAACATCGGTGATTCAATTCTTGCAAATACTTCCAGATTCACCGGGAGGTTCGCCATATCTGTCTCGATTTCGACCACTTCCCCAAATCTTCCAAGGATTGAGTGAACCGATTTCTCACACCAAACCTGTGGTGGGATCCCTCTAATGGCCACGCTCACCATCCGTTTTGCACCCATATCTTCCTCTTTCCATACATCCACGCACCAGTCATCAAGGTTCCATTTCTGGGATTGCACAAACCTATTCCGGCCTTCCGAGTCATGGAATATTACAAGATATTCGCACACAGACTTAGCTAGAATGTGTTCAATTCCCCCGTAACTAGACAAAGCCATCCTTATCTGATTAGTGCACGTTCTTCCTTTTGTGCGAATCATGGCGCATCTGTCAAGCCTTGGGATAAAGATTTCAGAAGGGGACAACTTTACAGGCCCGGCCGCATCATACACTACCGGGTAATGTTTTGTATCTTGGCACTCCCTTGTCCATTGGCTTGTTCCATGACCTGCATTAGATACTGGGGAGGGGGAGGGTGGCGGTGGCTGAGGTGGTGGGACAGCAGGAGGCGAGACTTGCACTCCCACAGGACGACGTTCATGGTGAAACTTCCTTTGTGGTCTGGCGAACTGGGTCATAATTCTCTTTCCATCTATCCATCTGCCATTCGAGTCTCTGACCGCCATGGCAGCCTATTCCTTACTTTCAAACCCAATGAACGCATATCTTGTATTGGTAGCGATGCGACGCTTGGTGGGTCTGTGAACATTGGTAATCCTTCCATAAGCTTGGAAAGCTCTCCACAACGTGCCTAGACTGGTGTCATCATGTAAGTTATCAATGAAAATGGTTGAAGACTCCTCCATATGCGAAGATAAGGTAGACCTTCTGTGAGTTTAGAGAGGATTGATGGCCATTGGAACTTTAAAAGTTGATTATTGTTGGCTTAGCTTTTTGTGGTGGTTGGGGACTGGAATAAGGGGGCTGGGGATTTAGTGGCGGTGGGGGTGGAAACAGGGGATTTAGTGGTGGAGAAGATGGAGGAACGGTGGCTGACATGGTAAGAGGGTGTAGGCGGTGGTGCTGTAGTTAGGGCTTGGAGGAAGAGAGAGGAGGGAGAGCATGGTACCGTTCTGTCGGCCACTGCCACACAATCAATAGGATTCTCAAGGACTGGAGTGAGATATCGATCCCAATGTAATTCCAAGACACTCTTGTATTATGCGCTTTGATTAATAAAATTGGGATTTAGTTGTCTCCCACAATTCTTTACTTATTCTTTAGGATATGAAATTTGGATGGTATCAGTCTGACCCTCTATAACTTTATCAATGAACAATGGGTGATGTGATTAGTCAGTTACATGTGAAAAACGCAATGGTCTTCATGAGAAAGTGTACAAACCGATGCTGATGTTGATGTTTTTATTGTTATTGCTCGTATGATATAGATATTATTTGTATATATATATCTTGGTGGAAGTGTTCATTTTCAAGACCATGACATAACCCAGTGGCGGACCCAGAAACCAAATCTCACGGGGTCCAAAATTTTTTTCGACAGTAACATATACTAAATATAAATGTGTGGTCATAAATTTATTAAGCATTACAACCTTACATATAGGAACACGTTTCTATTACTAAATTATTATCAACTTTCAGTATTTTACTCAATTTTATGTTATTAAAATTATACTTTTAAAAAATATCTTTTTTATTGTCAGAAAAGCTATGAGATCCGGGACCCCACCGAAACCACCCTCAGTCCGCCCCTGACATAACCAATGTATTAAGTGAAATCCTTGTCCACAAGAATATACCAATAGCAGGAAGACAAGTTCCAAGCAATGAGAAAGATATCATTGAGCTTTTTATTGATGTTCAGCCGACTTGGAAAATTATCACAATATCAGGTGTGCACCACATATTGCCAAACTCTTGGGGCTGGGTCGGTAGTTGGTGATCCATAAAATCAAAAGATATTGGTTCAAAACTTACCAATAATTGTGCGAGAAAGTTCAGTTGTGCACCACATATTCTTATTCTTCTCTATAATCCTCACTTTACAGTAATTTTCTGATTCTAAATATCTTAATTATATCTATAATGTAGAACTGAATGAGTTGTAGATCCATGTTTAACACGAAATGTTAGGGTATCGTTAATGTAGAAGAAATTGTAATTAATATTAATAAAGTTGTAACTCGATTGAAGGTAGTGGATATGGTTACTTATTCAAACTTGTACAAAATGTTAATCAGTCATTCTTAGCTACAACTAAGTGTAGCTATCTAGCTACATCCCCATCCTCCGTACACGCGCACGTTTGTTTGATTTTTTTTTTTTAACCACAAAACTTTAAATTGTTATAACTTTTAATATATAAGTCCAGAATGAAAAAAAATTATATCATTGTTCACCTAAATTCAAGCTCTTCAAAACAAGACCAGTCATGGATATATTTTGACAACATTAAAAAAATTTATTTTTACATGTATAGTGTACTGAACATAAAAGAAAACTTTGTACAGATGGTCATACAAACCTGTACAAATGTTCACTAAAATATGTACATCATCACATAAAAACATGTACATTAAAAACATACAGAAGGTCACACAAACCTGTACGAATCACTAAATATGTATATTCTTAGATTAAAACCTGTACATATAAGAAAGAACACTTGTACATACAGTCATACAAATATGTACAGACGGTCATACAAACATGTACAAGTGTTCATTAAAACATATACATTCTCATAATTGAAAATGTACATTCTCACATTCGAACATGTACATCGTCACATTAAAACATGTACATTCTCACATTAAAATATGTACATACGTCCTCACATTAAAGTATAGAACGGCTTCCAAATAGATTACCCTAACCCCACGCACCCTAAAACCCACCCTAGGAAAGCTAAAAAATGTCGAAGGCATTTTTAGGGTTTGTAGTGGCGGGTTTAGGGTCTAACGACCCTAAACCCACGACCACAAACCCTAAAAACCTGTCGAGTTAGTTGCTACAATATAAAGTATAGAACAATTTCCAATAGATTACCCTACCCCCCAAAACACCCAAAAACCACCCTAGGATAGCTAAAAATGTCGAAGGCATTTTAGGGTTTGCAGTGGCGGGTTTAGGGTCTAACGACTCTAAACCCGCTACCAAAACCCTAAAAACCTGTCGAGTTAGTTGCTAATATAAAGTACGAAATAAATTCCAAATAGATTACCCTACCCCAAAACCCCAAAAACCACCCTAGGATAGCTAAAAAACGTCGAAGACATTTTTAGGATTTGTAGTGGCGGGTTTAGGGTGGACATCAAAACATGTACAAATGTTAATTAAAGAACATGTACATTCACATTTGAACATGTACATCGTCACATTAAAACATGTACATTCTCACATTAAAATATGTATACATTCTCACATTAAAGTATAGAACAACTTATACATGTAAAATAATTTTTTTTCAAAGTTGTCAAAACATATCCATGACTGATCTTGTTTTGAAGAGCTTGAATTTATATGAACAATGAGATAATTTTTTTTCATTTTAGATCTATATATTAAAAATTTAAAAACGAAAAATTTTTTTTAAAAAAAATAGAAAAAAAAGGAATAGACGTCCGTGTTCCGAAATCATAAAAAAAAGAAAAAAAAAAGAAAAAAAGGAAAAAAAAATCGTCACGGAAGTTCCGAAATAATAAAAGAAAAAAGGAAAGAAAAAAAAGAAAAAAAAGAAAAAGTGAGCGGCGTACCTGGATGTAGCCACCTCTGGCTACAGTGAGGTGTAGCCCAGAATTTGCAATGTTAATTTGAATTTGACGGTAATAAAGATTAAGTTAATTGTAATACTATTAATTAAATTATAATTTAGTTGAATATATATTGTAAATGTTTATTACACTGTAACTTGAATGAATGTAGTCTTGTTTATTTAATTTTGTTGCATTATATTGTCATGAATTTTACATTAAATTGTAGTGGCATTAATGATATTAATCAAATTGAATGTAGTAAATGTAAACATAGTTGAATTGTAATTTATAGCACTAATTACAGTATAATTGGAATAAACATACGAAGTGTATATATATAGTACTAGGCAATTTTGATTAGTTGTAACAAACAATGAAACTAAACGGTGAAGTGCATTGTCATTATCTAGTACAGGTATTGTTCGATTTAAGTTTGTAAATTATTAATTATTTAGGATGGATGCTTCAAATTAATTAGTATTGTTGGGATTAAGGGTGATCACGGTCTGGTTCCACCGGTTGTGGTTGTGGAACAAGTGTATTTGGATTTGGAATTGGAAGGTTTTAGGGTGGTTCGGTTCCGATTCATTAGGGGTATTTGCAGGGGGTAGGGGGCTCTAGCTCCCCCAAAAATTTTAAAAATCTGTCAAATGTTCTTATAAATTTTTTAAAAATACAACATAATACAAAGTTTTAAAGAATGATAGTGTCAAAAAATATTTTAGTCCCCCTAAACAAAATTTCTGGGTCCGCTACTGGGTATTTGGTTCGATTCGGTCCGGTTTCTTATCGGTTCCGGTTCTATATATTGGTTCCAAATTTGATTTTTTAAAATTTTTCTTTTTAAAAAAAAATTCATAAGGGGAGGCGGAAATTAACGATCGTTTTGACCGGTTTCTGGATGGTTCCATTTGTTCCTCTTTCGGTTCTTCATATTAATTCATCCCTACATCAAATATACCTGATTCGGTTTCGCCTCTGATTCCAGCCAGCCGGTTCCAAGCCGGTTCTGGTTCTTTGTATTTATCCTTACACCAAATGTACCATATCTAGTTTCAGTTCTTGTTCCATACGGTTCTAAGGCGGTTCCGGTTCCAAGTCGGTCCTGAATCTCATAACGTGTATTCGGGTTCACTTCGGTAAGTTACGGTTCCAGTTCCAAACCAGTTCATGACTGGTTCCGACTAGTTCCGGTTCGAAGCCTTTGGATCATATATGATGGAAATTATATATTATAAGAAAATGTATATGAATATGAACTTAAGTTTTGGGAAGAGTACAAAGTATGACCTCATTCTTTTACGGCATTATCAAAACTAGTTTATTTGACCAGTTCACTTTTTATCTCTATATGTTAAATACATCAATTGTCATCAACTTTTTATATTTTCTCTTATTTACCTTTTCTCTTTACTTTTTTTAAACTTCAACTACAACTTGCAGATGTACCCCATGACTATCCTTACAATTATCATCCCATTACTAGTGAGTAGTAGTAATTGTACCACTACTCTACCTTTGTCCACATCGGTGTCCGGTATGTCCCCCATCACCCGGCCCTCACTCAACACGAAGATCTTCAATGTTGTATCCTTTGGAGCAACCGGAGACGGTGTGATAGACGATTCGCAGGTAAATCCACCTCCAATCTTGATATAATATTTATATACTTGCATATATGAGTAACTAATATATAAGATATATATATATATGTGTTTAAAAATAATATATATTATTCATCAATGGGAGAGTGATTAATTATTAAAAAATATAGGTGTTTCTGGAGACGTGGGAGGCGGCATGTAAATTTACCACCACCAGTTCTGTTAAGACGGTATCAATCATGGAGATACCTGCCGGTAGAAACTTCTTATTGAAACCTGTCTCCTTCCATGGTCCCTGCAACTCCTCTATGATCCAAGTCCTAGTATGTATTTATTATTATTAATTCTGCATTTATATAGTATAGTGAGTCTCCTCCGTGGGAATCTTCATATATAACATGCATGCAGGTAATGGGTAACCTCGTGGCGCCAGGGAGGAAACTAGATTGGACTAACTGTGAGTTCGGCTCTTGGATCGTCTTCTCCGGTGTATCTAACCTTGTTGTTAAAGGAAGCGGTGAGATCAACGGGAGAGGTGAAATCTGGTGGCCTGGAAGTGCTAGTAGCAAGGATGTTGTTGGAGAATGTGTTAGGCCTACTGTAAGTGTATAATTAATTACCTATAGTAATAGTATATGATGATGTATGAATTGAATAACTACTACTTACTGTATAATAATTATGTTCCTTCTAGGCATTACGGTTTCAAGACTGTCATGGGTTTGTGTTAAGTGGAGGGTTGACACTCAAGAATAGTCCCAGAAACCACATCTCTATATTCAAATGCTCCCGCTCTATCATTTCCAATATTCACATCATTGCGCCAGAGAACAGTCCTAACACCGACGGGATTGACATATCTCACTCCACCAACATAGATATCATCAACCTTACTATAAGAACCGGTACTATTTATTTTCAACTCATCTATATATATATACTTTTGAATGAATGGGGTTCTTTTTTTAACTACGTACTAAACTAAAAATTATACATAAAACAGGTGATGACTGCATAGCCATCGGGCCCGGTTCATCCTGGATCAACGTTACCGGAGTCAACTGTGGACCTGGTCATGGCATTAGGTCGACACCTCCTGATCCTATTGTCAATTTTTTTTTTTCATAACGTACGTTAAATGCATGCATGTAATGCTGACACTTTATAATGTTGTGTACGTTCAAGTATTGGAAGCTTGGGAATGAATGGACATACGGAAGAGGTGGAACATGTGCATGTACATAACTGTACTTTCCTTAAGACTCTAACCGGGGCAAGAATTAAAACTTGGCAGGTCAATTATCAAAACCATATACTATATACTTATACTATATATATCATATATAAAATGTACGTGTAACGCGTGTGTGAACTGACAAAATTTTCACCACTTCTTCTGTATAGGGCGGATCAGGGTTTGCTAGAAACATCAAATTCTCGAGCATCACACTCATAGAACCTTGGAACCCAATCATCATAGACCAGTTTTATTGCAACGGACGTGGAGACTGTCCAATCATGGTCACACATACTTACACTTTACACTCACACATTTATCAAAATTAATATAGACTTAATTAAATTCATGATAATTATTTTGAAAAAAAAATATTATTAATTACGCAGCCTTCAGCTGTACAAGTTAGCGACGTCACATTCACGGGTATCCATGGGACAGTATCATCCGGAACTAACATGGCGATAATACTCAACTGCAGCGCCACGGTGCCATGTTCCAATATCTTATTAGAGGACGTGGACATTCACCACGGCGGCGGAGGACGAGGTAGACAAAAGATGGAAGACACAGTGGTGGCATTCTCCAATAATGCCTTCGTCCATTGCAACAGTCTTGTTCGACCACGACCGGTCAATTGTTAATCCTCATCCTATTAAATTACAAATGTAACTTTTATCGATCGGTCGATTGAAATTAATGGATGGTGGTAACGTGCACCCAATAAACTTTTACACTTGAATTTCAAGCTTGATTCCAATCGCACTTTCTCGTTTTCCTAATGAATTAAACACCATCACAAGCAATCTTGATAAAAAAAAAACCATCACAAGTAATCTCCAACGATAGACTTATTCCCCAGTGGTGGCTAAAATATTATTAGGGCATAAAAATCCAATAGAGGTGTATCTCTTCACTCACTATTTCCTCAGATGAAATCTACATGCACAAATGGTATATTATCAATTAGATCATTCACTACTGCATGAATGAATGGTACGTTTTGATATACATATGAGCATAAATGATTATCAAGAAATTAAGTCATTGATAGTTCAAGTCACTTACAAAATGATTAAATATTTAGGCATTCTCTTTCCACCACTTGAACAATATCTTTCACCGATGAAACTGTCTTTTTGATTCTCATCATAATCCAAGACATCTTTGTTCATAACAAGTTGCCAAGACTTGACATCAACCGGCAAATACATGTCTCATTAGTTTGATGTATTTTTGTTGTAATTCGGGCTTAACGCCATATATTATTAATAGAAAAACTTCCTGATAGACCAGGTGGATGAGTTTGAGTCGGGCCTCTTTAAAATCTCACGAAACGAAACCCATTAGGAAAAAGTCTAGTGAGAAAAAAAGAGTACCCACCACATCTGATACAATCTATAGATATTGAACGCTGCAGAACAATCATTAATGCAAAAGAAACTCCAAGTACCTACTACACATATTCTTTTAAATTACAGCACTAATGAACCGCTCCCATGGTAGGGGGAGGTCTTTCCACCATGTTTTAGTCCACCTTCACACCTAGCTTTATTCTTGTCATGTTCTGTCGATCGAGAGGCTTTCTTATTGGAAGATTATGTTATTCCTCATTAGCCATACATAGTAGACACCATAGCACAGTGTGTAGATTGTAGAGAAACAAAAGAAGATGGAAAAACATAATCGATAGATCAGAGTGGAAAGGAGAAAGAAATGTCTGTTAAACTCTTGTATTCACGTCATGAGAATATTCAACATCTACAGTACACTAAAATAGTTAGCTTATATACCCACAACTAACACGAATCAACCTAGGGTATTTAGACATTATATCCTACTCCTTGCATAGATCTCCATATACGTTTAGCCTTGCTAGCCAGAGGGACGGAGAACAATGCATTGTAAGTCTCTTCGCTATCGGTCTGAGTGCAGACGGTAAACTCCACCACCTAAACAATCCCTCCCATATACCCGAAATATGTGGGCAGAAAAAAATGACATGTTCCAAACATTCCATGGTTCTATTACACCACGGACAAAAGCTATGACCCAGGGGGATAATGCTTCGCTCAAAAAGGAGCTCTCTGGTAAAAAGTTTTCTCATTATCGCGAGCCAAAGTACCAACTCCACTCTCGGTTCCCACAACCCACGCCACATGTGTTTGATCTCTAATCCAACTTCTCCAAACCGGACCTTTAAGACTGGACTATTTCTTCAGAAACATTTTTCAGGGACAACTCTTCTAGACCAGACCAATTCTTCCGGACCGGACCTTCAAGACTGAACTATTTCTTCAGGGACAACTCTTCAGGAACAATCCTACACGGACAATTCTTTAGGAACAATTCTTCAGGGACAACCCTTATAAACATTCTTCTGGAAACTACTGTAGCTTTTTACCGTGGTATACTATACCACAAATTCGTACGTACGGTTGGTGCGCGCATAATACAGTGCGCTCCAGTGATATGGCAGTCCCAGTCAGCTGCTGACTGGGTTGCATTTTTATCATATTAACTTTAAATTATTATAACTTTTAATATATATGTCCACAATGAAAAAAAATTATATCACTGTTCACCTAAATTCAAGCTCTTCAAAATAAGACTAGATATGGATACACTGGTGGAACGGAACCCTTTAATTACGGTCCAAAACCGTGTATAATTACGGTTGTGGACCGTAATCTACGCGGGCGTCAATAAAGATGGCGACGTCTTTAATTACGGTTTTAAACCGTAATTAAAGGCCCTTTTCCGGCCCGCGTGTCATTGACTTTACATTACGGTTATTGGTAAAATCACCGCGCGCGCCAAAGGACTTTAGATCACGGTTTTACCAATAACCGTAATGTAAAGTCGACACTTTAGATGACGGTTTTGGCAATAACCGCATCTAAAGTCTTTTGGCGCGCGCCCAAAGGACTTTAGATGACGGTTATTGTTAGAACCGTCATCTAAAGTGTATTTTTTTTATTATTATTTTTTTACAAATCTACACAATTGCAACAGAGACAGAATTGTAACAGATAAGCAACAGAGGGCAGAAACTGCACAATTGAACCACCTGAATCAAATACCAACAACACAAATTCATTCTCTGCGCACAATTGCAACAGAGATAACATCTAATAAAGCACCAGATCGAAAATCTGTAACATATTCAATTGCATATTCAATCTGTTACACAATTGCAACAGAGATAACAATTGCAAATTCATTCTCTGCGCACAATTGCAACAGAAATATTCAATACAACAGCTAGAATCTGTTACAGCAGCAGCAGCTAGCAATTCATTACAAAAAATATAATCTGTTACAGCAGCAGCAACTAACAGAATCAGAGGGCTACAAAGGTAGCAGTGTAACCTATACATGGTAGATACAGCTAGGATGACTCCCAGCAAGAAATAGCATAAAACAGAAGCGTAAAACAGTACAAAAACGGTGCAGAAAACTGTAAAAAACAAAATCCATGATAGCAGCATCAGAGCTAGCTAGTCTACCACTCCATTCTCATAAACATGGCTGCCATGCTCTCTCTGACATGCAACAAGTCGGCAGGAGCATAAGTCTTGAATCTGGCATAATGCTCTTTAATCTGCAACAAGAAAAGGAATGGAACACATAATGAGATTAAGATAAAGACACAAAAAATCTGCCGAAAGAATTAAATACAAGACAGCGTTCGTATTACCTTGTCTATATCATTCTTAAAACCTGGGAAGTACCCGCAGAACTCGTACATATACCGCATCACGTAGTACCCGCAACTCTTAGAATCCTTTGGGTAGGGCACTAAATCACCAAAATTCACAAATGTAAAACAATTGTACAAAGATAATAGCAGCACGAATGAAATACATGAATTACCAAACCTTGATGTAATCGACGGTCAAATCACCAAACTCTCCCTGAGGGGTTTTTTTGTAACAACTGTTACATATATTAACAAAAGCGTTTAGCAAAATGAACAAGTACATTAATTTTGGTTCAAAAAACTTACAAACAATTAAATAGTAATAAAAACTTACTCTTTGATTAAGTCTTCAGTGTTGAATTCTGTCCACTGCCCTAGTGGATCTAGAACGAGCAGAGTAGCGGTGGCAGCGCAGAATATAAACAAAGCCCAGTGGTGGCTACAATGTCAAATACAAAATGAAATGAGAAATGAAGGTAAAAAAGTTAGCTAATTAGTATGTAATTTTATATTAGAACTCACGTTTGGTGATACGGCATTAGAATGAATAATTTATTCTGTTGATCAACAACATTGAAGCAATGAATCATGTATTCACAAAACCTCCCCGGGTCCCTAGTGACTGAGTCGTACGATAAACGCTCCGGGCACACCGCAGTAATGGAGGTCATGTCCTTCTCAGCACATCTCTCAAGCAGACATCTATTATATCACATGTACTATAAAAAGTTAGCCAATGCAACTTCATAGATACTTATTCTATATGTTTTTACAGTATGAGGAAAGAACACTTACTTTAGATAAGCTTGAATAATGTTAATGTTCAGATAATCTCCACACATCATCTCTCTGATGTCCTCAAAGTTGATTGCCGTGATCATATCTTCTTCGTAGTGAAACATCGACTTTGGAAGCGTCATCATGAAGTTGTTAGTTTGAGATGACTTCAACATGATCTTGTCGTAGAGATTCATCTGCTTGGCCCCCAAAACATTAACAAGTTTTTGTGGCAGTGCGAGCTTATTTTTAGGCGCCTCAGAAGTCCTGGTGCGACCCCGGACGGGCGCTGGATTCTTACCTTTCGCACCCCGACTCACTGGATTCTTACCCTTCACACACAAACAGTAAAGCATAAATGTAAAGATAATTACTAATTGATTATTATAGTAACATTAAACATTTATCTAGAACATACCCTTGTACTTCTGACAGGATTCGCCGGCGCGCAGATCTCTTCTTCTCTGGGCCGGGATACGCGGCGAGGAAGCTCAGGGATCTCAGGATTCGCCGGCGCGCTGGTCTCTTCTAGTCTGGGCCGGGTTACGCGGCGAGGAAGCTCAGGGATCTATAATAGATTAGATTAGACACTTAATGCTAAATAATGCATTTTATTAGATACTAAATGGTTGTCAAACAGTCTTACCTCATCGGTGACAACAATATAACATGCTGGCCAGGGCAATATGTCTCCCTTCGCTTCGATCAGCGTGCATTTGTTGTCAAACGCCATCGGAAGGTATGCATGCTCAAATCCATCAACTATCAGGTCCAAGGTCACACGCGCGTAGAATGGGGGTAGACGTACGAAACTGATGAGCGTGAGTGGACCTGATGGCAACACCGTCCCGTAGGCCGCATCTACAGGGTGCCCTTCTAATGGTATTTGGAGACGACATTTTTTTTGCTCCTTTAATAAACAGAGATAATACGTGAAATAAATAAGTGAGTCCAATCTAATACTATTTAAATAACTTTATTTTAGGAGAAAAATAGTTAAACAAAGTTAACCTGGATGTTGGCAAACGGGTACGGGTCAGCGGCCGGAGCACAACTAGACGAGGAAGACAGTCGAGGAGGATCTAGCTGCTGCTGCTGAGTAGTCGCATGTGCAATCGCATTCAACGCTTCCTGCAGCCTCTCCTCGATAGCCCGGCGCTCAGCAGCCTGTTTCTCGTCATTAGCTTGGCGCTCAGCAGCGAACTACGCTCTACCATCGCCTCGACTTCAGCAGCACTCATCTGACCCTTCCTAGCAGATGGCGGGAATACGTTCTTCTGACGTACTTCTCCCCCAAATCCTCTAACACGCCCGGGTGATCCTTCTTCCCAAGCATTTGATTGAGCGCGTCGTCTTGAGAAGGAGGAGCGTGTAAGTCTACTTCTCCTCTCTGTGCCGCTTCGTACTGTCCAATTTTCAAAGAAGTTAACACTAAATTTAAGATCAAAAACACTTGAGTATATAAGTAAATTATTTAACAGCTACTTTCAAATACTTACAATTTGGTTAGCCAGTTGTTCCATCGCAGCATTAGGAAATATCCTCTGACCTTCGCTGGTCGTTTTCTGGCGTCCCAGTATGTACATCTGCACCCTCCTCGCCTCAGAGACATCCTCGATCGGGCATTCACTTCCATCCTCGTTCCTCCGTGTCAGCAAACCAGCTTCTTTCCATCCCTCGAGGCTGCCCACATATCCCCTTCGTCCCATGGTGTGGGGGTAGAGATTAGCTTCACGGTTTTGCCGTGCTTGTTCTTGTATTTGCTGTTAAGAAAGTACAACAGGAAATTAATTAGAAAATCAGGGATAAAGCATTATGAGCATTAATTAAGAAAAGAGTACACACAAACATACCCTGAACTCGGGGGTGGCGTGCCGCTCAACGAACTCCTTCCACTCCTCTTCAGTGATCATGCCATTGTACACAACATACGGCGGAGGCTCACGTGGGGGCACCCTGTTGATCCAATGCTCAACCAAGTAGTGGCGGAATGATTTAGCTTTGCCGGACACCAAAGAAAGAACGGTCTTCTTCACTTCTTCTGGGATCTTGTATCGTTCTTGCACCTTCTTCCAGATGGTCTCCTTAACTTCTTCCGGGACTTGTTTCCATGTGTGGTTGATGCAGCAATGTGATCTGGCCAGAGTCCCTAGCATACTAGCGAACTCTGACCTGCTGCCCCCACCATACCTCCCATACTTGTCCCACAGAAGACTAATCTGATCCGGTTTTTGTAGTTTCAACCCATGGGTCGGACCTCTACCTCTGGGTCTCTGAGTAGCATTCGTAGAAGGTGCACTCATGGAAGGGCCAACAGCAGGCAGATGTAGATGGGGCAACAGCAGCAGCAGCAGATGTAGATGGGACCGGTACCATTTGCTGCTCATTTTCCTCCTCCTGACGTTCTGTGAAAAAGGTGAATCTGTTGACATCGTACCCCTCATAAGAAATTACATCCAGATTGGTCCAAATGCAACTACTTTAATCAGTTCAGGCACATTCGTGGACTGATCGGACAACACTCTCTCTTTGAACCATCGGACAAATGTCCTATTCTACTCATTTTGTAGTCTAACGTCACTCATGTTTGGATATTGTGCTCTTAAAACACACAAGTGTTCATCAAAGTATGGTTCAACATCTTCAAGATGACTTAGCACAACTAAATGAGCTTTGTTAAGAGTGTCTATGTCAATTCTTTTCAGTTTCCTTCCAATCGTGCCAACACCCTTCAATCTGCCCTCGTGTCTAGAACGTGGAAGTCCAATGGTATCGACACCTTCTAGGTAATTGGTGCAGAAGTCTACAACTTCCTCTGTGATAGTGCCCTCTATAATACTACCCTCTGGGTGACGACGGTTCTTCATTTTCTTCTTCAGGACACCCATGTACCTTTCGAACGGATACATGTAGCGAAGGTACAAAGGACCACACATCAGAATCTCTCTTACAAGATGCACGAGGAGATGTATCATTATGTCGAAGAACGATGGAGGAAAATACATCTCCAGCTGGCACATTGTCACAATAAGATCCTTTTGTAATTTAGACAGAGTGTCCACATCAAGAACCTTGGACGAAATGGATTTGAGGAAGACACTGACGTTTGTGATTGTGTGTCTTACAGCATCCGGCAAGATCCCACGTAGTGCAATTGGCAAAAATTTGAAGTAGGACATGATAATCGTGAGATTTCATTCCTACTAATTTGAAATCTGTCATGGACACTAGGTTTCTTATGTTTGAGGAGTAACCTGATGGCACCTTGATGTTGTAAAGGGTACTGCATAGACTATGTTTCTCTTCTTTAGACAGAGTGTGACAGGCAGGAGGCAAGAATGTGCGTTTTCCACGTTCTTGCGGGCCAAGCTCTGTGCGTATGTGATGAGTGTCCAAATGAGCATGTTTTAGGGGTGTATTTCATATGTTTAATCAACACTTTTCATGCTCATTTCTCCACTCTAGCTTGTTTTCCTCTAGTTTTGTGTTTCATTGGTGTTTTACACATTTATTGTTTAAACAGGAGGAGTAACATAGCTAGGAGTAAAGTAGACGAAGAGAGGAACGCGTGGGCGCAAACGGATCCAAAATCGGAGTTAAAACGAAGAAGATACAGTGTTTTGAAGTTAGCCTGACTCCGACCGACCTTAGGACCGACCTTGCAAGGTCGGTCGGGTCGAAATTTTGCCCAGATTCGCGTTTTTGCAAGCTACTGGAATCGACCGACCCTAGGACCGAACTTGCAAGTTCGGTCGGTCGTAAAATTTGCCCAGAAATCAGATTTTAAAAGGAGAAAAGAGAGGGGAGAGAGGGGATTCGACACAGAACAGAGAAACGGCGGAAAAACAAGAGAAAAGAGGGAAGAAGAAGAAGAAAGGGAAGGAAGAAGAAGAAGAGAAGAAGGAGGAGAAGGCTCACCTCCATTGAAGCTCTTCCTCAATCTCCCATGGCTATTTCTTCTCCCTCTCTCTTTTGTGCTTTAATGGTTGGTAGTTCCTTGTAGCTTGGGATGGGGATTTTGCCCCAAAATCCCTAAAACCTCCATTGTTGAATCTTGAACTTATTTTTATGCTCTATTTTAGTCTTTGAGCTTAATGAAGATGAATATTGAGTGTTTATGACTTCTAAACTTGTTGCTCATGATTTGGGGATTTGTTAAGGGTTTTGCTCAATTTGTCTTCTATGTGTTAAATTGGTTGGTTTGGCCTACCGATTAGTTTAGCATTATTGTGGGATTCTATCAAAATGGTATTCGGAGATAGAATCCTAAACTGTTAGAGACTATAACGGTGTACTCTGATTTCGATAATTTTGAGATTATACTACATTGCAACCTTAGTGGAACTTGAGCTTAGTGCTATCGATTGACCCGGGGCTTAGCTGAATGAGAAGTCTCGATTAAATTGGTTAGGATTAGTAGGCCTAGATTAGGTTGCTAATTAATTAAGCGTTCCCGTGGTTTAGCTATGAGTTCGAGGTTCGACAATCGGTAGTAAGGGGAGGACGGGTGCAAATATCCATCCCGGGCTACACCTATCCTAGATAGTTAGTTTAGTGTTTATTGCTTTTCTTTATTTCTCCAATTACAACCCAAAAACCCAAAACCCATAATTTACATTTATGCACTTTTGTATATATCCTCTTGCACATTTACTAAGCTTATAATTAGCTAGATAGTTACGAAGTCCCTGTGGATACGACCTTGTTGTACTACAATGATTGGGTTCACTGCCCATAGTTAGCAAGATAGTTTCACCACTGTTTTGCCCAACAGTATGCCCAACTCAATTAAATCTTTTCTTCCTTTCAAATGATCCTTTGTCTTTCCTTTTATGTTCAAAATGGTGCTAGTGATACTTTCACCCACGTTCTTCTCGACATGCATCCCATCGATACAATGTCTAACCTCCAGATGCTGCCAGTACTGTAGTTCCCAAAATATTGATTTCTTTTTCCAGACACTTTTTTCACCACTTTTGGTTGGCGGCCCGAAGTTGTTCACAATATTATCCAACTTTTTGTAAATCTCTGTACCTGTCAAAGGCTGGCGCGCCATACTGTGATCAGTTTTCCCATCGAACTCTTTCGCCATCTTTCGATACTTATGTCCTTTTGGAAGCATTTTTCGGTGGCCCATATACACGGTTTTCCCACTATGTTTCAAGCGAATGCTACAAGTGTTTTCACCACAAATCGGACACGCCAACGCCCCCTTGATTGAATAGCCTGAAAGATTACCATAGGCGGGGAAATCATTGATTGTGCAGTACAACATAGCACGCAAATTGAAGTCCTCTTTACTGAATGAGTCGTAAACCGTAGCCCCTTCATTCCACAAGAGTTGTAGATCCTCTATCAAAGGTTGTAGGAATACGTCAATTTTGTTGCCCGGTTGCTTTGGACCAGATATTAACAAAGACAACAAGATGTGTCTTGGTTTCATGCATAACCACGCGGTAGATTGTAAATAACCAAAAGCACAGGCCAGGTACTATGTATGCTACTCAAAGTACCGTAAGGGTTCATCCCATCTGTGCACAAGCCTAGCCTTAGGTTTCTCGGTTCGTTACCAAACTCAGGAAATTTTACGTCTATGTTTCTCCACTGTGGTGCATCAGCGGGATGTCTCAATCTGCCATCCTTTTTCCTGTGAACTGAATGCCACCGAAGATTCTCTGCGTCTTTCTCAATGGAGAACAAACGTCTGAACCTTGGAATGATGGGCAGGTACCACAGTACCTTAGCTGGTGAACCTTTCTTACTACCGCTGATGTGAGTTTGTTGTTTCTTATACCGTGACGCTCCACATGCTGAACAGCTTTCAGCAAATTCATCCGATTTCCAAAACAGCATGCAACCATTTGGACAAGCATGAATTTTCTGGTACCCCATACCCATTGGGCACATCATTTTTTTGGCTGAGTACGTAGTCGTTGGTAAAACGTTGTCCACCGGAAGAACGTATTTCAATAGTTCCAGGAGGTCAGTGAAACTTACGTCGCTCCAGCCATGTTTCGCTTTCAAGTTGAATAGCTTGAGGACGACACTCAACTTGCTTAACTTTGTAGGGTCACACCCGGGGTACAACGGTGTTTTGGATGAATCCAACAAATTTTCATGCTTGTCTGGCGTGTTAGAGTAATGTCGTTCCACATCTTCGAGCATAGTCTCAATGTCATCATCCCAGAAATCTGGCTCAACGTTCGCTGTAACGTCTTCTGGATCACCAGCAACTGTATCATCTCCAAGTTCTGTTTCTGTGTTTGCCTGACCATTATCCCCTTCGTCAGGCTTAATAACATCGAACGCACTCTGACCATGCCATCGGATTATGTCTTGGAAATCTTTTGTAAAACCGCGGCGGATCAGATGTTCCTTAATTGTTTCAACGCCGCGATATCTCAGATTTTTTTGCAGTCGATACACGGAAAAAATATGTATCCCTTGTCTGTAGGTTTCAGATTGTTCGCCAACACCGTGCATAACTTATCAACTCCTTCTAAAAACTTGTCGTCCAAATTTCCGCTGTAAATCCACGAACGTTCCATCTCCTTCTAGCTATTTATATGAAGGCAGCCATTTCATACCGTCACCCGTGGCAGAGTCTTTACACTTTTGTATCTTATCAACCTAAATCCATCCATGAGTATTAAATCCCACCGGTGAACGTGTTTTTAATATGTAATTTATTGAAAATTTCGGCAGCATCTCCCTACAGTTCTTCAAATGCACGATATTATGATATTAATCAATAATATATGCATTCGAAGAACAATAAAGAGATACTGCTGAAATAATCAATAAAGTACATATTAAAAGCACATTCACACCCTAGGTGTGTGATTTAACAATCGTGGACAGTCCCGACAGGGACTGCCGAAGATATACCTCTATTAGGTATATCTTGGGCGGATAACTATGTTTGGTAGTTTGTCAAATATTATATGTATATATAAATCTTACCTCTGGTAGACGATTAGCCGATGCTAAGACGGTTGAGGTCGGAAGCCTAAATAAAGTCGTAGTCCTGATGCATAAATGAAAAACGACAACATTAGAATTCATCAAAAAATCAAGGTTAAATGCTAGCTAAACCGCGGAAAAAAATCGACAGCATCTCCCCTATATTTCTAACGTCTCCAAATCAGTTTTATCAAAGTCAAATTCGCACGCACCATCTAGAACTGGTAACATACATAAACTTATCTTCACTGATGTATTTAGTTTACAGAAACAGAAGTCTAAGTTTTAAAACTGAAACTGAGGTCGATGTTCCTTCCTTCTGTTATTTAATTCAATCTGTTATATTGGCTAGCCCTTCTCAATGTGTTTATGTCTGAGCTATTAGGTTCAATAGTTTTTCACTTCTCTAAACAGCCCCAACATCTTTCTGTTGCCTCTACTGAACAGATTCACACAGAACTCAAACAGAAATAGAAACTGAAAGAAAAGAAACAGACAGACAGAGATGGTGTATGACTCCTCTCTGTTTGTTCACGTGTTTGAATTCTCAAACCTTTCTAAACTGTCGATCCTGTCAATTTGGTGTGTTATAAAGTTTCTAACTCAACTAAACCCAAGGCAACTTTGTTACAGATGCAGAATTAGTCAGAACCTGATCTGATAGGAAACTGAAGCTGAAATCCAAACTGAAATCAAAACAGAAACTGAGTTGTGTTCTTGCTTTCTTCCCTGTCTGTTTTTTTTTCTTTCAACTGATTATACTTCTCCTAACTCCTTACCCAGTTACTTAAATATTCCATTAAGCTTTAAATCCAGACCAAAACTCAAACAACTTGTTACAGTTCTGTTCCATTCATGAAACTGAGATATGCTACAGTTCTGTTCCATTCATTTTTCAGGAATCGGTAATATACTTGAACTTACTTTCTTTCCTGTGGCAGTTTTAAGTAGTAGCATTTTTAAAACTACACTATTATGTATTAATTGTAATACTAAATGCTAAGAATAAATAAATACAACAGTTTACAGATTGGTTTGCAAAGTTACCGTAACTAAGCACCGAAGTGGGCAAGTAGTGTAGAAATCAGCCCACGAACTAGGTCGCAATTAACTGTGAATCTGGGCACAAATATATGAACAAGGTTAGAACATTTGCCATTACACTCTCAGGATTCGATACAAACGAGGTTAGAACTTGCAATCGAAATGCATGTATATGAACAAAGTTAGAAAAAAACGACAATCAATCGATCGCATACCCAATACGCGATAGAGACGTCGACGGTGAGACCAGTGGTAGATGGGTGGTGACCGGCGGCGATGGGAGTGACAAAGGTGGTGGGAGCGACGGCGGCGATGGCCGTTAGCAAGGTGACGGGAGAGAGGAGGCGATTTCAGTGAGGAAGATAGCGCGAAAGAGAAGAAGAGTTACTGTGAGTGAGTAGAGTGCAGAGTGTAGGTAATGTTTAAATGACTTAGATTACGGTTTACATGTAACCGTAAACTAAAGTCACACTTTACATGACGGTTCCCAAAAAAACCGTAATCTAAAGTGTAACGAAATTAAAAAAAAGCGCGATAATTATTTGGCATATGTTGGGTTTCAAACATAGGTACACATTAATATAAAGTTTTTTATTAATCTAAAATACACTGGTAAAACGACGTTGTTAACCGTAATCTAAAGTGTAACGAAATTAAAAAATAGCGCGATAATTATTTGGCATATGTTGGGTTTCAAACATAGGTACACATTAATATAAAGTTTTTATTAATCTAAAATACACTGGTAAAACGACGTCGATAACTGTAATTTAGATTACGCGCGGAGTCAAAAAATCAATAATACAGGAAATATTTGGCGTCAGGTCAAAACGACGTCGTTGACCATCAGTCGGAGGTAGGCGCGCCTTTTTTAGGACGGACTTTAGATGACGGTTATTAGTGAAACCGTAATCTAAAGTCCGTTGACCGTAAAGCGCGCGTCAACACGGGACTTTAGATTACGGTTTCACTAATAACCGTCATCTAAAGTCCATCCTAAAAAGGCGCGCCTACCTCCGATCGATTATTGATTACGGTTAATTCAATCATCGTCGCTAATTAATTCCGCCTTTCTATTAATCACGGTGTCTGTTAAAGCCGTGATTAAACCACCGTCATTAAAGGCTCGCGTTCCACCAGTGATATGTTTTGATAACTTTAAAAAATCTATTTTTACATGTGTATGATGATACCCTAAAACGATAATATGATTCATTAATTAATAAGTGGTGAATTAGATTATAAATTTTGAAACCGATAAAAATTATTATTGTCTTGTAGTGTATATTGTAGGTGTATGGTGTATTTTAAACCTTATGTGGTAAATCATATATTTTTCTTATGTACCAAATATTATTTTGTGTTGTATTTTTTTTAATTTTTTTTAATGTATACGATGATCACTAAAATCATAATATGCTTCATAAATTTCGATATTATGATTCATTAAAATTGATATTATGATTCATTAACTAATAGAGTAAATTACTCAGAACCCCCTTGAGGATTTAGGATATTACAGTTAACCCCCTTGTGTTTATCATAATTACTGGTAACCACCTCGAGGTTAAGGTATCTTTGACTACGAGCCCCCAAACTATAACTCAGTTATTAGGAAGTTAACTACGTGTTGGCCTATCAGCTTAATCACATTAATAATGTCTGAATGAACAAAAATACTACTTAATCTGCATTGTTATTTTCCTAAAAATGTCAACCTTGTCTCGAAAGCATCTAAAGGGGATGAGAGAGAGTTAAACGATGTTGATTAAGCTGTTTTGTTGTCCAGCCTAGCATTATTTATGTGATTAAGTTGATAGATCAACACTGGTTAACTTTCTAATAGCAGAGTTATTGTTTGGGGGCTCATAGTCAAAGATACCTTAACCTTGAGGTGGTTACCAATAATTATGATAAACACAAGGGGGTTAACTGTAATATCCCAAATCCTCAAGGGGGTTCTGAGTAATTTACTCTAACTAATAAGTAGTGAATTAGATAACAAACTTCGGAACCAATAAAAATCATTATTGTTTTGCAGTGTATTATTATTGTTGTATGATGTATCTTAAACCTTATGGTGAATCATGTATTTTTCTTACGTACTAAATATTGTTTTGTGTTGTATTATTGTTTAAAATTTTTATTTTTATATGTTAGTGATGATACACTAAAATGATGTTATGATTCATTAAATTTGATATTATGATTCACAGAAATTGGTAGTATGATTCATTAACTTATAAGTGGTAAATTAGATAATAAACTTCAGAACAAATACTGAATCATTATTGTTTTGTGATGTATTATTAATGTTATATGGTGTATTTTAAACTGTATGTAGTGAATCATAAGTATCGTTGATATGTACATGTAATTAACATAAATCTTTAAACTTCTCAAAACATATTCATGTTTGGTCTAGTTTTTAAGATTTTGAATTTAGATGAAGAATGGTGTAATTTTTTTTATTTTAGACTTATATTTTAAAAAAGATAATAATTTAAAGTTAATATATCAGAAAGCAAACCAGTCAGCAGCTGACTGGGCTGCTGACTGGATTATCAACTCAGCTATCCGCATGGTGTTAGGCGCGGGAGGCTTGCACCATCTCCCGTCTGAGTATTCCTAATAAAAAATAATTAAGAGTGAAGTAATTAAAAACATTTCCCCTTAATTTCATACTTTATGCTAGAACATCATGTATTATATAATTCTGTCTTGGTGATGATGATTCTCGATGTCTTTAGTCATTTGGAGCGCAAACCTCAGCAGATCGGTAGCGAAAAGGTGAGTCGTCATCAAGCCTTCCGAATTCAACCACCCATTTCACAACGTTATATATATATAGCATTTACCATGGTGTGACCAGGGATGTAAATGGTTCGATTGAACACATTGATCACCCACATGTATCATATATTTTGGTTATCCGAAACAATCGTATTTTGTTTAGATTCGATCACCGTGTTTTTCCCCGTTTATAAAAGTATGGTTATTTCGGTTAAAACAGTTATCTGTAATAAAGTACGATTCGATTAATGGATATTGAAATTCAAACTTCGCTTATCCATGATAACCAAATTTTTATAAAAATATTTTTATAAATTTTAATTTTTTTTCATAACCTAATAATTTTATCAAATATTTCACTACTCACTAAATTAAGTTTAGGTTTTAATTATTTCTGTTAATTAAGAAAGTATGGTTATTTAAGTTATTTTAGAAAGCTGAAGTTCGGTTATTTCAAAAATTTTGGTTATGAAGTGGTTAGCGGTTACTAGTATAAAATAAAAAACAGTTATCGGTTAAAACAGATATTGGTATTAAATTTTAATTAACTAACTGAAATAACTCAACACCGTAATTTATTTCAAACTTCAGTTGACGGATATCCACTACAACATATTAGATCTATGAGGGCAACTTTTATTACCCTGATAGACCAATAACTTGCCACGTTAGATTACAAGGGCGAACTAATAATTGCCTTCAGGGTTGCCCCTAAAGATATGCCATGTTCGAATATGGTGACGACCTGTTTGGCTTGCCCTACTTGATAAGATCTACGAGGGCAACTGAAAGTCGCCCTCTTTGAGATAAAACAGAGGAAGCAACATTGTTGCTTTCTTTGATCAGATCAAGAGAGGCGACTTAATATGGTCACCCCCGTTGTTTTGAGTCAACAGAGGCAAGTTCAAAAACTCGCCCTCTTTGATTGATCTCAAAGAGGGCAACCTTTTACCTCGCCCTCTTTGGTTGTTGTCCTCAATAGAGTTTGACTGTCTTTTATGGTGACGACTTGGTTAGTTGCCCCCTTTGATTGCTATCTATGGGGGCGAGTTATGCTAGTCGCCCTCTTCGATTTTCTGTCAATGGTGACAAAGCTTTTTAGTCGCCCCCTTTGATTAGTTATCAGGGCAACTTTTGTTGCCCTCATAGATGCATTTTTTAGAAAAAAAAATAAAATCAGACTAAAACACCTAAACATCTAGTACCATTCTGGTGCCTCCAAGAAAAGGCTAATTTATACTCACAACAAGTCTTTTGCATTAAATCACAATATTCAACAAACCAGATCAGGATTCAAATCGAACACAAGACATAAACCTTCAAATAATTAAATTATTGATTACTTACATATAACTTCCACATTCTGCCAATCGTTGGTTTACATCGACACAGACAACAAGACAATATTCAACAGATCCCACAATCTACTTTTTACCAGTTATAACACTGTAGTTAGATTCAAGATACCCTTAAGATAATAAGTATCATACTTGGGAGTCTTCATATAATTGTGCCAACAGAGAGCACCATTTGGACGAAAGATGGTCATAATTCTTCTTGAACATGGATACCTATCATGCAGTGAAACACCAGAAACCATTACCAATCAACATCAACTAACATAAACCGGAGAGAAAATCCTACACTTCACTCTGGTCCAGCAAGCAGAGAGACACCAAAAGGGTAAAGCCATCTTACTTTCAGAATGGCCCCTCGAATAACATTCCAACAAGCTATTCAAAGTAGCTTGGTGTCAGCTTGGTGTCTATATTTGTCAAGTACATCAACTACAATAATTGCTTATTACTTTTTCTCTGAGATTCTTCTGTTTCCTATCTCTCTTTTTTTTAATAAAGTTATCATCTCCAGCTTTCAACTAGTTAATTAGGCAGGACGTCATATATTCAATCCTTTCTGGAGCTCATTTTTCCCGTACGCGTGTCTTTCCTCTGTTCATTTCCCAATCACGGTTGATATTGTTAGAATTGACCGAGAACGAGTTTTTTTTTTGTTGTGTACAGAAGCCGATAACGGCTCTACCGGCTTCCAGATGCCGATAACGAGACTATCGGCTTCTTTACAAATCAAATTTCGACCGTTGGAATACTTGCAAAGAAGCCGATAATACTGGTATCGGCTTCCAATGCCGATAATAGTATTATCGGCTTCTTTGCAAGTACTCCAACGGTCGAAATTTGTAACGGCTAGTGTTGTATTGACTACAAATAAGTTATTTTGTCCCAACATTTGATTGTTGCTTCCTATTTTCTTCTCTAGCTGAATCAAAATTTGTTGTTCAGTCCACACAATTTCACACTATACACTCTTTCCTGTGGGTTATGAAATGGATATTCCATGTACTCTTTATCTCTATAGAGCTCAAATACAATCCAGATGGTATATATTTTCATATTCATCCTCATTGGTCTAGATTCATCGACACACAAATTTCCGAGCATTCCACATTTCAATCCTTCAAAGATAATGTCAAAAATCTTGTCGACTTGGAGTTGGGGGAGATTATGTTATCACCGACATGGTTTACAGGAAGTTGCAGAATAAATATCCATCTTGTTCCTACCTTCCACTCAAAATTAATAGCGATTCTCGGGTGAAGCTGATGATATCAAACTTCATCAAGAATTCAGATTTGCTGAACAATGTGGCTGTGCTAATTGAGTTCGAGCATGCAACTACACCTTCTCCGGAGGAAGACAATGAAACCGATGATGATTTTTCCGAGCATCAACAAGCCGAAGATGAAAATCTGCAGAGTTCGGATGATGATTCTGAGATGGAGCCTGAAGATTTACCGGATGACGATGACATAGTTGATGAAGCTGGGCCCTCCACACCGTACACTCCTTCAGCGCCGTACTCATCGCAAGTGGATTTACAGGCCATAAGCCAGATACCATCAGACATTGATCGACGTGGTTTGCCATACTGGAGGCTAGGTCAGGAGTTCGTCGTGGGACAAGAATTTGCTGATAAAAATGTTCTTGTGACTGCAGTAAAACAGTATCACTTGGAGAGAAACGTAGATTTCGTTGCCCCCGAGAATAACAGGAGAATTTACACCCTAAGGTGCCGACAAGGGTGCAGTTTCAGATTTCGAGCTGCGCTGTTGAAGAATTCCATTGAATGGCGCATACGGAAATTCAGTCCTCACACATGCGCTCCAGTCCTAGATGAGGGTAATGATCGTTTCTTGACTTACAATTTCATTGCTGAAGTCATGATACCAAGGGTCAAAGAGAACCCTGCACTACAAGTGAAGACTGTGATTCAACTTATCCGTTCAGAATATAAAAGAAAGATCAGCTACAAGAAAGCTTGGTTAGGCCGTGCTGAAGCGATAAGAAGGGTCTACGGTGATTGGGAACAATCATTTACTGAATTACCCAGGTATCTCATTAGTATCAAACATTTTATACCTAATTCGTATATCGACCTAGATTCGACTGTTGTGTTTCAAGATGAAACACAGACTACTCAAGTTAGACGGTTTAAGCGATGTTTCTGGGCATTTGGGCCTTGCATTAATGCCTTCAAGTATATGAAGCCTCTACTACAAATAGATGCTACTCACCTGTACGGTAAGTACAAAGGTAAACTATTGGTTGTTGTTGCCCAAGATGGTAATAACAAGATAATACCAATGGCACTAGTAGAAAAAATATTATATAACACGCATTTTATAACACGGTTTTGTTGTAATGGTGTTATAAAATGTTTTACAATTCGGTTGCATGATTTAACCGTGTTATAATATGTGAGATAAATATCGTTGTACTGGAGAAGAGGTTTTTTAACACGGTTGTATGTTACCCGTTTTATAAGTGTCTTTAATACAAATAAACAGGTCTTATAACGCATTTTCTTTAACAACCGTGTTATATTGTCTTTAATTTGGGTGAAGGGTTAGCCGCGTCTGAATCTTTTTTTCCCGACCATCTCCTCTATTCTCTTCTTCAAATCGCCGCTTTCTTCCTCAATCTCCCAGAGTAGAAAATTCTAATCCCGCTCATCCATTACTCTCTTCTTCGCCTTCGTCGATCCCACACCCCTTTCCTCACTCTCTTCAAATCGTTGGCAAACGAACAACGTACCGGCTCTGCCCCGATTCACCCACTTCACTCCCGTTAATTTTGCAGCCAAACTGACAAACAAGGAGCATCAGCTCCAAGCTTCTTCAATTTCTTGACCCTACTGGCGATGAAGATTGGAGAACAAGGAATCCTCAAGTCTCTCTCATTCTCTTCCCGATGGTGATTGTGCGACCTCACTGACGAACGAGAAACATTCACGCTCTGCTATCCATCCTCGTCACTTCCGATAATTTTGCGAATCCAGCTGACAAACAAGGGACAGACAAGCCCCCACCTCGATCTCTCTCGACAATCTTCGTCTTCCCTCTCCACCGTCTCTTCATTCTCCTCAAGTCGGTGCTGGCAAGGCAAAGAGCGCACCTCAACCTTTCTTCGTCTTCTTACTCACGGTAATTTGCAATTTACCCGGCAAACAAGGAGTAGGTATGCTCTGTGCTCTCCTCTTTTCTACTTGTTGGCGATTACTGGCAATAATACTTCATATCCTGAATGTCTCCCATCGCACGATAAGTCTGAGGTGGGTTTTCGTGTTCGTGGGATTAGCATGAAACTGAAGTTCATCTTCAGATTCCAGATGTTGATTCGTTTTGGGTTTTCTGAGTCGACTGAGTAGAGAACTGTTCAGTTCATTACAAAAATCATCCAATACCTTTTATATAAGGGGAACAAAAGACGATTTCTACTCTGCTATGTTCATATGTCCTATTCGATTTCTCTTCTTCTGCTTTGATTTTGTTTCTCTGATTTGACTCTAAACCCTTACTGAACATTGTGGTTAGTAAGTTTCCACTCATGTTCTGGTTAGCATGTTGGACGGTCGCTTCCTTATTTTTACAGAGAACTCAGCCAACCCATGTGTAAGAATTGAAGTGTACCTACAGCCAGTCTTAGTGTATTCGTGTCCTTATTTTGACAGGCGTTTGATTACTTGGGCTCATAACTTCTCTGCTCTCATTCATTTGTTTATATTTCAGGCTAATGGGTTTAGTTCGTAGCTTTTCTTTTGATTCTTGACAGGGAATCCCGATTGCTCTACTCCGGTACTCTCCATTTCTGGTACTGGAGCATCGAGGAGATTTCAATCTACATC
>CM041776.1:253974908-254329996 GCA_023374045.1 Limonium bicolor | reverse complement strand
ACTCCATTTTCCTCTTGTTTTGATGTTGGCCGAAAATCACCATTGATGTTGTCTTCATCTTGCTTTGTTATAGCTTCATTTGAATCTTTCAAGGGCTTGGTGGAGTCCTCTCTTGCTACATATTCAAACTCTCTTCCATTTCCAAGGTAAAACAATCACCTTAATGTTTTAAGACAATATATAACCTAGGGTTTATAATGAGATTAAGCATGAAGCTTGAATACTCATTACATTGCTTGTATATTGATGAGAAGTTGACAAGCAACTAAAGCCTTGCCGATTTTAAACAAGGAAACAAGAAAGAAGTTTGAGAGGAAAAGAGGTAAATGTGCTAACCTAATGTAGTTTAATGCATTAGGAAAAATGAGCTTAAATTGTTTATTAAAACTACTTAAGGAGCTAATGGTAAATGACTTAGTAAAATGCTCTTAAGGAGTTTATTAAGGGCATGTGTATTGTTGGGTGTAATTGCAGGTCAAAGGCAAATATAATGTGAGAAATTCAGTGTTTATGGTTTATGCAATTTAAGGGCCTAAGTGCCAAGCAATTTAAATAATGCACTGTATTATGATGTAGTGTAGTTTGGGTGAAGTTTTGTGTATAAGAATGTTCTTGATGGGTTTAAGTGTTCTTGGATGTTTAATGGTGAAAACTATGCGTTTTGGTGTAACAAGATGTTAGTAGAACCCATGTCAAAATTAGGTAATGCATACGAAGTTCTAAGTGTTTAAACAAGCTTTGGTGAACTAGGAAGTGTTAAAAAATGGATAGGTATTATACTAGAGAAGAAAACGTGTGTTAAGGTGTTCTAGAATGCAAAAATGACTTAGGCAATATCTTGGAGGATTTAGAATGCAAATGTGTGTTTTGGGATACTTCAAGATCATGGTGAGAAAACATTTTGGGCTAGTTATTACATAGGTGTGAAACACCACGTAGAGACCAAAGGAAAAATATCACAAGTGTTGGTGAATTTGCAAGAATTGAGTGATGGTTTAAACAAGGAATTAGAAGAGGTTTGAGGTGCCCAATTAGTGTTAAAACATGTTAGGATATATGTAGAAACATTAGGAGAAGGTTAGGCTTGGTTTGGAGGTTGAAAGGTGGCTGAAAAATAATGTTCTGGACTAATTCTGGAGTGGTCCGGGTTTGCAAACAAGTACCTAAACCCGGACCACCCCAAAAACATACCCGAGAGTAAAATTCTGTATGTGGTCCGGGTTTGTATCCCGGTACACAAACCCGGACCAGGTGAAAAAGAGGGCAGAGAGTTATACGATGATATGGTCCGGGTTTGTAAACTCGGATACAAACCCGGACCACCCTAAAAATGTCCCAGAGAGGTTTTTAAGGGTTTTCAAGATTGGGATTGGTTAGTAATGATGTTATAAGGTTGTCTAAACATGTTAGGTGTGCTATAATGACAATTTAAAAGGTGAGGAGTTATAACAAAGTATGAGAATAAAATAAACTAGATGTGTGAAGAAATAAGTTAACAACGGATTAGTACATTAATTAACCGACTACTAAATGTGTATAGGATTCTCCAACGGTGGAAACCAGTCGAAGCAGGGACCAAGGAATAGTTTTCTTGCAGTCTGTTGCCTACCGGCTTACACCGGCTTGTGTGTTGTTTGTTTTCTGTGTGTTTATGACCTTGTAAGACTTAAGTCATGTAATTCGTTTACAGTTGTTAATATTATTGTGTTGTTAAGATGTGACTCATTTCCTTTGTGTGTGTCTAACTAGACCTAAACACTTGCTTGTGAATTCACTTATTAAGTTCAATGTAGAACTTCTAACAAGTGCAGGGGGAGTGAGGAGTCCGGGTAGTTCCGGCCACGCGTGTGAGTATGGGAGTAGATGTCATAACCGGTTCGATTCTCTTTGTATGTTATGGTTGTTTCCACTTTGATTTTCAACCTTCCCTTTAGCTTATCCAAGGCTATTTTACTGACTCACGTCGGGCCACAGGGGCATACTATGTTTGTTCGGTGTGCTTGGATTACTATATCCGACACACCTTGGGATTAAGTTAACCGTTCAATCTAACAGGACGGTAACGAGTTACGTAACGAGCTTAGCATGGGTTTGGCAACATCTCTAGGCTCTCCATGTGAACTAACTATGTTGGTTTGGTTCCTGAAGTGAACCGTTCTTATTATGTTATGTGTGTTGTTGTGCTATGCAATATCCCTTGCTATGCTCTATATATATGTTGTTTGTTTAAAATCAATGCCATGCTATCATGACAAATAGTTGCGCGTATCCCGGTAGCCGATGGGTTGCGCGTTAACAGTACCAGCCAAGGGTTGCTGACCCCCTCGGGGGCTCCATAATTATTTGCAGGATAAGGATCGAAGAAGCAGAGTGGCTGTAGATCCTAGGTTGTAGGAATACTTTTGATACGTTTTGGATGTCAAGCCCGGGATGCGCCTGTGCTCCCGTGGCGTTATATTTTGATACCGTTGTTTGACAGTGGCGGTTGTTGACAGTTACAGAGCAGTATATAGTTTACAGTTACCGTTACAGTGACGTTGTAATGTAAATACTCGGTATGGTTGGTAATGTATATATGTGGATGTTAGTACATAAGGCTCGGGAGTTGATCATCAGACCAGTGTAGACACCAAAAATTCTCACCCCATAAAGCAATTGCAGAATAAGAAACACAATAAGAGGGGTCGTCGCCTTTCCTTGAATGAGGAGCGATTAATTTTCGTATAAATCTCGACTTCATGAAGGCCAAAAACAACTGTATTACAATTGTTCATTGCCATTTCGTTTTCTGCATACCCGTTCATTTTGTGTTTATCAACTAATCTGGGCTGTTTCTGTTCATATTTCTTTTAGCCATTCGCAGGAGACTTTTGCCTACCAAACGGTATATAACTCTGAGAGTGATGATTGTCGGCTTCTTTAGAATAGCCCAATCTGTTCTTCTGCGGTTTTATTCGTTCTCTTCCTCTCTGGTATTGATTCTTTGAATTAATTCATGGCTCATGTTATCCGGTTTTGTGTTATAGTAGTATATGGGACTGCAATCTGACTTGTGTTCTTGCACATTCTTTTATTCTGCGGTTGACACCCTGGAGCATGAATAAATCAGAGCTGTTTAATTCCTTTGTTTGCCATCATGTGTAATGACTGAAGAAGTGCTAAGCTAACCCATGGTTGAAATGCTGCTATCCTCTGTTGTTGAATTCGAATCTGATAACTATGCAGAACCAGCTCTTGAATATGATAATCGCAAACTGCCTCCTAGTCCATCTGTTTGCATTTAGTTTAGGAGTTCTTAAGAACCAGATGTTTAATGGTTGAGAATCATGCATGCAAAGTTAGTGCTAAGCTGATGATACCAAACTCAAACGACTTAGGGATAATAGATGTTTGAAAATGGCAAATCGATAAACTGACATAGTGAGCTGGTTCATGGTTATTGCTTGCTTGGATTAGTAACTTCGGGCTGTGTTTTGCTGTTTGTTATAGGGTAAAATGCTGGAGCATGTGTGTAGCAATAAAAAATAGGGCCCGCTTTGTTAGAAATTCATTGTATTTTTCTGTATTATTCGTCATGTCGCGTGACTTGTTCTTTAATTGTTTATATTAAGACATACGTGTATACACTCAGGATGCTACAGTTTGCTACATCTGATTGCTTTTTGTATATTCTTTATGTAAACCCTAGATGGCCCCTTAGGTCACCCTTTTCCTTTTGATCAAAGTCTTGGAAGGTACCCCACAGCTAGCTTATTTCTGATTTGCTTTGTGGGGAACAATACCATCCAAAACTTTGAAATTCTCTTAAGCCTTGAGGGTACCCCACAACTAGCTTATTTCTGATTTGCTTTGTGGGGAATAATACCCTCCAAACTTGTAAAGCCTATCCCAAACCATCCCTAATTTCACTAAAAAACTTTACCCCAAAAAAAATGTAAAAGAAAAGAAAGGAGTTCATAATAATGCCTATAGCTTAAGGTTCCTCATTCCAAATCCCTCTTTTTCAACTCCTCCCATTGAATTGTCTCTCATTTTTAATTGTTGTTTCATTTCAAAAGAAATCTCATTTTATTTTGAACACCATTTTCCCACTTGTAAATAAAAACCCAAAATTGACCCACTCCTCTCGGCCCAAAAGCCCAAGTCCAGCCCAACGCTCCATTCGGCCCAAAAGCCCAAGTCCAGCCCAACACTCCACTCGGCCCAAAAGCCCAAGCCCAGCCTAACACTCTACTCGGCCCAAAAGCCCAAGTGGCCCATTAGTCCGATCCGGCCCATTAGCCCAAGACCCAAACCCCAAGGCCCAAGGCCCAAATTTGACCCATCACCCATTCGGCCCATTACCAAACTTGAAGCCCAAGGCCCAGAACCCGAAACCCAGAACCCGAAGCCCAAGCCCAGCCTAACACTCTACTCGGCCCAAAAGCCCAAGTGGCCCATTAGTCCGATCCGGCCCATTAGCCCAAGACCCAAACCCCAAGGCCCAAGGCCCAAATTTGACCCATCACCCATTCGGCCCATTACCAAACTTGAAGCCCAAGGCCCAGAACCCGAAACCCAGAACCCGAAGCCCAAACCCAAGGCCCAAAACCCAAGGCCCAGAACCCCAAGGCCCAAACCCGAAACCCAAAGCCCAAACCCATGGCCCAAAACCAAGAAAGCCCAAAACCATAAAAGACCCATGTCTCAAATAAGGCCCAAGTCCACAAAGCCTAAATCCACAAAATCAAGCAAGCCTAAGTCCACAAAAATCAAGTTAAGTCCACAAGAATCAAACCTTGAACCAAAGGTTGACCTTTGACCTGAAAATTGACCGAATGTTGACTTTGACCAGAAAACCTTGACCTTGACCAAAACCTTGACCCAATCATTGACCAAACCTGAACATTGACCCGGTTCATCCTCCAATACAAGTCAAACCAAATCAATTCCAACACATGTTTCAAACCCGATTCCTTTCAATTCACTTTCAACTTGTAAATTCCTTTCAAAATCTAAAAACCCAAAAAGAATTTCAAAACCATCATTTTATTCAAGTCTCATCAAGTTTTCAAAGAAACCATTTTGTGGAATTTAAAAAGGAAAAACTCTTCTCACATCCCAGAAAACTCTTCTCCATTGCAGAAAGTTATTCTCACATATACAGAAAGTTTTCTCCAAAAAACATTTCTCAAAATCAGTGTTTCTTTACCGAGAATTCCGAACAACTTCGAAGTTTTTCCAACTCAATTTTTAACTCAAATAAACCGTTTTCGGGGAGCAAGTAATGTCTAACCCCTTCAAAACATTTCCTCCACGGTTAGGACATCACTTGTCTTCCTTCCCAAAAATAAAAATCCGAGGCGGGGCACTGGGGTCATAACCTCCCTTGTCGCAGTCTGGATCTCTTTAGGCGGGGCATTAGGGTGACAAACCTCCCTAATTGCAGCCTAGATTTTTACAAGGCGGGGTGCTAGGGAAGTAACGACCTTCCTAGTTGCAGGCGGGGTGCTCTGGTGCCTAAGGATCGGCGAAAGTGAGTAACTAAGCAGTTCTCAATGTCCGAAGGGGTTTTAAGCTCCTCTCCAAGATCATTCTCAATGGATGAAATCAAGTTTTTATTTCTTCTTTCCTTGATTATTCTATGAAAAAAAGAAGTATTAGAGTCTGCCAGCTTAAGCCACGGGTCTTCGAAACCCGGCGAAGGAAAAGCAGCTCATGAGCGTTGTAACGACCGCAAAACCACCCTAGAGTTAGGGACGTTACACGCGTATCTATTACCTAATAATGCAAGGCTCTAACATATGAAACCTAAAACTGAAACAAAGTACACTTTTATTAACTAGAAACATATTACAAGGTCTATCTGACATTACATACAGAAGCCAAACCACATTAACAGAATCAAATTACAAAGGTCTTAAGCCAGAGCTACAATTACAAAACAAAATACGAAGCAGAAAGTAGAGTGGAGTCTTCAAAGGGAACTTAAACCTGCAAATTAGACGGAAATAGGGGTGAGCCAAACTATAGCTCAGCAGGTGATAAACTCATCAGCTGAGCATGCTCAAAACATATACTGAACATAATCGCATACTAATACATAAGCTTAGCAAATCAGACTGGAATTTATAGCAGTAATTAGATAGAGAATGAAGCTTTCTCAAATCAGAAGGGTGACAGGTCAGAACCGAAATAGAAGTTTGTCAAATCAGAGTAGAGAAGCAGAAACTGAGCAAACTGAACAAAGTATTAAATCAGAACAAAGCAAACCACAAACTCAGAAGTTCATATCAGAAGCTCAATCAAAACAGAGGTGGGACACTAGACACCAGCTGACACATCAGAAGGACTCACATAACGTCCTATGGATCCGAAGATCCCACAACAGAAGCCGTAGAAACAGCTATGGACCTATCGGTCACTAAACATCCAAGGGACCCTGAGAGATAGAACAGAAGGGAACCCGAGGGAATAACAGAAGGAATTCCTGCGCAGCATGCTACGGGACAGCCAGACCCGACTATCCAAGGCTCAGAAGCTAAACATCTAGGTCCCAAAACAGAAACTTTACAAAATGACACAGAAGCCTTTAACAGAACAGAACGGAGGGCCAAAGCACATCAAACGGATCATAAGCCCTTATCAAAACAAAAGTCATACACTGACTAGCAAACACGAAAACCAACCAGAAGCATAGAAGCTCAAATAGTCTTTCAGAGCAAATCAGAGTTCAAAGGATTATCTAAGACTTTCAAATCAAAGTACATATATACATGTACCAAAACATATCAGAACAGATAGTACTTGAAAAGAGGAATCCAACGCCGCAAACGACACTCAAAACGGAGCTCAAACGAAGAAGTTATGCTAAAACGAAGGCCGGTCCGAACATGCGTCCGACCTTGCATGTTCGGACATGAACCGAGAGTCTGAAAATCTGCCGGCGTATGATGTCCGAACTTCAATGTTCGGACACATGTTCGGACATACCGAAAACTGCAAAATCAATTACGGAAAACAGCCCAGAACCAAGCCACAAATCCCCCACAAAACATACATAATTTATTGTAGCAAATTAGCCAATCGAAAACACATTTCCACGGGGTTTTAACGCATCAAACGCACATCAGAATCAACCACAAGCATCACCACTAGAGAATCAAGCAATCATATAGAAAACTAACAAGAACGAAAATCCCCCGTGGTTGAACACACCCACCCGAATCCATTCACCACCTACCTCACATCCGACGCAAAGCCATCTCTGCGGACCTGACAACAATCTCTACTCGAATCCCATCCTGAAATCACAAACGCTCGCACAAATTGAAGAGGAACCACACCGATAGGAGGAGCAAGAATCTTGAATGAAGAACGATATCCCCAAACTCGGAATTGGCAGACCCAAACCACCAACGCAGAAACTAGAACCATAGATTATTTGATTTACAGAGAGGAGAAGATAACAAAGGAAGGAAGAGAATGGAAGTTACATCGTGAATGGCAGAGCGGGAGAATGAGCGTCAATGTATTTGAGGTGAAAGGAGCAAATATACGTGAAATAAGAAAAAGGAAAAGAGGGAGAAAAGAAAATAAAACAAATTTGAAACTTCTTCCTTAATAAATAACATTGTCACAAGAAAAGGAGGAAAAGGAATTTAATAACCTTTCTACTAATTTATGAATAAATAACAAAAAGAAAAGATGACATTGTAATCCTCCTTCCTCAAAGGGAATGCTAAGACTAGAATAAATCATAAACGAATCAGCTCAAGATTCAAAATATGATTAGTCTCCCTTTGCAAAACCGAAACGAAATAGAAGCAGGATGAAATAAAAGGAAAAACAACTGGGGCATAACAAGCGTCCCTAAGTAGAAGATTGTGCCTAAGGGTTTTTTCCTGGGAGATGAGGGTCGAATTCCAAGGATCTACGTCCAAGCGTGAAATACCCAAACCTTAGTATGCGGTTTAAACATTAAAATATGGTATAATAAGACTAAAAAGTGTCTTAGAAATGTTAGTAAACAATTTAAAAGATAGTAAACACAATTAAATACCTTAAATTCAATATGGGCAAAATGTGCTCTAAGCTTGGGATGATCTTGGTCAAGACCTAATGAGCTTACCAAGACCTTATTTATATGTTAATGGACATATTAAACCAATTACCAAAGAAAACCAAGCTTGAAAACAAGTTAAAACATAAAATGTGCTTTAAGGAGTCTTAAAGCACATTTTTGAAAAATTGTCTTGTAAGTGAGTTTTCAGTGGCTAAATGTCCATCATTACTCTTTAATTAACATGTGTACTACTTAGTATCACATTAGGAAGTCTAAATCAATGGGAAATCAAAAATTTCACAAATATGTGCCTTGTTTAGTGAATAGTAACCAAATAGTGCTAGTTTAAGACTTTGGTCAATGAAAGTCAATGAGATGGTCAACAAAGACCATAAAACACCCATTTGACTAAGGGGGACGTTTTTCATGTGTGACTCACCACACTTAACAAATCAAATAAGGAAGGAGGGAAATAAAGAGTAAATTCACTATTCACCTTTTTACTTAAATATCTTAACAAAGTAACCTCTCACCTCACTTTTCATTTCCTTTCTCATTTCCCACCGTCTCCAACCTGAAACCTCTCTTCCCCATCGGTTTTCTACAGCCCATACACCATTCTCCATCTTTGAACTCTTGTAATTCCTAGCTCCATATACCAAATCAAAAACCAAGACCACCATTCTCTTAGTGAAGTCAAGCTCTACAATCTTGTCTTTTCAAATCATCAAAACCTTCATTTTGGTGCCAAGAAGAAACACCATGGAAGGAGCTTAAGCTCATCTTTTTGCTTCTTGTTGATCACCTTTGCTTCAAGGTAAGGAAAAACCAAAGAAACTCCATTTTCCTCTTGTTTTGATGTTGGCCGAAAATCACCATTGATGTTGTCTTCATCTTGCTTTGTTATAGCTTCATTTGAATCTTTCAAGGGCTTGGTGGAGTCCTCTCTTGCTACATATTCAAACTCTCTTCCATTTCCAAGGTAAAACAATCACCTTAATGTTTTAAGACAATATATAACCTAGGGTTTATAATGAGATTAAGCATGAAGCTTGAATACTCATTACATTGCTTGTATATTGATGAGAAGTTGACAAGCAACTAAAGCCTTGCCGATTTTAAACAAGGAAACAAGAAAGAAGTTTGAGAGGAAAAGAGGTAAATGTGCTAACCTAATGTAGTTTAATGCATTAGGAAAAATGAGCTTAAATTGTTTATTAAAACTACTTAAGGAGCTAATGGTAAATGACTTAGTAAAATGCTCTTAAGGAGTTTATTAAGGGCATGTGTATTGTTGGGTGTAATTGCAGGTCAAAGGCAAATATAATGTGAGAAATTCAGTGTTTATGGTTTATGCAATTTAAGGGCCTAAGTGCCAAGCAATTTAAATAATGCACTGTATTATGATGTAGTGTAGTTTGGGTGAAGTTTTGTGTATAAGAATGTTCTTGATGGGTTTAAGTGTTCTTGGATGTTTAATGGTGAAAACTATGCGTTTTGGTGTAACAAGATGTTAGTAGAACCCATGTCAAAATTAGGTAATGCATACGAAGTTCTAAGTGTTTAAACAAGCTTTGGTGAACTAGGAAGTGTTAAAAAATGGATAGGTATTATACTAGAGAAGAAAACGTGTGTTAAGGTGTTCTAGAATGCAAAAATGACTTAGGCAATATCTTGGAGGATTTAGAATGCAAATGTGTGTTTTGGGATACTTCAAGATCATGGTGAGAAAACATTTTGGGCTAGTTATTAACATAGGTGTGAAACACCACGTAGAGACCAAAGGAAAAATATCACAAGTGTTGGTGAATTTTGCAAGAATTGAGTGATGGTTTAAACAAGGAATTAGAAGAGGTTTGAGGTGCCCAATTAGTGTTAAAACATGTTAGGATATATGTAGAAACATTAGGAGAAGGTTAGGCTTGGTTTGGAGGTTGAAAGGTGGCTGAAAAATAATGTTCTGGACTAATTCTGGAGTGGTCCGGGTTTGCAAACAAGTACCTAAACCCGGACCACCCCAAAAACATACCCGAGAGTAAAATTCTGTATGTGGTCCGGGTTTGTATCCCGGTACACAAACCCGGACCAGGTGAAAAAGAGGGCAGAGAGTTATACGATGATATGGTCCGGGTTTGTAAACTCGGATACAAACCCGGACCACCCTAAAAATGTCCCAGAGAGTGTTTTTAAGGGTTTTCAAGATTGGGATTGGTTAGTAATGATGTTATAAGGTTGTCTAAAACATGTTAGGTGTGCTATAATGACAATTTAAAAGGTGAGGAGTTATAACAAAGTATGAGAATAAAATAAACTAGATGTGTGAAGAAATAAGTTAACAACGGATTAGTACATTAATTAACCGACTACTAAATGTGTATAGGATTCTCCAACGGTGGAAACCAGTCGAAGCAGGGACCAAGGAATAGTTTTCTTGCAGTCTGTTGCCTACCGGCTTACACCGGCTTGTGTGTGTTGTTGTTTTTCTGTGTGTTTATGACCTTGTAAGACTTAAGTCATGTAATTCGTTTACAGTTGTTAATATTATTGTGTTGTTAAGATGTGACTCATTTCCTTTGTGTGTGTCTAACTAGACCTAAACACTTGCTTGTGAATTCACTTATTAAGTTCAATGTAGAACTTCTAACAAGTGCTAACGGGGGAGTGAGGAGTCCGGTAGTTGGCCACGCGTGTGAGTATGGGAGTAGATGTCATAACCGGTTCGATTCTCTTTGTATGTTATGGTTGTTTCCACTTTGATTTTCAACCTTCCCTTTAGCTTATCCAAGGCTATTTTACTGACTCACGTCGGGCCACAGGGGCATACTATGTTTGTTCGGTGTGCTTGGATTACTATATCCGACACACCTTGGGATTAAGTTAACCGTTCAATCTAACAGGACGGTAACGAGTTACGTAACGAGCTTAGCATGGGTTTGGCAACATTCTCTAGGCTCTCCATGTGAACTAACTATGTTGGTTTGGTTCCTGAAGTGAACCGTTCTTATTATGTTATGTGTGTTGTTGTGCTATGCAATATCCCTTGCTATGCTCTATATATGTTGTTTGTTTAAAATCAATGCCATGCTATCATGACAAATAGTTGCGCGTATCCCGGTAGCCGATGGGTTGCGCGTTAACAGTACCAGCCAAGGGTTGCTGACCCCCTCGGGGGCTCCATAATTATTTGCAGGATAAGGATCGAAGAAGCAGAGTGGCTGTAGATCCTAGGTTGTAGGAATACTTTTGATACGTTTTGGATGTCAAGCCCGGGATGCGCCTGTGCTCCCGTGGCGTTATATTTTGATACCGTTGTTTGACAGTGGCGGTTGTTGACAGTTACAGTGGCAGTATATAGTTTACAGTTTACCGTTACAGTGACGTTGTAATGTAAATACTCGGTATGGTTGGTAATGTATATATGTGGATGTTAGTACATAAGGCTCGGGAGTTTGATCATCAGACCGGTGTAGACACCAAAAATTCTCACCCCATAAAGCAATTGCAGAATAAGAAACACAATAAGAGGGGTCGTCGCCTTTCCTTGAATGAGGAGCGATTAATTTTTCGTATAAATCTCGACTTCATGAAGGCCAAAACAACTGTATTACAATTGTTCATTGCCATTTTTTTTCTGCATACCCGTTCATTTTGTGTTTATCAACTAATCTGGGCTGTTTCTGTTCATATTTTTTAGCCATTCGCAGGAGACTTTTGCCTACCAAACCGGTATATAACTCTGAGAGTGATGATTGTCGGCTTCTTTAGAATAGCCCAATCTGTTCTTCTGCGGTTTTATTCGTTCTCTTCCTCTCTGGTATTGATTCTTTGAATTAATTCATGGCTCATGTTATCCGGTTTTGTGTTATAGTAGTATATGGGACTGCAATCTGACTTGTGTTCTTGCACATTCTTTTATTCTGCGGTTGACACCCTGGAGCATGAATAAATCAGAGCTGTTTAATTCCTTTGTTTGCCATCATGTGTAATGACTGAAGAAGTGCTAAGCTAACCCATGGTTGAAATGCTGCTATCCTCTGTTGTTGAATTCGAATCTGATAACTATGCAGAACCAGCTCTTGAATATGATAAATCGCAAACTGCCTCCTAGTCCATCTGTTTGCATTTAGTTTAGGAGTTCTTAAGAACCAGATGTTTATATGGTTGAGAATCATGCATGCAAAGTTAGTGCTAAGATGATGATACCAAACTCAAACGACTTAGGGATAATAGATGTTTGAAAATGGCAAATCGATAAACTGACATAGTGAGCTGGTTCATGGTTATTGCTTGCTTGGATTAGTAACTTCGGGCTGTGTTTTGCTGTTTGTTATAGGGTAAAATGCTGGAGCATGTGTGTAGCAATAAAAAATAGGGCCCGCTTTGTTAGAAATTCATTGTATTTTTCTGTATTATTCGTCATGTCGCGTGACTTGTTCTTTAATTGTTTATATTAAGACATGCGTGTATACACTCAGGATGCTACAGTTTGCTACATCTGATTGCTTTTTGTATATTCTTTATGTAAACCCTAGATGGCCCCTTAGGTCACCCCTTTTCCTTTTGATCAAAGTCTTGGAAGGTACCCCACAGCTAGCTTATTTCTGATTTGCTTTGTGGGGAACAATACCATCCAAAACTTTGAAATTCTCTTAAGCCTTGAGGGTACCCCACAACTAGCTTATTTCTGATTTGCTTTGTGGGGAATAATACCCTCCAAACTTGTAAAGCCTATCCCAAACCATCCCTAATTTCACTAAAAAACTTTACCCCAAAAAAAATGTAAAAGAAAAGAAAGGAGTTCATAATAATGCCTATAGCTTAAGGTTCCTCATTCCAAATCCCTCTTTTTCAACTCCTCCCATTGAATTGTCTCTCATTTTTAATTGTTGTTTCATTTCAAAAGAAATCTCATTTTATTTTGAACACCATTTTCCCACTTGTAAATAAAAACCCAAAATTGACCCACTCCTCTCGGCCCAAAAGCCCAAGTCCAGCCCAACGCTCCATTCGGCCCAAAAGCCCAAGTCCAGCCCAACACTCCACTCGGCCCAAAAGCCCAAGCCCAGCCTAACACTCTACTCGGCCCAAAAGCCCAAGTGGCCCATTAGTCCGATCCGGCCCATTAGCCCAAGACCCAAACCCCAAGGCCCAAGGCCCAAATTTGACCCATCACCCATTCGGCCCATTACCAAACTTGAAGCCCAAGGCCCAGAACCCGAAACCTAGAACCCGAAGCCCAAGCCCAGCCAAACACTCTACTCGGCCCAAAAGCCCAAGTGGCCCATTAGTCCGATCCGGCCCATTAGCCCAAGACCCAAACCCCAAGGCCCAAGGCCCAAATTTGACCCATCACCCATTCGGCCCATTACCAAACTTGAAGCCCAAGGCCCAGAACCCGAAACCCAGAACCCGAAGCCCAAACCCAAGGCCCAAAACCCAAGGCCCAAAACCCAAGGCCCAAACCCGAAACCCAAAGCCCAAACCCATGGCCCAAAACCAAGAAAGCCCAAAACCATAAAAGACCCATGTCTCAAATAAGGCCCAAGTCCACAAAGCCTAAATCCACAAAATCAAGCAAGCCTAAGTCCACAAAAATCAAGTTAAGTCCACAAGAATCAAACCTTGAACCAAAGGTTGACCTTTGACCTGAAAATTGACCGAATATTGACTTTGACCAGAAAACCTTGACCTTGACCAAAACCTTGACCCAATCATTGACCAAACCTGAACATTGACCCGGTTCATCCTCCAATACAAGTCAAACCAAATCAATTCCAACACATGTTTCAAACCCGATTCCTTTCAATTCACTTTCAACTTGTAATTTCCTTTTGAAATCTAAAAACCCAAAAAGAATTTCAAAACCATCATTTTATTCAAGTCTCATCAAGTTTTCAAAGAAACCATTTTGTGGAATTTAAAAAGGAAAAACTCTTCTCACATCCCAGAAAACTCTTCTCCATTGCAGAAAGTTCTTCTCACATATACAGAAAGTTTTCTCCTAAAACATTTCTCAAAATCAGTGTTTCTTTATCGAGAATTCCGAACAACTTCGAAGTTTTTCCAACTCAATTTTTAACTCAAATAAACCGTTTTCGGGGAGCAAGTAATGTCTAACCCCTTCAAAACATTTCCTCCACGGTTAGGACATCACTTGTCTTCCTTCCCAAAAATAAAAATCCGAGGCGGGGCACTGGGGTCATAACCTCCCTTGTCGCAGTCTGGATCTCTTTAGGCGGGGCATTAGGGTGACAAACCTCCCCTAATTGCAGCCTAGATTTTTACAAGGCGGGGTGCTAGGAAGTAACGACCTTCCTAGTTGCAGGCGGGGTGCTCTGGTGCCTAAGGATCGGCGAAAGTGAGTAACTAAGCAGTTCTCAATGTCCGAAGGGGTTTTAAGCTCCTCTCCAAGATCATTCTCAATGGATGAAATCAAGTTTTTATTTCTTCTTTCCTTGATTATTCTATGAAAAAAGAAGTATTAGAGTCTGCCAGCTTAAGCCACCGGGTCTTCGAAACCCGGCGAAGGAAAAGCAGCTCATGAGCGTTGTAACGACCGCAAAACCACCCTAAGAGTTAGGGACGTTACACGCCGCGTATCTATTACCTAATAATGCAAGGCTCTAACATATGAAACCTAAAACTGAAACAAAGTACACTTTTATTAACTAGAAACATATTACAAGGTCTATCTGACATTACATACAGAAGCCAAACCACATTACATAACAGAATCAAATTACAAAGGTCTTAAGCCAGAGCTACAATTACAAAACAAAATACGAAGCAGAAAGTAGAGTGGAGTCTTCAAAGGGAACTTAAACCTGCAAATTAGACGGAAATAGGGGTGAGCCAAACTATAGCTCAGCAGGTGATAAACTCATCAGCTGAGCATGCTCAAAACATATACTGAACATAATCGCATACTAATACATAAGCTTAGCAAATCAGACTGGAATTTATAGCAGTAATTAGATAGAGAATGAAGCTTTCTCAAATCAGAAGGGTGACAGGTCAGAACCGAAATAGAAGTTTGTCAAATCAGAGTAGAGAAGCAGAAACTGAGCAAACTGAACAAAAGTATTAAATCAGAACAAAGCAAACCACAAACTCAGAAGTTCATATCAGAAGCTCAATCAAAACAGAGGTGGGACACTAGACACCAGCTGACACATCAGAAGGACTCACATAACGTCCTATGGATCCGAAGATCCCACAACAGAAGCCGTAGAAACAGCTATGGACCTATCGGTCACTAAACATCCAAGGGACCCTGAGAGATAGAACAGAAGGGAACCCGAGGGAATAGCAGAAGAATTCCTGCGCAGCATGCTACGGGACAGCCAGACCCGACTATCCAAGGCTCAGAAGCTAAACATCTAGGTCCCAAAACAGAAACTTTACAAATGACACAGAAGCCTTTAACAGAACAGAACGGAGGGCCAAAGCACATCAAACGGATCATAAGCCCTTATCAAAACAAAAGTCATAAACTGACTAGCAAACACGAAACCAACCAGAAGCATAGAAGCTCAAACACTCTTTCAGAGCAAATCAGAGTTCAAAGGATTATCTAAGACTTTCAAATCAAAGTACATATATACATGTACCAAACATATCAGAACAGATAGTACTTGAAAAGAGGAATCCAACGCCGCAAACGACACTCAAAACGGAGCTCAAACGAAGAAGTTATGCTAAAACGAAGGCCGGTCCGAACATGCGTCCGACCTTGCATGTTCGGACATGAACCGAGAGTCTGAAAATCTGCCGGCGTATGATGTCCGAACTTCAATGTTCGGACACATGTTCGGACATACCGAAAACTGCAAAATCAATTACGGAAAACAGCCAGAACCAAGCCACAATCCCCCACAAAACATACATAATTTTATTGTAGCAAATTAGCCAATCGAAAACACATTTCCACGGGGTTTTAACGCATCAAACCACATCAGAATCAACCACAAGCATCACCACTAGAGAATCAAGCAATCATATATAGAAAACTAACAAGAACGAAAATCCCCCGTGGTTGACACACCCACCGAATCCATTCACCACCTACCTCACATCCGACGCAAAGCCATCTCTGCGGACCGACAACAATCTCTACTCGAATCCCATCCTGAAATCACACGCTCGCACAAATTGAAGAGGAACACACGATAGGAGGAGCAAGAATCTGAATGAAGAACGATTATCCCCCAAACTCGGAATTGGCAGACCAAACCCCAACGCAGAAACTAGAAACCATAGATTATTCGATTTACAGAGAGGAGAAGATAGCAAAGGAAGGAAGAGAATGGAAGTTACATCGTGAATGGCAGAGCAGGAGAATGAGCGTCAATGTATTTGAGGTGAAAGGAGCAAATATACGTGAAATAAGAAAAAGGAAAAGAGGGAGAAAAGAAAATAAAACAAATTTGAAACTCCTTCCTTAATAAATAACATTGTCCAAGAAAAGGAGGAAAAGGAATTTAATAACCTTTCTACTAATTTATGAATAAATAACAAAAAGAAAAGATGACATTGTAATCCTCCTTCCTCAAAGGGAATGCTAAGACTAGAATAAATCATAAACGAATCAGCTCAAGATTCAAAATATTAGTCTCCCTTTGCAAAACCGAAACGAAATAGAAGCAGGATGAAATAAAAGGAAAAACAACTGGGGCATAACAAGCGTCCCTAAGTAGAAGATTGTGCCTAAGGGTTTTTTCCTGGGAGATGAGGGTCGAATTCCAAGGATCTACGTCCAAGCGTGAAATACCCAAACCTTAGTATGCGGTTTAAACATTAAAATATGGTATAATAAGACTAAAAAGTGTCTTAGAAATGTTAGTAAACAATTTAAAAGATAGTAAACACAATTAAATACCTTAAATTCAATATGGGCAAAATGTGCTCTAAGCTTGGGATGATCTTGGTCAAGACCTAATGAGCTTACCAAGACCTTATTTATATGTTAATGGAAATATTAAACCAATTACCAAAGAAAACCAACTTTGAAAACAAGTTAAAACATAAAATGTGCTTTAAGGAGTCTTAAAGCACATTTTTGAAAAATTGTCTTGTAAGTGAGTTTTCAGTGGCTAAATGTCCATCATTACTCTTTAATTAACATGTGTACTACTTAGTATCACATTAGGAAGTCTAAATCAATGGGAAATCAAAAATTTCATAAATATGTGCCTTGTTTAGTGAATAGTAACCAAATAGTGCTAGTTTAAGACTTTGGTCAATGAAAGTCAATGAGATGGTCACAAAGACCATAAAACACCCATTTGACTAAGGGGGACGTTTTCATGTGTGACTCACCACACTTAACAAATCAAATAAGGAGGGAAATAAATAGTAAATTCACTATTCACCTTTTTACTTAAATATCTTAACAAAGTAACCTCTCACCTCACTTTTCATTTCCTTTCTCATTTCCCACCGTCTCCAACCTGAAACCTCTCTTCCCCATCGGTTTTCTACAGCCCATACACCATTCTCCATCTTTGAACTCTTGTAATTCCTAGCTCCATATACCAAATCAAAAATCAAGACCACCATTCTCTTAGTGAAGTCAAGCTCTACAATCTTGTCTTTTCAAATCATCAAAACCTTCATTTTGGTGCCAAGAAGAAACACCATGGAAGGAGCTAAGCTCTCTTTTTGCTTCTTGTTGATCACCTTTGCTTCAAGGTAAGGAAAAACCAAAGAAACTCCATTTTCCTCTTGTTTTGATGTTGGCCGAAAATCACCATTGATGTTGTCTTCATCTTGCTTTGTTATAGCTTCATTTGAATCTTTCAAGGGCTTGGTGGAGTCCTCTCTTGCTACATATTCAAACTCTCTTCCATTTCCAAGGTAAAACAATCACCTTAATGTTTTAAGACAATATATAACCTAGGGTTTATAATGAGATTAAGCATGAAGCTTGAATACTCATTACATTGCTTGTATATTGATGAGAAGTTGACAAGCAACTAAAGCCTTGCCGATTTTAAACAAGGAAACAAGAAAGAAGTTTGAGAGGAAAAGAGGTAAATGTGCTAACCTAATGTAGTTTAATGCATTAGGAAAAATGAGCTTAAATTGTTTATTAAAACTACTTAAGGAGCTAATGGTAAATGACTTAGTAAATGCTTAAGGAGTTTATTAAGGGCATGTGTATTGTTGGGTGTAATTGCAGGTCAAAGGCAAATATAAGTGAGAAATTCAGTGTTTATGGTTTATGCAATTTAAGGGCCTAAGTGCCAAGCAATTTAAATAATGCACTGTATTATGATGTGGTAGTTTGGGTGAAGTTTTGTGTATAAGAATGTTCTTGATGGGTTTAAGTGTTCTTGGATGTTTAATGGTGAAAACTATGCGTTTTGGTGTAACAAGATGTTAGTAGAACCCATGTCAAAATTAGGTAATGCATACGAAGTTCTAAGTGTTTAAACAAGCTTTGGTGAACTAGGAAGTGTTAAAAAATGGATAGGTATTATACTAGAGAAGAAAACGTGTGTTAAGGGTTCTAGAATGCAAAAATGACTTAGGCATATCTTGGAGGATTTAGAATGCAAATGTGGTTTTGGGATACTTCAAGATCATGGTGAGAAAACATTTTGGGCTAGTTATTAACATAGGTGTGAAACACCACGTAGAGACCAAAGGAAAAATATCACAAGTGTTGGTGAATTTTGCAAGAATTGAGTGATGGTTTAAACAAGGAATTAGAAGAGGTTTGAGGTGCCCAATTAGTGTTAAAACATGTTAGGATATATGTAGAAACATTAGGAGAAGGTTAGGCTTGGTTGGAGGTTGAAAGGTGGCTGAAAAATAATGTTCTGGACTAATTCTGGAGTGGTCCGGGTTTGCAAACAAGTACCTAAACCCGGACCACCCCAAAACATACCCGAGAGTAAAATTCTGTATGTGGTCCGGGTTTGTATCCCGGTACACAAACCCGGACCAGGTGAAAAAGAGGGCAGAGAGTTATACGATGATATGGTCCGGGTTTGTAAACTCGGATACAAACCCGGACCACCCTAAAAATGTCCCAGAGAGTGTTTTTAAGGGTTTTCAAGATTGGGATTGGTTAGTAATGATGTTATAAGGTTGTCTAAAACATGTTAGGTGTGCTATAATGACAATTTAAAAGGCGAGGAGTTATAACAAAGTATGAGAATAAAATAAACTAGATGTGTGAAGAAATAAGTTAACAAGGATTAGTACATTAATTAACCGACACTACTAAATGTGTATAGGATTCTCCAACGGTGGAAACCAGTCGAAGCAGGGACCAAGGAATAGTTTTCTTGCAGTATGTTGCCTACCGGCTTACACCGGCTTGTGTGTTGTTTGTTTTTCTGTGTGTTTATGACCTTGTAAGACTTAAGTCATGTAATTCGTTTACAGTTGTTAATATTATGTGTTGTTAAGATGTGACTCATTTCCTTTGTGTGTGTCTAACTAGACCTAAACACTTGCTTGTGAATTCACTTATTAAGTTCAATGTAGAACTTCTAACACAGTGCTGACGGGGGAGTGAGGGAGTCGGTAGTTCGGCCACGCGTGTGAGTATGGGAGTAGATGTCATAACCGGTTCGATTCTCTTTGTATGTTATGGTTGTTTCCACTTTGATTTTCAACCTTCCCTTTAGCTTATCCAAGGCTATTTTACTGACTCACGTCGGGCCACAGGGGCATACTATGTTTGTTCGGTGTGCTTGGATTACTATATCCGACACACCTTGGGATTAAGTTAACCGTTCAATCTAACAGGACGGTAACGAGTTACGTAACGAGCTTAGCATGGGTTTGGCAACATTCTCTAGGCTCTCCATGTGAACTAACTATGTTGGTTTGGTTCCTGAAGTGAACCGTTCTTATTATGTTATGTGTGTTGTTGTGCTATGCAATATCCCTTGCTATGCTCTATATATATGTTTTTTGTTTAAAATCAATGCCATGCTATCATGACAAATAGTTGCGCGTATCCCGGTAGCCGATGGGTTGCGCGTTAACAGTACCAGCCAAGGGTTGCTGACCCCCTCGGGGGCTCCATAATTATTTGCAGGATAGGATCGAAGAAGCAGAGTGGCTGTAGATCCTAGGTTGTAGGAATACTTTTGATACGTTTTGGATGTCAAGCCCGGGATGCGCCTGTGCTCCCGTGGCGTTATATTTTGATACCGTTGTTTGACAGTGGCGGTTGTTGACAGTTACAGTGGCAGTATATAGTTTACAGTTTACCGTTACAGTGACGTTGTAATGTAAATACTCGGTATGGTTGGTAATGTATATATGTGGATGTTAGTACATAAGGCTCGGGAGTTGATCATCAGACCGGTGTAGACACCAAAAATTCTCACCCCATAAAGCAATTGCAGAATAAGAAACACAATAAGAGGGGTCGTCGCCTTTCCTTGAATGAGGAGCGATTAATTTTTCGTATAAATCTCGACTTCATGAAGGCCAAAACAACTGTATTACAATTGTTCATTGCCATTTCGTTTTCTGCATACCCGTTCATTTTGTGTTTATCAACTAATCTGGGCTGTTTCTGTTCATATTTCTTTTAGCCATTCGCAGGAGACTTTTGCCTACCAAACCGGTATATAACTCTGAGAGTGATGATTGTCGGCTTCTTTAGAATAGCCCAATCTGTTCTTCTGCGGTTTTATTCGTTCTCTTCCTCTCTGGTATTGATTCTTTGAATTAATTCATGGCTCATGTTATCCGGTTTTGTGTTATAGTAGTATATGGGACTGCAATCTGACTTGTGTTCTTGCACATTCTTTTATTCTGCGGTTGACACCCTGGAGCATGAATAAATCAGAGCTGTTTAATTCCTTTGTTTGCCATCATGTGTAATGACTGAAGAAGTGCTAAGCTAACCCATGGTTGAAATGCTGCTATCCTCTGTTGTTGAATTCGAATCTGATAACTATGCAGAACCAGCTCTTGAATATGATAAATCGCAAACTGCCTCCTAGTCCATCTGTTTGCATTTAGTTTAGGAGTTCTTAAGAACCAGATGTTTATATGGTTGAGAATCATGCATGCAAAGTTAGTGCTAAGCTGATGATACCAAACTCAAACGACTTAGGGATAATAGATGTTTGAAAATGGCAAATCGATAAACTGACATAGTGAGCTGGTTCATGGTTATTTGCTTGGATTAGTAACTTCGGGCTGTGTTTTGCTGTTTGTTATAGGGTAAAATGCTGGAGCATGTGTGTAGCAATAAAAAATAGGGCCCGCTTTGTTAGAAATTCATTGTATTTTTCTGTATTATTCGTCATGTCGCGTGACTTGTTCTTTAATTGTTTATATTAAGACATACGTGTATACACTCAGGATGCTACAGTTTGCTACATCTGATTGCTTTTTTATATTCTTTATGTAAACCCTAGATGGCCCCTTAGGTCACCCCTTTTCCTTTTGATCAAAGTCTTGGAAGGTACCCACAGCTAGCTTATTTCTGATTTGCTTTGTGGGGAACAATACCATCCAAAACTTTGAAATTCTCTTAAGCCTTGAGGGTACCCCACAACTAGCTTATTTCTGATTTGCTTTGTGGGGAATAATACCCTCCAAACTTGTAAAGCCTATCCCAAACCATCCCTAATTTCACTAAAAAACTTTACCCCAAAAAAAATGTAAAAGAAAAGAAAGGAGTTCATAATAATGCCTATAGCTTAAGGTTCCTCATTCCAAATCCCTCTTTTTCAACTCCTCCCATTGAATTGTCTCTCATTTTTAATTGTTGTTTCATTTCAAAAGAAATCTCATTTTATTTTGAACACCATTTTCCCACTTGTAAATAAAAACCCAAAATTGACCCACTCCTCTCGGCCCAAAAGCCCAAGTCCAGCCCAACGCTCCATTCGGCCCAAAAGCCCAAGTCCAGCCCAACACTCCACTCGGCCCAAAAGCCCAAGCCCAGCCTAACACTCTACTCGGCCCAAAAGCCCAAGTGGCCCATTAGTCCGATCCGGCCCATTAGCCCAAGACCCAAACCCCAAGGCCCAAGGCCCAAATTTGACCCATCACCCATTCGGCCCATTACCAAACTTGAAGCCCAAGGCCCAGAACCCAAACCCAGAACCCGAAGCCCAAGCCCAGCCTAACACTCTACTCGGCCCAAAAGCCCAAGTGGCCCATTAGTCCGATCCGGCCCATTAGCCCAAGACCCAAACCCCAAGGCCCAAGGCCCAAATTTGACCCATCACCCCGGCCCCCAGAACCCATTGAACAAGAAGCCCAAGCCCAGAACCGAAACCCAGAACCCGAAGCCAAACCCAAGGCCCAAAACCCAAGGCCCAGAACCCAAGGCCCAAACCCGAAACCCAAAGCCCAAACCCATGGCCCAAAACCAAGAAAGCCCAAAACCATAAAAGACCCATGTCTCAAATAAGGCCCAAGTCCACAAAGCCTAAATCCACAAAATCAAGCAAGCCTAAGTCCACAAAAATCAAGTTAAGTCCACAAGAATCAAACCTTGAACCAAAGGTTGACCTTTGACCTGAAAATTGACCGAATGTTGACTTTGACCAGAAAACCTTGACCTTGACCAAAACCTTGACCCAATCATTGACCAAACCTGAACATTGACCCGGTTCATCCTCCAATACAAGTCAACCAAATCAATTCCAACACATGTTTCAAACCCGATTCCTTTCAATTCACTTTCAACTTGTAAATTCCTTTCAAAATCTAAAAACCCAAAAAGAATTTCAAAACCATCATTTTATTCAAGTCTCATCAAGTTTTCAAAGAAACCATTTTGTGGAATTTAAAAGGAAAAACTCTTCTCACATCCCAGAAAACTCTTCTCCATTGCAGAAAGTTATTCTCACATATACAGAAAGTTTTCTCCAAAAAACATTTCTCAAAATCAGTGTTTCTTTACCGAGAATTCCGAACAACTTCGAAGTTTTTCCAACTCAATTTTTAACTCAAAAACCGTTTTCGGGGAGCAAGTAATGTCTAACCCCTTCAAAACATTTCCTCCACGGTTAGGACATCACTTGTCTTCCTTCCCAAAAATAAAAATCCGAGCGGGCACTGGGGTCATAACCTCCCTTGTCGCAGTCTGGATCTCTTTAGGCGGGGCATTAGGGTGACAAACCTCCCTAATTGCAGCCTAGATTTTTACAAGGCGGGGTGCTAGGGAAGTAACGACCTTCCTAGTTGCAGGCGGGGTGCTCTGGTGCCTAAGGATCGGCGAAAGTGAGTAACTAAGCAGTTCTCAATGTCCGAAGGGGTTTTAAGCTCCTCTCCAAGATCATTCTCAATGGATGAAATCAAGTTTTTATTTCTTCTTTCCTTGATTATTCTATGAAAAAAAGAAGTATTAGAGTCTGCCAGCTTAAGCCACCGGGTCTTCGAAACCCGGCGAAGGAAAAGCAGCTCATGAGCGTTGTAACGACCGCAAAACCACCCTAAGTTAGGGACGTTACACGCCGCGTATCTATTACCTAATAATGCAAGGCTCTAACATATGAAACCTAAAACTGAAACAAAGTACACTTTTATTAACTAGAAACATATTACAAGGTCTATCTGACATTACATACAGAAGCCAAACCACATTACATAACAGATCAAATTACAAAGGTCTTAAGCCAGAGCTACAATTACAAAACAAAATACGAAGCAGAAAGTAGAGTGGAGTCTTCAAAGGGAACTTAAACCTGCAAATTAGACGGAAATAGGGGTGAGCCAAACTATAGCTCAGCAGGTGATAAACTCATCAGCTGAGCATGCTCAAAACATATACTGAACATAATCGCATACTAATACATAAGCTTAGCAAATCAGACTGGAATTTATAGCAGTAATTAGATAGAGAATGAAGCTTTCTCAAATCAGAAGGGTGACAGGTCAGAACCGAAATAGAAGTTTGTCAAATCAGAGTAGAGAAGCAGAAACTGAGCAAACTGAACAAAATATTAAATCAGAACAAAGCAAACCACAAACTCAGAAGTTCATATCAGAAGCTCAATCAAAACAGAGGTGGGACACTAGACACCAGCTGACACATCAGAAGGACTCACATAACATCCTATGGATCCGAAGATCCCACAACAGAAGCCGTAGAAACAGCTATGGACCTATCGGTCACTAAACATCCAAGGGACCCTGAGAGATAGAACAGAAGGGAACCCGAGGGAATAGCAGAAGGAATTCCTGCGCAGCATGCTACGGGACAGCCAGACCCGACTATCCAAGGCTCAGAAGCTAAACATCTAGGTCCCAAAACAGAAACTTTACAAAATGACACAGAAGCCTTTAACAGAACAGAACGGAGGGCCAAAGCACATCAAACGGATCATAAGCCCTTATCAAAACAAAAGTCATAAACTGACTAGCAAACACGAAAACCAACCAGAAGCATAGAAGCTCAAACACTCTTTCAGAGCAAATCAGAGTTCAAAGGATTATCTAAGACTTTCAAATCAAAGTACATATATACATGTACCAAAACATATCAGAACAGATAGTACTTGAAAAGAGGAATCCAACGCCGCAAACGACACTCAAAACGGAGCTCAAACGAAGAAGTTATGCTAAAACAAGGCCGGTCCGAACATGCGTCCGACCTTGCATGTTCGGACATGAACCGAGAGTCTGAAAATCTGCCGGCGTATGATGTCCGAACTTCAATGTTCGGACACATGTTCGGACATACCGAAAACTGCAAAATCAATTACGGAAAACAGCCAGAACCAAGCCACAAATCCCCCACAAAACATACATAATTTATTGTAGCAAATTAGCCAATCGAAAACACATTTCCACGGGGTTTTAACGCATCAAACGCACATCAGAATCAACCACAAGCATCACCACTAGAGAATCAAGCAATCATATAGAAAACTAACAAGAACGAAAATCCCCCGTGGTTGAACACACCCACCCGAATCCATTCACCACCTACCTCACATCCGACGCAAAGCCATCTCTGCGGACCCGACAACAATCTCTACTCGAATCCCATCCTGAAATCACAAACGCTCGCACAAATTGAAGAGGAACCACACCGATAGGAGGAGCAAGAATCTTGAATGAAGAACGATATCCCCAAACTCGGAATTGGCAGACCCAAACCACCAACGCAGAAACTAGAACCATAGATTATTCGATTTACAGAGAGGAGAAGATAGCAAAGGAAGGAGAAATGGAAGTTACATCGTGAATGGCAGAGCAGGAGAATGAGCGTCAATGTATTTGAGGTGAAAGGAGCAAATATACGTGAAATAAGAAAAAGGAAAAGAGGGAGAAAAGAAAATAAAACAAATTTGAAACTCCTTCCTTAATAAATAACATTGTCACAAGAAAAGGAGGAAAAGGAATTTAATAACCTTTCTACTAATTTATGAATAAATAACAAAAAGAAAAGATGACATTGTAATCCTCCTTCCTCAAAGGGAATGCTAAGACTAGAATAAATCATAAACGAATCAGCTCAAGATTCAAAATATGATTAGTCTCCCTTTGCAAAACCGAAACGAAATAGAAGCAGGATGAAATAAAAGGAAAAACAACTGGGGCATAACAAGCGTCCCTAAGTAGAAGATTGTGCCTAAGGGTTTTTTCCTGGGAGATGAGGGTCGAATTCCAAGGATCTACGTCCAAGCGTGAAATACCCAAACCTTAGTATGCGGTTTAAACATTAAAATATGGTATAATAAGACTAAAAAGTGTCTTAGAAATGTTAGTAAACAATTTAAAAGATAGTAAACACAATTAAATACCTTAAATTCAATATGGGCAAAATGTGCTCTAAGCTTGGGATGATCTTGGTCAAGACCTAATGAGCTTACCAAGACCTTATTTATATGTTAATGGACATATTAAACCAATTACCAAAGAAAACCAACTTTGAAAACAAGTTAAAACATAAAATGTGCTTTAAGGAGTCTTAAAGCACATTTTTGAAAAATTGTCTTGTAAGTGAGTTTTCAGTGGCTAAATGTCCATCATTACTCTTTAATTAACATGTGTACTTAGTATCACATTAGGAAGTCTAAATCAATGGGAAATCAAAAATTTCAAAATATGTGCCTTGTTTAGTGAATAGTAACCAAATAGTGCTAGTTTAAGACTTTGGTCAATGAAAGTCAATGAGATGGTCAACAAAGACCATAAAACACCCATTTGACTAAGGGGGACGTTTTTCATGTGTGACTCACCACACTTAACAAATCAAATAAGGAAGGAGGGAAATAATAGTAAATTCACTATTCACCTTTTTACTTAAATATCTTAACAAAGTAACCTCTCACCTCACTTTTCATTTCCTTTCTCATTTCCCACCGTCTCCAACCTGAAACCTCTCTTCCCCATCGGTTTTCTACAGCCCATACACCATTCTCCATCTTTGAACTCTTGTAATTCCTAGCTCCATATACCAAATCAAAAACAAGACCACCATTCTCTTAGTGAAGTCAAGCTACAATCTTGTCTTTTCAAATCATCAAAACCTTCATTTTGGTGCCAAGAAGAAACACCATGGAAGGAGCTTAAGCTCATCTTTTTGCTTCTTGTTGATCACCTTTGCTTCAAGGTAAGGAAAAACCAAAGAAACTCCATTTTCCTCTTGTTTTGATGTTGGCCGAAAATCACCATTGATGTTGTCTTCATCTTGCTTTGTTATAGCTTCATTTGAATCTTTCAAGGGCTTGGTGGAGTCCTCTCTTGCTACATATTCAAACTCTCTTCCATTTCCAAGGTAAAACAATCACCTTAATGTTTTAAGACAATATATAACCTAGGGTTTATAATGAGATTAAGCATGAAGCTTGAATACTCATTACATTGCTTGTATATTGATGAGAAGTTGACAAGCAACTAAAGCCTTGCCGATTTTAAACAAGGAAACAAGAAAGAAGTTTGAGAGGAAAAGAGGTAAATGTGCTAACCTAATGTAGTTTAATGCATTAGGAAAAATGAGCTTAAATTGTTTATTAAAACTACTTAAGGAGCTAATGGTAAATGACTTAGTAAAATGCTCTTAAGGAGTTTTAAGGGCATGTGTATTGTTGGGTGTAATTGCAGGTCAAAGGCAAATATAATGTGAGAAATTCAGTGTTTATGGTTTATGCAATTTAAGGGCCTAAGTGCCAAGCAATTTAAATAATGCACTGTATTATGATGTAGTGTAGTTTGGGTGAAGTTTTGTGTATAAGAATGTTCTTGATGGGTTTAAGTGTTCTTGGATGTTTAATGGTGAAAACTATGCGTTTTGGTGTAACAAGATGTTAGTAGAACCCATGTCAAAATTAGGTAATGCATACGAAGTTCTAAGTGTTTAAACAAGCTTTGGTGAACTAGGAAGTGTTAAAAAATGGATAGGTATTATACTAGAGAAGAAAACGTGTGTTAAGGTGTTCTAGAATGCAAAAATGACTTAGGCAATATCTTGGAGGATTTAGAATGCAAATGTGTGTTTTGGGATACTTCAAGATCATGGTGAGAAAACATTTTGGGCTAGTTATTAACATAGGTGTGAAACACCACGTAGAGACCAAAGGAAAAATATCACAAGTGTTGGTGAATTTTGCAAGAATTGAGTGATGGTTTAAACAAGGAATTAGAAGAGGTTTGAGGTGCCCAATTAGTGTTAAAACATGTTAGGATATATGTAGAAACATTAGGAGAAGGTTAGGCTTGGTTTGGAGGTTGAAAGGTGGCTGAAAAATAATGTTCTGGACTAATTCTGGAGTGGTCCGGGTTTGCAAACAAGTACCTAAACCCGGACCACCCCAAAAACATACCCGAGAGTAAAATTCTGTATGTGGTCCGGGTTTGTATCCCGGTACACAAACCCGGACCAGGTGAAAAAGAGGGCAGAGAGTTATACGATGATATGGTCCGGGTTTGTAAACTCGGATACAAACCCGGACCACCCTAAAAATGTCCCAGAGAGTGTTTTTAAGGGTTTTCAAGATTGGGATTGGTTAGTAATGATGTTATAAGGTTGTCTAAAACATGTTAGGTGTGCTATAATGACAATTTAAAAGGTGAGGAGTTATAACAAAGTATGAGAATAAAATAAACTAGATGTGTGAAGAAATAAGTTAACAACGGATTAGTACATTAATTAACCGACACTACTAAATGTGTATAGGATTCTCCAACGGTGGAAACCAGTCGAAGCAGGGACCAAGGAATAGTTTTCTTGCAGTCTGTTGCCTACCGGCTTACACCGGCTTGTGTGTTGTTTGTTTTTCTGTGTGTTTATGACCTTGTAAGACTTAAGTCATGTAATTCGTTTACAGTTGTTAATATTATTGTGTTGTTAAGATGTGACTCATTTCCTTTGTGTGTGTCTAACTAGACCTAAACACTTGCTTGTGAATTCACTTATTAAGTTCAATGTAGAACTTCTAACAAGTGCTAACGGGGGAGTGAGGAGTCCGGTAGTTCCGGCCACGCGTGTGAGTATGGGAGTAGATGTCATAACCGGTTCGATTCTCTTTGTATGTTATGGTTGTTTCCACTTTGATTTTCAACCTTCCCTTTAGCTTATCCAAGGCTATTTTACTGACTCACGTCGGGCCACAGGGGCATACTATGTTTGTTCGGTGTGCTTGGATTACTATATCCGACACACCTTGGGATTAAGTTAACCGTTCAATCTAACAGGACGGTAACGAGTTACGTAACGAGCTTAGCATGGGTTTGGCAACATTCTCTAGGCTCTCCATGTGAACTAACTATGTTGGTTTGGTTCCTGAAGTGAACCGTTCTTATTATGTTATGTGTGTTGTTGTGCTATGCAATATCCCTTGCTATGCTCTATATATATTGTTTGTTTAAAATCAATGCCATGCTATCATGACAAATAGTTGCGCGTATCCCGGTAGCCGATGGGTTGCGCGTTAACAGTACCAGCCAAGGGTTGCTGACCCCCTCGGGGGCTCCATAATTATTTGCAGGATAAGGATCGAAGAAGCAGAGTGGCTGTAGATCCTAGGTTGTAGGAATACTTTTGATACGTTTTGGATGTCAAGCCCGGGATGCGCCTGTGCTCCCGTGGCGTTATATTTTGATACCGTTGTTTGACAGTGGCGGTTGTTGACAGTTACAGTGGCAGTATATAGTTTACAGTTTACCGTTACAGTGACGTTGTAATGTAAATACTCGGTATGGTTGGTAATGTATATATGTGGATGTTAGTACATAAGGCTCGGGAGTTTGATCATCAGACCGGTGTAGACACCAAAAATTCTCACCCCATAAAGCAATTGCAGAATAAGAAACACAATAAGAGGGGTCGTCGCCTTTCCTTGAATGAGGAGCGATTAATTTTTCGTATAAATCTCGACTTCATGAAGGCCAAAACAACTGTATTACAATTGTTCATTGCCATTTCGTTTTCTGCATACCCGTTCATTTTGTGTTTATCAACTAATCTGGGCTGTTTCTGTTCATATTTCTTTTAGCCATTCGCAGGAGACTTTTGCCTACCAAACCGGTATATAACTCTGAGAGTGATGATTGTCGGCTTCTTTAGAATAGCCCAATCTGTTCTTCTGCGGTTTTATTCGTTCTCTTCCTCTCTGGTATTGATTCTTTGAATTAATTCATGGCTCATGTTATCCGGTTTTGTGTTATAGTAGTATATGGGACTGCAATCTGACTTGTGTTCTTGCACATTCTTTTATTCTGCGGTTGACACCCTGGAGCATGAATAAATCAGAGCTGTTTAATTCCTTTGTTTGCCATCATGTGTAATGACTGAAGAAGTGCTAAGCTAACCCATGGTTGAAATGCTGCTATCCTCTGTTGTTGAATTCGAATCTGATAACTATGCAGAACCAGCTCTTGAATCTGATAAATCGCAAACTGCCTCCTAGTCCATCTGTTTGCATTTAGTTTAGGAGTTCTTAAGAACCAGATGTTTATATGGTTGAGAATCATGCATGCAAAGTTAGTGCTAAGCTGATGATACCAAACTCAAACGACTTAGGGATAATAGATGTTTGAAAATGGCAAATCGATAAACTGACATAGTGAGCTGGTTCATGGTTATTGCTTGCTTGGATTAGTAACTTCGGGCTGTGTTTTGCTGTTTGTTATAGGGTAAAATGCTGGAGCATGTGTGTAGCAATAAAAAATAGGGCCCGCTTTGTTAGAAATTCATTGTATTTTTCTGTATTATTCGTCATGTCGCGTGACTTGTTCTTTAATTGTTTATATTAAGACATACGTGTATACACTCAGGATGCTACAGTTTGCTACATCTGATTGCTTTTTGTATATTCTTTATGTAAACCCTAGATGGCCCCTTAGGTCACCCCTTTTCCTTTTGATCAAAGTCTTGGAAGGTACCCACAGCTAGCTTATTTCTGATTTGCTTTGTGGGGAACAATACCATCCAAAACTTTGAAATTCTCTTAAGCCTTGAGGGTACCCCACAACTAGCTTATTTCTGATTTGCTTTGTGGGGAATAATACCCTCCAAACTTGTAAAGCCTATCCCAAACCATCCCTAATTTCACTAAAAAACTTTACCCCAAAAAAAATGTAAAAGAAAAGAAAGGAGTTCATAATAATGCCTATAGCTTAAGGTTCCTCATTCCAATTCCAAATCCCTCTTTTTCAACTCCTCCCATTGAATTGTCTCTCATTTTTAATTGTTGTTTCATTTCAAAAGAAATCTCATTTTATTTTGAACACCATTTTCCCACTTGTAAATAAAAACCCAAAATTGACCCACTCCTCTCGGCCCAAAAGCCCAAGTCCAGCCCAACGCTCCATTCGGCCCAAAAGCCCAAGTCCAGCCCAACACTCCACTCGGCCCAAAAGCCCAAGCCCAGCCTAACACTCTACTCGGCCCAAAAGCCCAAGTGGCCCATTAGTCCGATCCGGCCCATTAGCCCAAGACCCAACCCCAAGGCCCAAGGCCCAAATTTGACCCATCACCCATTCGGCCCATTACCAAACTTGAAGCCCAAGGCCCAGAACCCAAACCCAGAACCCGAAGCCCAAGCCCAGCCTAACACTCTACTCGGCCCAAAAGCCCAAGTGGCCCATTAGTCCGATCCGGCCCATTAGCCCAAGACCCAAACCCCAAGGCCCAAGGCCCAAATTTGACCCATCACCCATTCGGCCCATTACCAAACTTGAAGCCCAAGGCCCAGAACCCGAAACCCAGAACCCGAAGCCCAAACCCAAGGCCCAAAACCCAAGGCCCAAAACCCAAGGCCCAAACCCGAAACCCAAAGCCCAAACCCATGGCCCAAAACCAAGAAAGCCCAAAACTATAAAAGACCCATGTCTCAAATAAGGCCCAAGTCCACAAAGCCTAAATCCACAAAATCAAGCAAGCCTAAGTCCACAAAAATCAAGTTAAGTCCACAAGAATCAAACCTTGAACCAAAGGTTGACCTTTGACCTGAAAATTGACCGAATGTTGACTTTGACCAGAAAACCTTGACCTTAACCAAAACCTTGACCCAATCATTGACCAAACCTGAACATTGACCCGGTTCATCCTCCAATACAAGTAAAACCAAATCAATTCCAACACATGTTTCAAACCCGATTCCTTTCAATTCACTTTCAACTTGTAAATTCCTTTCAAAATCTAAAAACCCAAAAAGAATTTCAAAACCATCATTTTATTCAAGTCTCATCAAGTTTTCAAAGAAACCATTTTGTGGAATTTAAAAAGGAAAAACTCTTCTCACATCCCAGAAAACTCTTCTCCCTTGCAGAAAGTTTTCTCACATATACAGAAGTTTTCTCCAAAAACATTTCTCAAAATCAGTGTTTCTTTACCGAGAATTCCGAACAACTTCGAAGTTTTTCCAACTCAATTTTTAACTCAAATAAACCGTTTTCGGGGAGCAAGTAATGTCTAACCCCTTCAAAACATTTCCTCCACGGTTAGGACATCACTTGTCTTCCTTCCCAAAAATAAAAATCCGAGGCGGGGCACTGGGGTCATAACCTCCCTTGTCGCAGTCTGGATCTCTTTAGGCGGGGCATTAGGGTGACAAACCTCCCTAATTGCAGCCTAGATTTTTACAAGGCGGGGTGCTAGGGAGTAACGACCTTCCTAGTTGCAGGCGGGGTGCTCTGGTGCCTAAGGATCGGCGAAAGTGAGTAACTAAGCAGTTCTCAATGTCCGAAGGGGTTTTAAGCTCCTCTCCAAGATCATTCTCAATGGATGAAATCAAGTTTTTATTTCTTCTTTCCTTGATTATTCTATGAAAAAAGAAGTATTAGAGTCTGCCAGCTTAAGCCACCACCGGGTCTTCGAAACCCGGCGAAGGAAAAGCAGCTCATGAGCGTTGTAACGACCGCAAAACCACCCTAAGAGTTAGGGACGTTACACGCCGCGTATCTATTACCTAATAATGCAAGGCTCTAACATATGAAACCTAAAACTGAAACAAAGTACACTTTTATTAACTAGAAACATATTACAAGGTCTATCTGACATTACATACAAAGCCAAACCACATTACATAACAGAATCAAATTACAAAGGTCTTAAGCCAGAGCTACAATTACAAAACAAAATACGAAGCAGAAAGTAGAGTGGAGTCTTCAAAGGGAACTTAAACCTGCAAATTAGACGGAAATAGGGTGAGCCAAACTATAGCTCAGCAGGTGATAAACTCATCAGCTGAGCATGCTCAAAACATATACTGAACATAATCGCATACTAATACATAAGCTTAGCAAATCAGACTGGAATTTATAGCAGTAATTAGATAGAGAATGAAGCTTTCTCAAATCAGAAGGGTGACAGGTCAGAACCGAAATAGAAGTTTGTCAAATCAGAGTAGAGAAGCAGAAACTGAGCAAACTGAACAAAAGTATTAAATCAGAACAAAGCAAACCACAAACTCAGAAGTTCATATCAGAAGCTCAATCAAAACAGAGGTGGGACACTAGACACCAGCTGACACATCAGAAGGACTCACATAACGTCCTATGGATCCGAAGATCCCACAACAGAAGCCGTAGAAACAGCTATGGACCTATCGGTCACTAAACATCCAAGGGACCCTGAGAGATAGAACAAGGGAACCCGAGGGAATAGCAGAAGGAATTCCTGCGCAGCATGCTACGGGACAGCCAGACCCGACTATCCAAGGCTCAGAAGCTAAACATCTAGGTCCCAAAACAGAAACTTTACAAAATGACACAGAAGCCTTTAACAGAACAGAACGGAGGGCCAAAGCACATCAAACGGATCATAAGCCCTTATCAAAACAAAAGTCATAACTGACTAGCAAACACGAAAACCAACCAGAAGCATAGAAGCTCAAACACTCTTTCAGAGCAAATCAGAGTTCAAAGGATTATCTAAGACTTTCAAATCAAAGTACATATATACATGTACCAAAACATATCAGAACAGATAGTACTTGAAAAGAGGAATCCAACGCCGCAAACGACACTCAAAACGGAGCTCAAACGAAGAAGTTATGCTAAAACAAGGCCGGTCCGAACATGCGTCCGACCTTGCATGTTCGGACATGAACCGAGAGTCTGAAAATCTGCCGGCGTATGATGTCCGAACTTCAATGTTCGGACACATGTTCGGACATACCGAAAACTGCAAAATCAATTACGGAAAACAGCCAGAACCAAGCCACAAATCCCCCACAAAACATACATAATTTATTGTAGCAAATTAGCCAATCGAAAACACATTTCCACGGGGTTTTAACGCATCAAACGCACATCAGAATCAACCACAAGCATCACCACTAGAGAATCAAGCAATCATATATAGAAAACTAACAAGAACGAAAATCCCCCGTGGTTGAACACACCCACCCAGAATCCTTCACCACCTACCTCACATCCGACGCAAAGCCATCTCTGCGGACCCGACAACAATCTACTCGAATCCCATCCTGAAATCACAAACGCTCGCACAAATTGAAGAGGAACCACACCGATAGGAGGCAAGAATCTTGAATGAAGAACGATATCCCCAAACTCGGAATTGGCAGACCCAAACCACCAACGCAGAAACTAGAACCATAGATTATTCGATTTACAGAGAGGAGAAGATAGCAAAGGAAGGAAGAGAATGGAAGTTACATCGTGAATGGCAGAGCAGGAGAATGAGCGTCAATGTATTTGAGGTGAAAGGAGCAAATATACGTGAAATAAGAAAAAGGAAAAGAGGGAGAAAAGAAAATAAAACAAATTTGAAACTCCTTCCTTAATAAATAACATTGTCACAAGAAAAGGAGGAAAAGGAATTTAATAACCTTTCTACTATATTTATGAATAAATAACAAAAAGAAAAGATGACATTGTAATCCTCCTTCCTCAAAGGGAATGCTAAGACTAGAATAAATCATAAACGAATCAGCTCAAGATTCAAAATATGATTAGTCTCCCTTTGCAAAACCGAAACGAAATAGAAGCAGGATGAAATAAAAGGAAAACAACTGGGGCATAACAAGCGTCCCTAAGTAGAAGATTGTGCCTAAGGGTTTTTTCCTGGGAGATGAGGGTCGAATTCCAAGGATCTACGTCCAAGCGTGAAATACCCAAACCTTAGTATGCGGTTTAAACATTAAAATATGGTATAATAAGACTAAAAAGTGTCTTAGAAATGTTAGTAAACAATTTAAAAGATAGTAAACACAATTAAATACCTTAAATTCAATATGGGCAAAAATGTGCTCTAAGCTTGGGATGATCTTGGTCAAGACCTAATGAGCTTACCAAGACCTTATTTATATGTTAATGGACATATTAAACCAATTACCAAAGAAAACCAACTTTGAAAACAAGTTAAAACATAAAATGTGCTTTAAGGAGTCTTAAAGCACATTTTTGAAAATTGTCTTGTAAGTGAGTTTTCAGTGGCTAAATGTCCATCATTACTCTTTAATTAACATGTGTACTACTTAGTATCACATTAGGAAGTCTAAATCAATGGGAAATCAAAAATTTCATAATATGTGCCTTGTTTAGTGAATAGTAACCAAATAGTGCTAGTTTAACTTTGGTCAATGAAAGTCAATGAGATGGTCAACAAAGACCATAAACACCCATTTGACTAAGGGGGACGTTTTTCATGTGTGACTCACCACACTTAACAAATCAAATAAGGAAGGAGGGAAATAAAGTAAATTCACTATTCACATTTTTACTTAAATATCTTAACAAGTAACCTCTCACCTCACTTTTCATTTCCTTTCTCATTTCCCACCGTCTCCAACCTGAAACCTCTCTTCCCCATCGGTTTTCTACAGCCCATACACCATTCTCCATCTTTGAACTCTTGTAATTCCTAGCTCCATATACCAAATCAAAAACAAGACCACCATTCTCTTAGTGAAGTCAAGCTCTACAATCTTGTCTTTCAAATCATCAAAACCTTCATTTTGGTGCCAAGAAGAAACACCATGGAAGGACTTAAGCTCATCTTTTTGCTTCTTGTTGATCACCTTTGCTTCAAGGTAAGGAAAAACCAAAGAAACTCCATTTTCCTCTTGTTTTGATGTTGGCCGAAAATCACCATTGATGTTGTCTTCATCTTGCTTTGTTATAGCTTCATTTGAATCTTTCAAGGGCTTGGTGGAGTCCTCTCTTGCTACATATTCAAACTCTCTTCCATTTCCAAGGTAAAACAATCACCTTAATGTTTTAAGACAATATATAACCTAGGGTTTATAATGAGATTAAGCATGAAGCTTGAATACTCATTACATTGCTTGTATATTGATGAGAAGTTGACAAGCAACTAAGCCTTGCCGATTTTAAACAAGGAAACAAGAAAGAAGTTTGAGAGGAAAAGAGGTAAATGTGCTAACCTAATGTAGTTTAATGCATTAGGAAAAATGAGCTAATTTTTATTAAACTACTTAAGGAGCTAATGGTAAATGACTTAGTAAAATGCTCTTAAGGAGTTTATTAAGGGCATGTGTATTGTTGGGTGTAATTGCAGGTCAAAGGCAAATATAATGTGAGAAATTCTGTGTTTATGGTTTATGCAATTTAAGGGCCTAAGTGCCAAGCAATTTAAATAATGCACTGTATTATGATGTAGTGTAGTTGGGTGACGTTTTGTGTATAAGAATGTTCTGATGGGTTTAAGTGTTCTTGGATGTTTAATGGTGAAAACTATGCGTTTTGGTGTAACAAGATGTTAGTAGAACCCATGTCAAAATTAGGTAATGCATACGAAGTTCTAAGTGTTTAAACAAGCTTTGGTGAACTAGGAAGTGTTAAAAAATGGATAGGTATTATACTAGAGAAGAAAACGTGTGTTAAGGTGTTCTAGAATGCAAAAATGACTTAGGCAATATCTTGGAGGATTTAGAATGCAAATGTGTGTTTTGGGATACTTCAAGATCATGGTGAGAAAACATTTTGGGCTAGTTATTAACATAGGTGTGAAACACCACGTAGAGACCAAAGGAAAAATATCACAAGTGTTGGTGAATTTTGCAAGAATTGAGTGATGGTTTAAACAAGGAATTAGAAGAGGTTTGAGGTGCCCAATTAGTGTTAAAACATGTTAGGATATATGTAGAAACATTAGGAGAAGGTTAGGCTTGGTTTGGAGGTTGAAAGGTGGCTGAAAAATAATGTTCTGGACTAATTCTGGAGTGGTCCGGGTTTGCAAACAAGTACCTAAACCCGGACCACCCCAAAAACATACCCGAGAGTAAAATTCTGTATGTGGTCCGGGTTTGTATCCCGGTACACAAACCCGGACCAGGTGAAAAAGAGGGCAGAGAGTTATACGATGATATGGTCCGGGTTTGTAAACTCGGATACAAACCCGGACCACCCTAAAAATGTCCCAGAGAGTGTTTTTAAGGGTTTTCAAGATTGGGATTGGTTAGTAATGATGTTATAAGGTTGTCTAAAACATGTTAGGTGTGCTATAATGACAATTTAAAAGGTGAGGAGTTATAACAAAGTATGAGAATAAAATAAACTAGATGTGTGAAGAAATAAGTTAACAACGGATTAGTACATTAATTAACCGACTACTAAATGTGTATAGGATTCTCCAACGGTGGAAACCAGTCGAAGCAGGGACCAAGGAATAGTTTTCTTGCAGTCTGTTGCCTACCGGCTTACACCGGCTTGTGTGTTGTTTGTTTTTCTGTGTGTTTATGACCTTGTAAGACTTAAGTCATGTAATTCGTTTACAGTTGTTAATATTATGTGTTGTTAAGATGTGACTCATTTCCTTTGTGTGTGTCTAACTAGACCTAAACACTTGCTTGTGAATTCACTTATTAAGTTCAATGTAGAACTTCTAACAAGTGCTAACGGGGGAGTGAGGAGTCCGGTAGTTCCGGCCACGCGTGTGAGTATGGGAGTAGATGTCATAACCGGTTCGATTCTCTTTGTATGTTATGGTTGTTTCCACTTTGATTTTCAACCTTCCCTTTAGCTTATCCAAGGCTATTTTACTGACTCACGTCGGGCCACAGGGGCATACTATGTTTGTTCGGTGTGCTTGGATTACTATATCCGACACACCTTGGGATTAAGTTAACCGTTCAATCTAACAGGACGGTAACGAGTTACGTAACGAGCTTAGCATGGGTTTGGCAACATTCTCTAGGCTCTCCATGTGAACTAACTATGTTGGTTTGGTTCCTGAAGTGAACCGTTCTTATTATGTTATGTGTGTTGTTGTGCTATGCAATATCCCTTGCTATGCTCTATATATATGTTGTTTGTTTAAAATCAATGCCATGCTATCATGACAAATAGTTGCGCGTATCCCGGTAGCCGATGGGTTGCGCGTTAACAGTACCAGCCAAGGGTTGCTGACCCCCTCGGGGGCTCCATAATTATTTGCAGGATAGGATCGAAGAAGCAGAGTGGCTGTAGATCCTAGGTTGTAGGAATACTTTTGATACGTTTTGGATGTCAAGCCCGGGATGCGCCTGTGCTCCCGTGGCGTTATATTTTGATACCGTTGTTTGACAGTGGCGGTTGTTGACAGTTACAGTGGCAGTATATAGTTTACAGTTTACCGTTACAGTGACGTTGTAATGTAAATACTCGGTATGGTTGGTAATGTATATATGTGGATGTTAGTACATAAGGCTCGGGAGTTTGATCATCAGACCGGTGTAGACACCAAAAATTCTCACCCCATAAAGCAATTGCAGAATAAGAAACACAATAAGAGGGGTCGTCGCCTTTCCTTGAATGAGGAGCGATTAATTTTTCGTATAAATCTCGACTTCATGAAGGCCAAAACAACTGTATTACAATTGTTCATTGCCATTTCGTTTTCTGCATACCCGTTCATTTTGTGTTTATCAACTAATCTGGGCTGTTTCTGTTCATATTTCTTTTAGCCATTCGCAGGAGACTTTTGCCTACCAAACCGGTATATAACTCTGAGAGTGATGATTGTCGGCTTCTTTAGAATAGCCCAATCTGTTCTTCTGCGGTTTTATTCGTTCTCTTCCTCTCTGGTATTGATTCTTTGAATTAATTCATGGCTCATGTTATCCGGTTTTGTGTTATAGTAGTATATGGGACTGCAATCTGACTTGTGTTCTTGCACATTCTTTTATTCTGCGGTTGACACCCTGGAGCATGAATAAATCAGAGCTGTTTAATTCCTTTGTTTGCCATCATGTGTAATGACTGAAGAAGTGCTAAGCTAACCCATGGTTGAAATGCTGCTATCCTCTGTTGTTGAATTCGAATCTGATAACTATGCAGAACCAGCTCTTGAATCTGATAAATCGCAAACTGCCTCCTAGTCCATCTGTTTGCATTTAGTTTAGGAGTTCTTAAGAACCAGATGTTTATATGGTTGAGAATCATGCATGCAAAGTTAGTGCTAAGCTGATGATACCAAACTCAAACGACTTAGGGATAATAGATGTTTGAAAATGGCAAATCGATAAACTGACATAGTGAGCTGGTTCATGGTTATTGCTTGCTTGGATTAGTAACTTCGGGCTGTGTTTTGCTGTTTGTTATAGGGTAAAATGCTGGAGCATGTGTGTAGCAATAAAAAATAGGGCCCGCTTTGTTAGAAATTCATTGTATTTTTCTGTATTATTCGTCATGTCGCGTGACTTGTTCTTTAATTGTTTATATTAAGACATACGTGTATACACTCAGGATGCTACAGTTTGCTACATCTGATTGCTTTTTTATTCTTTATGTAAACCCTAGATGGCCCCTTAGGTCACCCCTTTTCCTTTTGATCAAAGTCTTGGAAGGTACCCCACAGCTAGCTTATTTCTGATTTGCTTTGTGGGGAACAATACCATCCAAAACTTTGAAATTCTCTTAAGCCTTGAGGGTACCCCACAACTAGCTTATTTCTGATTTGCTTTGTGGGGAATAATACCCTCCAAACTTGTAAAGCCTATCCCAACCATCCCTAATTTCACTAAAAAACTTTACCCCAAAAAAAATGTAAAAGAAAGAAAGGAGTTCATAATAATGCCTATAGCTTAAGGTTCCTCATTCCAAATCCCTCTTTTTCAACTCCTCCCATTGAATTGTCTCTCATTTTTAATTGTTGTTTCATTTCAAAAGAATCTCATTTTATTTTGAACACCATTTTCCCACTTGTAAATAAAAACCCAAATTGACCCACTCCTCTCGGCCCAAAAGCCCAAGTCCATCAGCCCAACGTCCATTCGGCAATACGCAAAAAGTCCCAAGTATTAAGGCCCAAAGCCCAAGTCCAGCCCAACACTCCAACTCGGCCCAAAAGCCCAACCCCAGCCTAACACTCTACTCGGCCCAAAAGCCCAAGTGGCCCATTAGTCCGATCCGGCCCATTAGCCCAATACCCAAACCCCAAGGCCCAAGGCCAAATTGACCCCATCACCCATTCGGCCCATTAACCAAACTGAAGCCAAGGCCCAGAACCCAAAACCCAGAACCCGAAGCCCAAGCCAGCCTAACACTACTCGGCCCAAAAGCCCAAGTGGCCCATTAGTCCGATCCGGCCCATTAGCCCAAACCCAAACCCCAAGGCCCAAGGCCCAAATTGACCCATCACCCATTCGGCCATTACCAACTTGAAGCCCAAGGCCAGAACCCGAAACCCAGAACCCGAAGCCCAAACCCAAGGCCAAAACCCAAGGCCCAGAACCCCAAGGCCCAAACCGAAACCCAAAGCCCAAACCCATGGCCCAAAACCAAGAAAGCCCAAAACCATAAAGACCATGTCCTCAAATAAGGCCCAAGTCCACAAAGCCTAAATCCACAAAATCAAGCAAAGCCTAAGTCCACAAAAATCAAGTTAAGTCCACAGAATCAAAACCTTGAACCAAAGGTTGACCTTTGACCTGAAAATTGACCGAATGTTGACTTTGACCAGAAAAACCTTGGACCTGACCAAACCTTGACAATCATTGACCAAACCTGAACATTGACCCGGTTCATCCTCCAATACAAGTCAAACCAAATCAATTCCAACACATGTTTCAACCCGATTCCTTTCAATTCACTTTCAACTTTGTAAATGCCTTTCAAAATCTAAAAACCCAAAAAGAATTTCAAAACCATCATTTTATTCAAGTCTCATCAAGTTTTCAAAAAACCATTTTGTGGAATTTAAAAAGGAAAAAACTCTTCTCACATCCCAAGAAAACTCTTCTCCATTGCAGAAAGTTATTCTCACATATCAGAAAGTTTTCTCCAAAAAACATTTCTCAAAATCAGTTTTCTTTACCGAGAATTCCGAACAACTTCGAAGTTTTTCCAACTCAATTTTTAACTCAAATAAACCGTTTTCGGGGAGCAAGTAATGTCTAACCCCTTCAAAACATTTCCTCCACGGTTAGGACATCACTGTCTTCCTTCCCAAAAATAAAAATCCGAGCGGGGGCACTGGGGTCATAACCTCCTTGTCGCAGTCTGGATCTCTTTAGGCGGGGCATTAGGGTGACAAACACTCCCTAATTGCAGCCTAGATTTTACAAGGCGGGGTGCTAGGAAGTAACGACCTTCCTAGTTGCAGGCGGGGTGCTCTGGTGCCTAAGGATCGGCGAAAGTGAGTAACTAAGCAGTTCTCAATGTCCGAAGGGGTTTTAAGCTCCTCTCCAAGATCATTCTCAATGGATGAAATCAAGTTTTATTTCTTCTTCTTGATTATTCTATGAAAAAAAGAAGTATTAGAGTCTGCCAGCTTAAGCCACCGGGTCTTCGAAACCCGGCGAAGGAAAAGCAGCTCATGAGCGTTGTAACGACCGCAAAACCACCCTAGAGTTAGGGACGTTACACGCCGCGTATCTATTACCTAATAATGCAAGGCTCTAACATATGAAACCTAAAACTGAAACAAAGTACACTTTTATTAACTAGAAACATATTACAAGGTCTATCTGACATTACATACAGAAGCCAACACATTACATAACAGAATCAAATTACAAAGGTCTTAAGCCAGAGCTACAATTACAAAACAAAATACGAAGCAGAAAGTAGAGTGGAGTCTTCAAAGGGAACTTAAACCTGCAAATTAGACGGAAATAGGGGTGAGCCAAACTATAGCTCAGCAGGTGATAAACTCATCAGCTGAGCATGCTCAAAACATATACTGAACATAATCGCATACTAATACATAAGCTTAGCAAATCAGACTGGAATTTATAGCAGTAATTAGATAGAGAATGAAGCTTTCTCAAATCAGAAGGGTGACAGGTCAGAACCGAAATAGAAGTTTGTCAAATCAGAGTAGAGAAGCAGAAACTGAGCAAACTGAACAAAAGTATTAAATCAGAACAAAGCAAACCACAAACTCAGAAGTTCATATCAGAAGCTCAATCAAAACAGAGGTGGGACACTAGACACCAGCTGACACATCAGAAGGACTCACATAACGTCCTATGGATCCGAAGATCCCACAACAGAAGCCGTAGAAACAGCTATGGACCTATCGGTCACTAAACATCCAAGGGACCCTGAGAGATAGAACAGAAGGGAACCCGAGGGAATAACAGAAGGAATTCCTGCGCAGCATGCTACGGGACAGCCAGACCCGACTATCCAAGGCTCAGAAGCTAAACATCTAGGTCCCAAAACAGAAACTTTACAAAATGACACAGAAGCCTTTAACAGAACAGAACGGAGGGCCAAAGCACATCAAACGGATCATAAGCCCTTATCAAAACAAAAGTCATACACTGACTAGCAAACACGAAAACCAACCAGAAGCATAGAAGCTCAAACACCTTTCAGAGCAAATCAGAGTTCAAAGGATTATCTAAGACTTTCAAATCAAAGTACATATATACATGTACCAAAACATATCAGAACAGATAGTACTTGAAAAGAGGAATCCAACGCCGCAAACGACACTCAAAACGGAGCTCAAACGAAGAAGTTATGCTAAAACAAAGGCCGGTCCGAACATGCGTCCGACCTTGCATGTTCGGACATGAACCGAGAGTCTGAAAATCTGCCGGCGTATGATGTCCGAACTTCAATGTTCGGACACATGTTCGGACATACCGAAAACTGTAAAATCAATTACAGAAAACAGCCAGAACCAAGCCACAAATCCCCCACAAAACATACATAATTTATTGTAGCAAATTAGCCAATCGAAAACACATTTCCACGGGGTTTTAACGCATCAAACGCACATCAGAATCAACCACAAGCATCACTAGAGAATCAAGCAATATATAGAAAACTAACAAGAACGAAAATCCCCCGTGGTTGAACACCCACCCGAATCCATTCACCACCTACCTCACATCCGACGCAAAGCCATCTCTGCGGACCCGACAACAATCTCTACTCGAATCCCATCCTGAAATCACAAACGCTCGCACAAATTGAAGAGGAACCACACCGATAGGAGGAGCAAGAATCTTGAATGAAGAACGATATCCCCAAACTCGGAATTGGCAGACCCAAACCACCACGCAGAAACTAGAACCATAGATTATTCGATTTACAGAGAGGAGAAGATAGCAAAGGAAGGAAGAGAATGGAAGTTACATCGTGAATGGCAGAGCGGAGAATGAGCGTCAATGTATTTGAGGTGAAAGGAGCAAATATACGTGAAATAAGAAAAAGGAAAAGAGGGAGAAAAGAAAATAAAACAAATTTGAAACTCCTTCCTTAATAAATAACATTGTCACAAGAAAAGGAGGAAAAGGAATTTAATAACCTTTCTACTAATTTATGAATAAATAACAAAAAGAAAAGATGACATTGTAATCCTCCTTCCTCAAAGGGAATGCTAAGACTAGAATAAATCATAAACGAATCAGCTCAAGATTCAAAATATGATTAGTCTCCCTTTGCAAAACCGAAACGAAATAGAAGCAGGATGAAATAAAAGGAAAAACAACTGGGGCATAACAAGTCCCTAAGTAGAAGATTGTGCCTAAGGGTTTTTTCCTGGGAGATGAGGGTCGAATTCCAAGGATCTACGTCCAAGCGTGAAATACCCAAACCTTAGTATGCGGTTTAAACATTAAAATATGGTATAATAAGACTAAAAAGTGTCTTAGAAATGTTAGTAAACAATTTAAAAGATAGTAAACACAATTAAATACCTTAAATTCAATATGGGCAAAAATGTGCTCTAAGCTTGGGATGATCTTGGTCAAGACCTAATGAGCTTACCAAGACCTTATTTATATGTTAATGGACATATTAAACCAATTACCAAAGAAAACCAACTTTGAAAACAAGTTAAAAACATAAAATGTGCTTTAAGGAGTCTTAAAGCACATTTTTGAAAAATTGTCTTGTAAGTGAGTTTCAGTGGCTAAATGTGCATCATTACTCTTTAATTAACATGTGTACTACTTAGTATCACATTAGGAAGTCTAAATCAATGGGAAATCAAAAATTTCATAAATATGTGCCTTGTTTAGTGAATAGTAACCAAATAGTGCTAGTTTAACTTTGGTCAATGAAAGTCAATGAGATGGTCAACAAAGACCATAAAACACCCATTTGACTAAGGGGGACGTTTTTCATGTGCGACTCACCACACTTAACAAATCAAATAAGGAAGGAGGGAAATAAATAGTAAATTCACTATTCACATTTTTACTTAAATATCTTAACAAAGTAACCTCTCACCTCACTTTTCATTTCCTTTCTCATTTCCCACCGTCTCCAACCTGAAACCTCTCTTCCCCATCGGTTTTCTACAGCCCATACACCATTCTCCATCTTTGAACTCTTGTAATTCCTAGCTCCATATACCAAATCAAAAATCAAGACCACCATTCTTAGTGAAGTCAAGCTCTACAATCTTGTCTTTTCAAATCATCAAAACCTTCATTTTGGTGCCAAGAAGAACACCATGGAAGGAGCTTAAGCTCATCTTTTTGCTTCTTGTTGATCACCTTTGCTTCAAGGTAAGGAAAAACCAAAGAAACTCCATTTTCCTCTTGTTTTGATGTTGGCCGAAAATCACCATTGATGTTGTCTTCATCTTGCTTTGTTATAGCTTCATTTGAATCTTTCAAGGGCTTGGTGGAGTCCTCTCTTGCTACATATTCAAACTCTCTTCCATTTCCAAGGTAAAACAATCACCTTAATGTTTTAAGACAATATATAACCTAGGGTTTATAATGAGATTAAGCATGAAGCTTGAATACTCATTACATTGCTTGTATATTGATGAGAAGTTGACAAGCAACTAAAGCCTTGCCGATTTTAAACAAGGAAACAAGAAAGAAGTTTGAGAGGAAAAGAGGTAAATGTGCTAACCTAATGTAGTTTAATGCATTAGGAAAAATGAGCTTAAATTGTTTATTAAAACTACTTAAGGAGCTAATGGTAAATGACTTAGTAAATGCTCTTAAGGAGTTTATTAAGGGCATGTGTATTGTGGGTGTAATTGCAGGTCAAAGGCAAATATAATGTGAGAAATTCAGTGTTTATGGTTTATGCAATTTAAGGGCCTAAGTGCCAAGCAATTTAAATAATGCACTGTATTATGATGTAGTGTAGTTTGGGTGAAGTTTTGTGTATAAGAATGTTCTTGATGGGTTTAAGTGTTCTTGGATGTTTAATGGTGAAAACTATGCGTTTTGGTGTAACAAGATGTTAGTAGAACCCATGTCAAAATTAGGTAATGCATACGAAGTTCTAAGTGTTTAAAACAAGCTTTGGTGAACTAGGAAGTGTTAAAAAATGGATAGGTATTATACTAGAGAAGAAAACGTGTGTTAAGGTGTTCTAGAATGCAAAAATGACTTAGGCAATATCTTGGAGGATTTAGAATGCAAATGTGTGTTTTGGGATACTTCAAGATCATGGTGAGAAAACATTTTGGGCTAGTTATTAACATAGGTGTGAAACACCACGTAGAGACCAAAGGAAAAATATCACAAGTGTTGGTGAATTTTGCAAGAATTGAGTGATGGTTTAAACAAGGAATTAGAAGAGGTTTGAGGTGCCCAATTAGTGTTAAAACATGTTAGGATATATGTAGAAACATTAGGAGAAGGTTAGGCTTGGTTTGGAGGTTGAAAGGTGGCTGAAAAATAATGTTCTGGACTAATTCTGGAGTGGTCCGGGTTTGCAAACAAGTACCTAAACCCGGACCACCCCAAAAACATACCCGAGAGTAAAATTCTGTATGTGGTCCGGGTTTGTATCCCGGTACACAAACCCGGACCAGGTGAAAAGAGGGCAGAGAGTTATACGATGATATGGTCCGGGTTTGTAAACTCGGATACAAACCCGGACCACCCTAAAAATGTCCCAGAGAGTGTTTTTAAGGGTTTTCAAGATTGGGATTGGTTAGTAATGATGTTATAAGGTTGTCTAAAACATGTTAGGTGTGCTATAATGACAATTTAAAAGGTGAGGAGTTATAACAAAGTATGAGAATAAAATAAACTAGATGTGTGAAGAAATAAGTTAACAACGGATTAGTACATTAATTAACCGACACTACTAAATGTGTATAGGATTCTCCAACGGTGGAAACCAGTCGAAGCAGGGACCAAGGAATAGTTTTCTTGCAGTCTGTTGCCTACCGGCTTACACCGGCTTGTGTGTTGTTGTTTTTCTGTGTGTTTATGACCTTGTAAGACTTAAGTCATGTAATTCGTTTACAGTTGTTAATATTATTGTGTTGTTAAGATGTGACTCATTTCCTTTGTGTGTGTCTAACTAGACCTAAACACTTGCTTGTGAATTCACTTATTAAGTTCAATGTAGAACTTCTAACAAGTGCTACGGGGGAGTGAGGAGTCCGGTAGTTCCGGCCACGCGTGTGAGTATGGGAGTAGATGTCATAACCGGTTCGATTCTCTTTGTATGTTATGGTTGTTTCCACTTTGATTTTCAACCTTCCCTTTAGCTTATCCAAGGCTATTTTACTGACTCACGTCGGGCCACAGGGGCATACTATGTTTGTTCGGTGTGCTTGGATTACTATATCCGACACACCTTGGGATTAAGTTAACCGTTCAATCTAACAGGACGGTAACGAGTTACGTAACGAGCTTAGCATGGGTTTGGCAACATTCTCTAGGCTCTCCATGTGAACTAACTATGTTGGTTTGGTTCCTGAAGTGAACCGTTCTTATTATGTTATGTGTGTTGTTGTGCTATGCAATATCCCTTGCTATGCTCTATATATATGTTGTTTTTGTTTAAAATCAATGCCATGCTATCATGACAAATAGTTGCGCGTATCCCGGTAGCCGATGGGTTGCGCGTTAACAGTACCAGCCAAGGGTTGCTGACCCCCTCGGGGGCTCCATAATTATTTGCAGGATAGGATCGAAGAAGCAGAGTGGCTGTAGATCCTAGGTTGTAGGAATACTTTTGATACGTTTTGGATGTCAAGCCCGGGATGCCTGTGCTCCCGTGGCGTTATATTTTGATACCGTTGTTTGACAGTGGCGGTTGTTGACAGTTACAGTGGCAGTATATAGTTTACAGTTTACCGTTACAGTGACGTTGTAATGTAAATACTCGGTATGGTTGGTAATGTATATATGTGGATGTTAGTACATAAGGCTCGGGAGTTTGATCATCAGACCGGTGTAGACACCAAAAATTTCACCCATAAAGCAATTGCAGAATAAGAAACACAATAAGAGGGGTCGTCGCCTTTCCTTGAATGAGGAGCGATTAATTTTCGTATAAATCTCGACTTCATGAAGGCCAAAACAACTGTATTACAATTGTTCATTGCCATTTCGTTTCTGCATACCCGTTCATTTTGTGTTTATCAACTAATCTGGGCTGTTTCTGTTCATATTTCTTTTAGCCATTCGCAGGAGACTTTTGCCTACCAAACCGGTATATAACTCTGAGAGTGATGATTGTCGGCTTCTTTAGAATAGCCCAATCTGTTCTTCTGAGGTTTTATTTCGTTCTCTTCCTCTCTGGTATTGATTCTTGAATTAATTCATGGCTCATGTTATCCGGTTTTGGTTATAGTAGTATATGGGACTGCAATCTGACTTGTGTTCTTGCACATTCTTTTATTCTGCGGTTGACACCCTGGAGCATGAATAAATCAGAGCTGTTTAATTCCTTTGTTGCCATCATGTGTAATGACTGAAGAAGTGCTAAGCTAACCCATGGTTGAAATGCTGCTATCCTCTGTTGTTGAATTCGAATCTGATAACTATGCAGAACCAGCTCTTGAATCTGATAAATCGCAAACTGCCTCCTAGTCCATCTGTTTGCATTTAGTTTAGGAGTTCTTAAGAACCAGATGTTTATATGGTTGAGAATCATGCATGCAAAGTTAGTGCTAAGCTGATGATACCAAACTCAAACGACTTAGGGATAATAGATGTTTGAAAATGGCAAATCGATAAACTGACATAGTGAGCTGGTTCATGGTTATTGCTTGCTTGGATTAGTAACTTCGGGCTGTGTTTTGCTGTTTGTTATAGGGTAAAATGCTGGAGCATGTGTGTAGCAATAAAAAATAGGGCCCGCTTTGTTAGAAATTCATTGTATTTTTCTGTATTATTCGTCATGTCGCGTGACTTGTTCTTTAATTGTTTATATTAAGACATACGTGTATACACTCAGGATGCTACAGTTTGCTACATCTGATTGCTTTTTGTATATTCTTTATGTAAACCCTAGATGGCCCCTTAGGTCACCCCTTTTCCTTTTGATCAAAGTCTTGGAAGGTACCCCACAGCTAGCTTATTTCTGATTTGCTTTGTGGGGAACAATACCATCCAAAACTTTGAAATTCTCTTAAGCCTTGAGGGTACCCCACAACTAGCTTATTTCTGATTTGCTTTGTGGGGAATAATACCCTCCAAACTTGTAAAGCCTATCCCAAACCATCCCTAATTCACTAAAAAACTTTACCCCAAAAAAAATGTAAAAGAAAAGAAAGGAGTTCATAATAATGCCTATAGCTTAAGGTTCCTCATTCCAAATCCCTTTTTTCAACTCCTCCCATTGAATTGTCTCTCATTTTTAATTGTTGTTTCATTTCAAAAGAAATCTCATTTTATTTTGAACACCATTTTCCCACTTGTAAATAAAAACCCAAAATTGACCCACTCCTCTCGGCCCAAAAGCCCAAGTCCAGCCCAACGCTCCATTCGGCCCAAAAGCCCAAGTCCAGCCCAACACTCCACTCGGCCCAAAAGCCCAAGCCCAGCCTAACACTCTACTCGGCCCAAAAGCCCAAGTGGCCCATTAGTCCGATCCGGCCCATTAGCCCAAGACCCAAACCCCAAGGCCCAAGGCCCAAATTTGACCCATCACCCATTCGGCCCATTACCAAACTTGAAGCCCAAGGCCCAGAACCCGAAACCCAGAACCCGAAGCCCAAGCCCAGCCTAACACTCTACTCGGCCCAAAAGCCCAAGTGGCCCATTAGTCCGATCCGGCCCATTAGCCCAAGACCCAAACCCCAAGGCCCAAGGCCCAAATTTGACCCATCACCCATTCGGCCCATTACCAAACTTGAAGCCCAAGGCCCAGAACCCGAAACCCAGAACCCGAAGCCCAAACCCAAGGCCCAAAACCCAAGGCCCAGAACCCCAAGGCCCAAACCCGAAACCCAAAGCCCAAACCCATGGCCCAAAACCAAGAAAGCCCAAAACCATAAAAGACCCATGTCTCAAATAAGGCCCAAGTCCACAAAGCCTAAATCCACAAAATCAAGCAAGCCTAAGTCCACAAAAATCAAGTTAAGTCCACAAGAATCAAACCTTGAACCAAAGGTTGACCTTTGACCTGAAAATTGACCGAATGTTGACTTTGACCAGAAAAACCTTGACCTTGACCAAAACCTTGACCCAATCATTGACCAAACCTGAACATTGACCCGGTTCATCCTCCAATACAAGTCAAACCAAATCAATTCCAACACATGTTTCAAACCCGATTCCTTTCAATTCACTTTCAACTTGTAAATTCCTTTCAAAATCTAAAAACCCAAAAAGAATTTCAAAACCATCATTTTATTCAAGTCTCATCAAGTTTTCAAAGAAACCATTTTGTGGAATTTAAAAAGGAAAAACTCTTCTCACATCCCAGAAAACTCTTCTCCATTGCAGAAAGTTATTCTCACATATACAGAAAGTTTTCTCCAAAAAACATTTCTCAAAATCAGTGTTTCTTTACCGAGAATTCCGAACAACTTCGAAGTTTTTCCAACTCAATTTTTAACTCAAATAAACCGTTTTCGGGGAGCAAGTAATGTCTAACCCCTTCAAAACATTTCCTCCACGGTTAGGACATCACTTGTCTTCCTTCCCAAAAATAAAAATCCGAGGCGGGGCACTGGGGTCATAACCTCCCTTGTCGCAGTCTGGATCTCTTTAGGCGGGGCATTAGGGTGACAAACCTCCCCTAATTGCAGCCTAGATTTTTACAAGGCGGGGTGCTAGGGAAGTAACGACCTTCCTAGTTGCAGGCGGGGTGCTCTGGTGCCTAAGGATCGGCGAAAGTGAGTAACTAAGCAGTTCTCAATGTCCGAAGGGGTTTTAAGCTCCTCTCCAAGATCATTCTCAATGGATGAAATCAAGTTTTTATTTCTTCTTTCCTTGATTATTCTATGAAAAAAAGAAGTATTAGAGTCTGCCAGCTTAAGCCACCGGGTCTTCGAAACCCGGCGAAGGAAAAGCAGCTCATGAGCGTTGTAACGACCGCAAAACCACCCTAAGAGTTAGGGACGTTACACGCCGCGTATCTATTACCTAATAATGCAAGGCTCTAACATATGAAACCTAAAACTGAAACAAAGTACACTTTTATTAACTAGAAACATATTACAAGGTCTATCTGACATTACATACAGAAGCCAAACCACATTACATAACAGAATCAAATTACAAAGGTCTTAAGCCAGAGCTACAATTACAAAACAAAATACGAAGCAGAAAGTAGAGTGGAGTCTTCAAAGGGAACTTAAACCTGCAAATTAGACGGAAATAGGGGTGAGCCAAACTATAGCTCAGCAGGTGATAAACTCATCAGCTGAGCATGCTCAAAACATATACTGAACATAATCGCATACTAATACATAAGCTTAGCAAATCAGACTGGAATTTATAGCAGTAATTAGATAGAGAATGAAGCTTTCTCAAATCAGAAGGGTGACAGGTCAGAACCGAAATAGAAGTTTGTCAAATCAGAGTAGAGAAGCAGAAACTGAGCAAACTGAACAAAAGTATTAAATCAGAACAAAGCAAACCACAAACTCAGAAGTTCATATCAGAAGCTCAATCAAAACAGAGGTGGGACACTAGACACCAGCTGACACATCAGAAGGACTCACATAACGTCCTATGGATCCGAAGATCCCACAACAGAAGCCGTAGAAACAGCTATGGACCTATCGGTCACTAAACATCCAAGGGACCCTGAGAGATAGAACAGAAGGGAACCCGAGGGAATAACAGAAGGAATTCCTGCGCAGCATGCTACGGGACAGCCAGACCCGACTATCCAAGGCTCAGAAGCTAAACATCTAGGTCCCAAAACAGAAACTTTACAAAATGACACAGAAGCCTTTAACAGAACAGAACGGAGGGCCAAAGCACATCAAACGGATCATAAGCCCTTATCAAAACAAAAGTCATAACTGACTAGCAAACACGAAAACCAACCAGAAGCATAGAAGCTCAAACACTCTTTCAGAGCAAATCAGAGTTCAAAGGATTATCTAAGACTTTCAAATCAAAGTACATATAACATGTACCAAAACATATCAGAACAGATAGTACTTGAAAAGAGGAATCCAACGCCGCAAACGACACTCAAAACGGAGCTCAAACGAAGAAGTTATGCTAAAACGAAGGCCGGTCCGAACATGCGTCCGACCTTGCATGTTCGGACATGAACCGAGAGTCTGAAAATCTGCCGGCGTATGATGTCCGAACTTCAATGTTCGGACACATGTTCGGACATACCGAAAACTGCAAAATCAATTACGGAAAACAGCCAGAACCAAGCCACAAATCCCCCACAAAACATACATAATTTATTGTAGCAAATTAGCCAATCGAAAACACATTTCCACGGGGTTTTAACGCATCAAACGCACATCAGAATCAACCACAAGCATCACCACTAGAGAATCAAGCAATCATATATAGAAAACTAACAAGAACGAAAATCCCCCGTGGTTGAACACACCCACCCGAATCCATTCACCACCTACCTCACATCCGACGCAAAGCCATCTCTGCGGACCCGACAACAATCTCTACTCGAATCCCATCCTGAAATCACAAACGCTCGCACAAATTGAAGAGGAACCACACCGATAGGAGGAGCAAGAATCTTGAATGAAGAACGATATCCCCAAACTCGGAATTGGCAGACCCAAACCACCAACGCAGAAACTAGAACCATAGATTATTCGATTTACAGAGAGGAGAAGATAGCAAAGGAAGGAAGAGAATGGAAGTTACATCGTGAATGGCAGAGCAGGAGAATGAGCGTCAATGTATTTGAGGTGAAAGGAGCAAATATACGTGAAATAAGAAAAAGGAAAAGAGGGAGAAAAGAAAATAAAACAAATTTGAAACTCCTTCCTTAATAAATAACATTGTCACAAGAAAAGGAGGAAAAGGAATTTAATAACCTTTCTACTAATTTATGAATAAATAACAAAAAGAAAAGATGACATTGTAATCCTCCTTCCTCAAAGGGAATGCTAAGACTAGAATAAATCATAAACGAATCAGCTCAAGATTCAAAATATGATTAGTCTCCCTTTGCAAAACCGAAACGAAATAGAAGCAGGATGAAATAAAAGGAAAAACAACTGGGGCATAACAAGCGTCCCTAAGTAGAAGATTGTGCCTAAGGGTTTTTTCCTGGGAGATGAGGGTCGAATTCCAAGGATCTACGTCCAAGCGTGAAATACCCAAACCTTAGTATGCGGTTTAAACATTAAAATATGGTATAATAAGACTAAAAAGTGTCTTAGAAATGTTAGTAAACAATTTAAAAGATAGTAAACACAATTAAATACCTTAAATTCAATATGGGCAAAAATGTGCTCTAAGCTTGGGATGATCTTGGTCAAGACCTAATGAGCTTACCAAGACCTTATTTATATGTTAATGGAAATATTAAACCAATTACCAAAGAAAACCAACTTTGAAAACAAGTTAAAACATAAAATGTGCTTTAAGGAGTCTTAAAGCACATTTTTGAAAAATTGTCTTGTAAGTGAGTTTTCAGTGGCTAAATGTCCATCATTACTCTTTAATTAACATGTGTACTACTTAGTATCACATTAGGAAGTCTAAATCAATGGGAAATCAAAAATTTCATAAATATGTGCCTTGTTTAGTGAATAGTAACCAAATAGTGCTAGTTTAAGACTTTGGTCAATGAAAGTCAATGAGATGGTCAACAAAGACCATAAAACACCCATTTGACTAAGGGGGACGTTTTTCATGTGTGACTCACCACACTTAACAAATCAAATAAGGAAGGAGGGAAATAAATAGTAAATTCACTATTCACCTTTTTACTTAAATATCTTAACAAAGTAACCTCTCACCTCACTTTTCATTTCCTTTCTCATTTCCCACCGTCTCCAACCTGAAACCTCTCTTCCCCATCGGTTTTCTACAGCCCATACACCATTCTCCATCTTTGAACTCTTGTAATTCCTAGCTCCATATACCAAATCAAAAATCAAGACCACCATTCTCTTAGTGAAGTCAAGCTCTACAATCTTGTCTTTTCAAATCATCAAAACCTTCATTTTGGTGCCAAGAAGAAACACCATGGAAGGAGCTTAAGCTCATCTTTTTGCTTCTTGTTGATCACCTTTGCTTCAAGGTAAGGAAAAACCAAAGAAACTCCATTTTCCTCTTGTTTTGATGTTGGCCGAAAATCACCATTGATGTTGTCTTCATCTTGCTTTGTTATAGCTTCATTTGAATCTTTCAAGGGCTTGGTGGAGTCCTCTCTTGCTACATATTCAAACTCTCTTCCATTTCCAAGGTAAAACAATCACCTTAATGTTTTAAGACAATATATAACCTAGGGTTTATAATGAGATTAAGCATGAAGCTTGAATACTCATTACATTGCTTGTATATTGATGAGAAGTTGACAAGCAACTAAAGCCTTGCCGATTTTAAACAAGGAAACAAGAAAGAAGTTTGAGAGGAAAAGAGGTAAATGTGCTAACCTAATGTAGTTTAATGCATTAGGAAAAATGAGCTTAAATTGTTTATTAAAACTACTTAAGGAGCTAATGGTAAATGACTTAGTAAAATGCTCTTAAGGAGTTAAGGGCATGTGTATTGTTGGGTGTAATTGCAGGTCAAAGGCAAATATAATGTGAGAAATTCAGTGTTTATGGTTTATGCAATTTAAGGGCCTAAGTGCCAAGCAATTTAAATAATGCACTGTATTATGATGTAGTGTAGTTTGGGTGAAGTTTTGTGTATAAGAATGTTCTTGATGGGTTTAAGTGTTCTTGGATGTTTAATGGTGAAAACTATGCGTTTTGGTGTAACAAGATGTTAGTAGAACCCATGTCAAAATTAGGTAATGCATACGAAGTTCTAAGTGTTTAAACAAGCTTTGGTGAACTAGGAAGTGTTAAAAAATGGATAGGTATTATACTAGAGAAGAAAACGTGTGTTAAGGTGTTCTAGAATGCAAAAATGACTTAGGCAATATCTTGGAGGATTTAGAATGCAAATGTGTGTTTTGGGATACTTCAAGATCATGGTGAGAAAACATTTTGGGCTAGTTATTAACATAGGTGTGAAACACCACGTAGAGACCAAAGGAAAAATATCACAAGTGTTGGTGAATTTTGCAAGAATTGAGTGATGGTTTAAACAAGGAATTAGAAGAGGTTTGAGGTGCCCAATTAGTGTTAAAACATGTTAGGATATATGTAGAAACATTAGGAGAAGGTTAGGCTTGGTTTGGAGGTTGAAAGGTGGCTGAAAAATAATGTTCTGGACTAATTCTGGAGTGGTCCGGGTTTGCAAACAAGTACCTAAACCCGGACCACCCCAAAAACATACCCGAGAGTAAAATTCTGTATGTGGTCCGGGTTTGTATCCCGGTACACAAACCCGGACCAGGTGAAAAAGAGGGCAGAGAGTTATACGATGATATGGTCCGGGTTTGTAAACTCGGACAAACCCGGACCACCCTAAAAATGTCCCAGAGAGTGTTTTTAAGGGTTTTCAAGATTGGGATTGGTTAGTAATGATGTTATAAGGTTGTCTAAAACATGTTAGGTGTGCTATAATGACAATTTAAAAGGTGAGGAGTTATAACAAAGTATGAGAATAAAATAAACTAGATGTGTGAAGAAATAAGTTAACAACGGATTAGTACATTAATTAACCGACACTACTAAATGTGTATAGGATTCTCCAACGGTGGAAACCAGTCGAAGCAGGGACCAAGGAATAGTTTTCTTGCAGTCTGTTGCCTACCGGCTTACACCGGCTTGTGTGTTGTTTGTTTTTCTGTGTGTTTATGACCTTGTAAGACTTAAGTCATGTAATTCGTTTACAGTTGTTAATATTATTGTGTTGTTAAGATGTGACTCATTTCCTTTGTGTGTGTCTAACTAGACCTAAACACTTGCTTGTGAATTCACTTATTAAGTTCAATGTAGAACTTCTAACAAGTGCTAACGGGGGAGTGAGGAGTCCGGTAGTTCCGGCCACGCGTGTGAGTATGGGAGTAGATGTCATAACCGGTTCGATTCTCTTTGTATGTTATGGTTGTTTCCACTTTGATTTTCAACCTTCCCTTTAGCTTATCCAAGGCTATTTTACTGACTCACGTCGGGCCACAGGGGCATACTATGTTTGTTCGGTGTGCTTGGATTACTATATCCGACACACCTTGGGATTAAGTTAACCGTTCAATCTAACAGGACGGTAACGAGTTACGTAACGAGCTTAGCATGGGTTTGGCAACATTCTCTAGGCTCTCCATGTGAACTAACTATGTTGGTTTGGTTCCTGAAGTGAACCGTTCTTATTATGTTATGTGTGTTGTTGTGCTATGCAATATCCCTTGCTATGCTCTATATATATGTTGTTTGTTTAAAATCAATGCCATGCTATCATGACAAATAGTTGCGCGTATCCCGGTAGCCGATGGGTTGCGCGTTAACAGTACCAGCCAAGGGTTGCTGACCCCCTCGGGGGCTCCATAATTATTTGCAGGATAAGGATCGAAGAAGCAGAGTGGCTGTAGATCCTAGGTTGTAGGAATACTTTTGATACGTTTTGGTTGTCAAGCCCGGGATGCGCCTGTGCTCCCGTGGCGTTATATTTTGATACCGTTGTTTGACAGTGGCGGTTGTTGACAGTTACAGTGGCAGTATATAGTTTACAGTTTACCGTTACAGTGACGTTGTAATGTAAATACTCGGTATGGTTGGTAATGTATATATGTGGATGTTAGTACATAAGGCTCGGGAGTTTGATCATCAGACCGGTGTAGACACCAAAAATTCTCACCCCATAAAGCAATTGCAGAATAAGAAACACAATAAGAGGGGTCGTCGCCTTTCCTTGAATGAGGAGCGATTAATTTTTCGTATAAATCTCGACTTCATGAAGGCCAAAACAACTGTATTACAATTGTTCATTGCCATTTCGTTTTCTGCATACCCGTTCATTTTGTGTTTATCAACTAATCTGGGCTGTTTCTGTTCATATTTCTTTTAGCCATTCGCAGGAGACTTTTGCCTACCAAACCGGTATATAACTCTGAGAGTGATGATGTCGGCTTCTTTAGAATAGCCCAATCTGTTCTTCTGCGGTTTTATTCGTTCTCTTCCTCTCTGGTATTGATTCTTTGAATTAATTCATGGCTCATGTTATCCGGTTTTGTGTTATAGTAGTATATGGGACTGCAATCTGACTTGTGTTCTTGCACATTCTTTTATTCTGCGGTTGACACCCTGGAGCATGAATAAATCAGAGCTGTTTAATTCCTTTGTTTGCCATCATGTGTAATGACTGAAGAAGTGCTAAGCTAACCCATGGTTGAAATGCTGCTATCCTCTGTTGTTGAATTCGAATCTGATAACTATGCAGAACCAGCTCTTGAATCTGATAAATCGCAAACTGCCTCCTAGTCCATCTGTTTGCATTTAGTTTAGGAGTTCTTAAGAACCAGATGTTTATATGGTTGAGAATCATGCATGCAAAGTTAGTGCTAAGCTGATGATACCAAACTCAAACGACTTAGGGATAATAGATGTTTGAAAATGGCAAATCGATAAACTGACATAGTGAGCTGGTTCATGGTTATTGCTTGCTTGGATTAGTAACTTCGGGCTGTGTTTTGCTGTTTGTTATAGTGGTAAAATGCTGGAGCATGTGTGTAGCAATAAAAAATAGGGCCCGCTTTGTTAGAAATTCATTGTATTTTTCTGTATTATTCGTCATGTCGCGTGACTTGTTCTTTAATTGTTTATATTAAGACATACGTGTATACACTCAGGATGCTACAGTTTGCTACATCTGTTTTGTATATTCTTTATGTAAACCCTAGATGGCCCCTTAGGTCACCCCTTTTCCTTTTGATCAAAGTCTTGGAAGGTACCCACAGCTAGCTTATTTCTGATTTGCTTTGTGGGGAACAATACCATCCAAAACTTTGAAATTCTCTTAAGCCTTGAGGGTACCCCACAACTAGCTTATTTCTGATTTGCTTTGTGGGGAATAATACCCTCCAAACTTGTAAAGCCTATCCCAAACCATCCCTAATTTCACTAAAAAACTTTACCCCAAAAAAAATGTAAAAGAAAAGAAAGGAGTTCATAATAATGCCTATAGCTTAAGGTTCCTCATTCCAAATCCCTCTTTTTCAACTCCTCCCATTGAATTGTCTCTCATTTTTAATTGTTGTTTCATTTCAAAAGAAATCTCATTTTATTTTGAACACCATTTTCCCACTTGTAATAAAAACCCAAAATTGACCCACTCCTCTCGGCCCAAAAGCCCAAGTCCAGCCCAACGCTCCATTCGGCCCAAAAGCCCAAGTCCAGCCCAACACTCCACTCGGCCCAAAAGCCCAAGCCCAGCCTAACACTCTACTCGGCCCAAAAGCCCAAGTGGCCCATTAGTCCGATCCGGCCCATTAGCCCAGACCCAAACCCCAAGGCCCAAGGCCCAAATTTGACCCATCACCCATTCGGCCCATTACCAAACTTGAAGCCCAAGGCCCAGAACCCGAAACCCAGAACCCGAAGCCCAAGCCCAGCCTAACACTCTACTCGGCCCAAAAGCCCAAGTGGCCCATTAGTCCGATCCGGCCCATTAGCCCAAGACCCAAACCCCAAGGCCCAAGGCCCAAATTTGACCCATCACCCATTCGGCCCATTACCAAACTTGAAGCCCAAGGCCCAGAACCCGAAACCCAGAACCCGAAGCCCAAACCCAAGGCCCAAAACCCAAGGCCCAAACCCAAGGCCCAAACCCGAAACCCAAAGCCCAAACCCATGGCCCAAAACCAAGAAAGCCCAAAACATAAAAGACCCATGTCTCAAATAAGGCCCAAGTCCACAAAGCCTAAATCCACAAAATCAAGCAAGCCTAAGTCCACAAAAATCAAGTTAAGTCCACAAGAATCAAACCTTGAACCAAAGGTTGACCTTTGACCTGAAAATTGACCGAATGTTGACTTTGACCAGAAAACCTTGACCTTAACCAAAACCTTGACCCAATCATTGACCAAACCTGAACATTGACCCGGTTCATCCTCCAATACAAGTAAAACCAAATCAATTCCAACACATGTTTCAAACCCGATTCCTTTCAATTCACTTTCAACTTGTAAATTCCTTTCAAAATCTAAAAACCCAAAAAGAATTTCAAAACCATCATTTTATTCAAGTCTCATCAAGTTTTCAAAGAAACCATTTTGTGGAATTTAAAAAGGAAAAACTCTTCTCACATCCCAGAAAACTCTTCTCCCTTGCAGAAAGTTCTTCTCACATATACATAAAGTTTTCTCCTAAAAACATTTCTCAAAATCAGTGTTTCTTTACCGAGAATTCCGAACAACTTCGAAGTTTTTCCAACTCAATTTTTAACTCAAATAAACCGTTTTCGGGGAGCAAGTAATGTCTAACCCCTTCAAAACATTTCCTCCACGGTTAGGACATCACTTGTCTTCCTTCCCAAAAATAAAAATCCGAGGCGGGGCACTGGGGTCATAACCTCCCTTGTCGCAGTCTGGATCTCTTTAGGCGGGGCATTAGGGTGACAAACCTCCCCTAATTGCAGCCTAGATTTTTACAAGGCGGGGTGCTAGGGAAGTAACGACCTTCCTAGTTGCTGCCGGGATTTTAGAATCGTCTAACTCCCTTCCGCTCGATTTCAATGTTTTCGGTTTTTAATGTTTTAAAACCCGGGAGTTAGAGACGTTATTAGGGTTCGACCGAGAACATCTTATTCATGGTGTTTCTCTCTGAATCTTATTTTTCGACATAAATTCATTGCCCCATCTTTCGAGCCTTGGCACTTACCATCAATTAAGTGTTATGTTCGATGGGGTACATAGGGTTATCCCTCGGGATTATCCGCCCTTTTACAACAAAAAATGATTTTTCGGTTTTAAAACTTTAAGAGAGACAATTCTGAATAAACCAATCCAACCCTTCCATTAAAGCTCTAGGACCCATAAACACTTCTCATTCCTCCTCTGAACCGACACTAAGTCACATAGGACCTCCAATTCCTGAAGGCTCTCAGAAATCTGAAACATCTTCAAAATCCGAACATCTGTAAACCAAGCATCCTCTTCCATACTCGATCGTTTTGAAAACCCGAGTTTCTCTTCAACACTTTCCACTTCCCAAAACACTTCAAAAACCCGACCATTTCAAGATCCGAACTTCTCAAACACAAGCAACTCCTCAATTCCACCAAATAATCCGAAACCCCTTAACTCCACCAAAATGCCCCTTTGCTCCTCAAAACTTCTAGCATCCTTTTAAACTCGTGAAAGTCAAAACAACCTCAAACCTTTCCACATTCCAACCAATTTCGCTGGCCAATATTTCAAGACCAGCCTATTTCTCCAAACTCTTGGAAATCATCTATTCTTCAGTCCACACTCAATCCTATCCTTTGGCTTTAAATTGAATCTCTCCATAAGGTTTTGAGAGAAGGCAATCCCGACAATTGGAGACCGAGGTTTCCTCGGGCACCAATCCGAAGTCGTGGTCGTTGCCACTTCTAAAGGGTGTAACCCAGTGCGAACCCACATAGAATCTCTGACATGACCGGATAAGTCCTATCCATAGGTAATAATCTCAGAGTCAATTAACGGTTCTTAGAACCCGATCTTCCTTCCTAGTTATCATAGGTCAAACTAGGTGGCGACTCTAGTCAATTCCGCCTTATAGAGGCATAAGTCCGCGTGGGGCCCATCGAGAGCGGGTGTAGTGCACACTTGCACTCCCTTTTACGCTTTCTGGGAAAGACGGACAATTTAGTAGGTATTTGAGGGATGCCAGAATAACGGGTTTTCACCCTCCACAGAATGGCAATTTCTAGGATCTAGGCTTCTCAGTCATGACCATATTTAGATAGACCCCCCTCATACCGAAAAATCACCCTCCACAGAATGGCGACTCTGCTGGGGAAAACTTGAGTAAGTTTTTCTCAAACTCAAGGAAGACTGAACTCCATTCAAAATTGTCGGGACTTCCCCACTTCTTCCAAAACCTTCAAGAGATTCATTTCAAAGCCTTTAGGATTATTCTATTCCACACTTAGAGTGTGTATCTGATGAGGACAGATAGGACATATTAGATCCTCAACAAACATTGCAACAATTGGGTTAATAATTAGCTCACGATTAGAAAGAGACACTTAGGACTTAATGAAGCTAACTTCCCTTTAGGTTAATAAACAACCAATTTGGTATCACTAATCTCAAGATAAACCCTTAGCAAATAGGTCGGTGCTAACTTCGTTTGTTTTTTACTGCTTTCATATTTATGTTACAATTGTGGGGTGCATGGGGTGGGTAGCTTAGGACATGCATTCCTCTGTGTCACCGATTTACCCACGATGTCACGGGATCCCCAACCGGTCCACGGTTGATTCCCCATGAGCTAGGGTCACTTTATGAGTGAACAAACCCACGGGGTGGTAAGGTTTCTGACCGACGCCTTGAGCTCATGATCCAAAATTATCCTCCATTATCCGAGTCAAAGCCAGCATATAGTGAACTCTGAGCCTTCAGTGTCCAGCTACCTGGTCCGGTGTCTAAGACGGGTTTATGGAAGTCACCCCCTTGTATGCCGCCTGTCTGACCGCCCTTTTGCCTTACCCTGAAGATTGCATGGGCTCAGTTCTCCATTGTTCCTCTGCACTACATGTGTCTCTAAAGCCCAATGTCACGCTATACGTCCATAGAGGATCCTGTATTTACCGGATACCCATACATGGCACAACGTAGTCAGTGAATAATTTGGACTTTAGACACACTGACCGTGCAGGTGACGAGAGACCGTTCCCATGCAAATACTTCCCGAGTTTCCGAAAAGTGGGGTGTTGTCGGATCATCACTGGCTGTGGCGTATGTTTCCTTATCATCTGGGTGTCCTGACCTTTCGAACTTAAGCACTCCGGACTTTCTTTACGACGTGCCTCGCAAGGGGCATAGCAGAGAAAAACCCCGAAGATGACAGTGAAGGGACGACGGTTCCCCGGTGAGATGGAATCATAATTGACCTGGAAAGGATTATCCCAACATTAACACTTACAGCTCCACATCCAATATAGCCGCGATTTACTTTATGCTATACATGTGTGCAAACCACTTTTTCAGATCAATCCGTTTTAAATGTTCGGAATTCTCGTTTGCATGTCCCTAAAAGCTGTTTTATGAGCTCGTTTAATTTAAAGTTCCACAAAATATTTACTCATAAACGGGTTTTTCAAAATTTGTCAATTCTCCTTTAAAAGGTTTATTTCACTAAAATGCTATTTTCCGAAACAATTTTCAAAAATTTGATTTCGAAAAAACCTACTTTCCACAAACGAATTTCAAACAACATTCTTCACCAACATGTTTTTTAAAATAGTTTTCGAAAACAGTTTTCAAAATTGAATTTCACAAACGTATTTCAAAATAAATGATTCAGTCCCCATGTTATGACCCACTATTTTTGAAGTTCAACCCACCTTCAAGAGCAGTAGTCATTACTGTGGAGCGTTCTAGTCATTTCGTGTTTTCACAAAAGTGGTGGATTTTTACATGAGATTCTGTGCTCGATCATTCATCTTTCCTTTCTCAAAAATATCATTTATTCCCCTGTCAGAGCAAGTAGAGCAGCATGAAGGCCGACTACGCGAATCAGCCGAAAGCTCGAGATGCACCAACCTGCGGAGCTAGCGGAGCAACGTGAAGACCAACGTCAACCATTCGAACCAAAAATCAGAGGAGCACCAGTCCGAATCCAGCAACATGAAGACTAGCAACAACCATTCGCGTTCAGGAATGTCGGAAATCAGAAGAACACAAACCCGTGAAACAAATCGAAACACATGAAGACCGACCACATCCAAACAAACGTCGAGTCCAAGAATGTAAAGAATCAGAGGAACACCAACCCGTTTTGTTTGATCATAGTACCGCTTCACTACAAGCCCGAAGACGAGCGAGCAGCTGGTAAGAGCCCAAAGACGAGCGAGCAGCTGATCAAGAGCCCGACGACGAGCAAGCAGCCAGGCAAGAGTCTGAAGATGAGCGCAAGCAGTCGATCAGAAGCCCGAGGACGGACCAGAAGAGTTGAAAAGAAGTTTAGCTCAAAACTTCCCCATTTAATGACTTTTAGAATTGATGTATAGGTTTCCCTAGCATTCTTTTCTCTCTTGTCAATTTCTGAATAGACTTTGTGTATAGGTTGCACATTCCCTTTGAATTTATTTAGATCAATGTGTATAGGGTTCCCCACTCCCTATTTTATTTGCGAATGACCGAGTGTCAAAATTCATAGAGAAAATCCACCACTTTGAAAACACGCGTTTTCAAAATTGTTTTCTAAAAATTGGTTTCTTTTGGCATGCACGTATAATAAAAAAAATGAATAAGGGACGACCCCTCACATATATATATCATTCATCAACTCTGCTTTATGGGGTGAAAACTCACGGTATCTACAGGAGGCATCCCCTAAATAAACAATGTCAACAAATACAACCGAGCGCAAAACAAAAAACATGCATTGCATTCATGACAAAAAGGTCACATGCACTTACTGTCAGTCCAAAATCATCAGCTACATGAATCTCGTCCACACTCACGAGCATCACGCACTCACGTGTTTCATCATCACTTGCCACACACCAGCCTTCATCCCAATATCTCAACCTCCAAAAATCTTCAATAGGATGGTGAAGAACACTAGAGAGTTTGAGCCTTTTCCAAACCCAGAATCACCATGGGCACCAGTGACCAGAATGATTGAAGAAGAAGAAGAAGAAAGAAAAAGAAGAAGAAGAGAAGAAGAAGAAGAAGAGAAAAAGAAGAAGAAGGAGAATCCGTATCGTGGGGCTACCATGCGGGAGTTGTCACTCCCTAAAATCCAAATCCAGCCAATCACCAACCCGACCTCGCTCGAGAGTTACTTCTTAGACAACAACCCCAACTGTTAGACCATATCCAAGACCGACACTGACGGGATGAATTTCATGGACCATCAACTAGAGCCGACTCAAGCGAGACTAGGTGTAGCCTTACCGCATGCATTGCAAAAAAAAACAAACATTCACAAAATTCAAAAGTCAACCTTCATCATCATTTTTCAATTCATGCATCCTATACATAGTAATTCCATATTACCACAACATGCATGGTAGAATCGCATTTGCATACTCCCATATCGAAATGACATCTTGGGAAAATCGTGATTGATTGTTGAATAGTGCGTGAACCACGTAACTCTCGACCCATCAATGAACACAAGGGTCTAATCAAAATCAGCACCACAAACCAAGTGAGTGTGCGAAGAGCGGTATTTTCTCTTGAATTCAAAGAGGGTTGGACATCCATGAGCGATGAGGGAAGGTAGAGAGAGCCATAGAGGTAAAACCATGAGCGACTTGTGCTTTCCTTCAGCACATGGAGAGGCATAAAGAGTGAGATTGTCGATAGCAAGATACGAACTGTGGTTCATGCAAAGATTCGAGAATAGTAAGAAAACAATTATTGACTAATGAGAATGACGAGGCACTTAGGAATAAAAATCTCCACAAAACCAAAAAAGCTTGACTGCCCTGTACATAATCCCTTAGTGAGCCCCGCTGAGCCTTTCATAAAAACTTTTCTTCAAATAAAAAAACTCACATACACCCCACATTACTACCCTTGCAATAGAGGATCTCGAAGGAGCCGGAGCCATGGCCTCTCCCCCACCATCTTTCACAAAAAAAATAAATGTGAAGAAATCAGTGAGTCATGCAACTCCAAGCCGAACACCAAAAAGAACATCAAAATGTCAAGAAGATCATGAGCCAATGCAACTCCAAAGCTGAAAGCCAAAATGAAAGGCGAGAATGCTTGAGAAAGTCGATGCAACCAAAAAATGAGAAGAAAGTTCGAACCGTACCAGAAGAGACAAGAAGGAGAAATCCAAATCGAAAGGACCAATGATGTCCCGAAGAAACCAAAAGGTTATCGAAACCTGTCTAATCATTCCACCCATGGCAAAGGTGAAACATCTCTAATTTGCACAAAAGCTCCACAATTCCCAAATAAATCCTCCAGTCCCGTGTGACATACATCATACCCCTCAGCCCCGTTATAACCCGATAAAAGACCTCTGACTCGTAAGTCAATGAGCGTTAACTGAAAGTATCGGATCTGAAGCATGAATCATAAGCTTCGTACTTGCTATCAACATGTCCCATCATACCAAAGGGACCATGAGCGAATGAGTGTGACCTTATCTCAGAAGGTCTTTAGAGTGCGAGTGACTCTTCGATTCAACCACCAAATCATAAACAGCCTACCCTGTTACAGGTGAGGAATTTGTGAGGAATGGAAGGTCCATAACCTCAAAATGAAATTCTAAGGTAAATACTGCTCCGAGCATCGAGAGCATCATCACACATTTTGCACACACAGTCATACTCATGAAAGATTGACCCATATCCCTCCGTGAGAGGAAAGTGATTCACGCATTCTAGCTCAACAATCACTCAGATCAAACTGAAGATGTCTTATATTCGTAAACCTCATATTAATAAAGATAGGACTATACTTTCTCTCCAAAAAAAAAAATTGCATATGCATTTTGCATCGTGTCTAGCATTTAATATTTGCATGCACCATAATCATTTCATCATCAACATCCGACTGGTAAGAACTCTGCCTAGTCTCGTGGAAAGTCGACTTCAGTTGCCGCTATCAAAGCGTAACTTCCGATAAAAAAAGTCAAAGATGGAGCCATCCCACGACCATATCCAAGTTGGAGCCATGCAGAAGCCATCCTCAAATATTGAGACCATCTCCAGAGATACACGTGAGCCATCTCAATAGTTCGAGAACAATATAGGAGCCACCTAACATCCCTGTTAGAGCCATTTCATCACCAGGGCTTTGCCTACAAATCGAACTACGTATGGTCTGATCTCAATATGAAATTGAGTACGTAGGCAGCCCGCCCAGGGTGCGACCACTTCACAGGCAAAAGTTCCCCTTTCTTCCTCGCCATCACCAATGGAGCCATCTCATAGCCCTTCCCCGAGCCATCCTGAGCCACCCTGGAGCCATCCTGAGGAAATCCCGAAGTCATAACCGGACCGAAGCCATCCATCCATGACCAAAACGTTATCAACCACATCAAAATGCATCAACCACAACACAATCCACCAATCACATCAACCCACCATTCAACTCAAAATCCAAAACAAATTGAAACCCACCAACCATCCCAAAAATCTCAATCCGAATCAAAACCCGCCAACCATCCCGAAAATCTCTACCTGAATCAAAACCCACCAACCATCCCAGAGTCGTTGCTCACAAGGGAATCACAAATCAAACCGGAACCATCTGACGCGCTGGAGCCATCTGATCATACCGGAGCCCTCGGATCATATCGAAGCCACTCAATCATATCGAAACCATCGAGTTCTCAAAGTCACTCATTCAAAAAAAACCATCCATTCAAAGACCGACCACAAAATCACCAAAACGAAAACTCAAGAGCCATACCGGAGCCATCTTGAAACTCCGGAGCCGAGAGTCCTACAAAATCCCGAAACTATAGTGCACATCGGGCGAGACTGCCAAAACAAAACTGAAACACAAGTCCCACACTGACAAAGTCAAAGGCGACATTGATAGAAAGCATTCGACCATCACATCCCTCACAGAAGCAACGAAACAACGTCCAATCCCAAATCAATCCACACCAAAGTCATCCTCAAATCAGCCACTCAAAAAACAATAGGGTTCATACAACTCAATCAAGTATTATAGGTCCGTCATAAGTCCTATAGCTAGATGTCAAGAGGTCTAGTTGAGGCCCGTCATAAGTCCTCGTACTTTCATATGCATTCTAGGCCCGTCATTAGTCCTAGAGCTAGACACCGAGTTCTAGTTGAGGCCCGTCATTAGTCCTCATGCATAACAAATATACCGATTGTATTCTAGGCCCGTCATTAGTCCTAGAGCTAGACACCGAGATCTAGTTGAGGCCCGTCATTAGTCCTCATACATTTCAAAGATGCATTCTAGGCCCGTCATAAGTCCTAGAGCTAGACACCGAGTTCTAGTTGAGGCCCGTCATTAGTCCTCATGCATAAAATATACCGATTGTATTCTAGGCCGTCATCAGTCCTAGAGCTAGACACCGAGATCTAGTTGAGGCCCGTCATTAGTCCTCATACATTTCGAAGATGCATTCTATGCCCGTCATAAGTCCTAGAGCTAGACACCGAGTTCTAGTTGAGGCCCGTCATTAGTCCTCATGCATAACCCATATACCGATTGTATTCTAGGCCCGTCATTAGTCCTAGAGCTAGACACCGAGATCTAGTTGAGGCCCGTCTTTAGTCCTCATACATTTCGAAGATGCATTCTAGGCCCGTCATAAGTCCTAGAGCTAGACACCGAGTTCTAGTTGAGGCCCGTCATTAGTCCTCATGCATAACCCATATACCGATTGTATTCTAGGCCCGTCATTAGTCCTAGAGCTAGACACCGAGATCTAGTTGAGGCCCGTCGTTAGTCGTCATACATTTCGAAGATGCATTCTAGGCCCGTCATTAGTCCTAGAGCTAGACACCGAGATCTAGTTGAGGCCCGTCATTAGCCCTCATGCATAGGTTGATTGATCGTATTCTAGGCCCGTCATTAGTCCTAGAGCTAGACACCGAGATCTAGTTGAGGCCCGTCATTAGTCCTCATACCATCAGTCACCGCAATCTGGGGCCCGTCATAAGTCCCCGTGCACCCGCACCCATAAGAACAAATCATAAATCACAATGAGAATTTTTGGCGCCCCGTCAACCTTGATCCAATTCTGCAAGGGCTTGCAAAATTGAATCAAGGGGAGCCATCTGTAGACACCAAAAATTTTCACCCCATAAAGCAATTGCAGAATAAGAAACACAATAAGGGGGTCGTCGCCTTTCCTTGTCAAAACGTATTGACGTGCGTGCCAAAACGAAACCATCGTTTTATAGTCTTTTTTTTAAAAAAAAGCATTTCATAAAAACACGATTTTGCGAAAATGAATTTCCAACAACGATACGGTTTTAAACCCGTCCCTTTTGTGTTATTAACTTGTTACTGCTTATTTGTTTATTTATTAAGTTATCTGTTATTTTCATTTTTGTTACGCATAGATCAGCTGGTTAGGGTGCTCACTTTTGAGACTCTATAGGTTTGAGGTTCGAATCTTGCAAGTACACATGTGTCTTCCATTTTCCCCCGCGGCTTGCCTTGAAACTCTAGTCTTACCTTCGACACTGGTGTATTAAATTCTGTTGTAGCACAGTCGGTTAGTGTCTCCAGGAGGTATACCTGAGGTTACAGGTTCGAATCTCCACACAAGCTGGCGTGGCTATGGGTGGCTTTTATTCCAGTTTTTTTCCCCATCTGCAGTCAACCTCCTTGGCCTACAGGCCTGCTTCGATTCTTTTTAATCAAACAGCCCAAAATAGAGAGCCCATGCCTCAACAAAACCCTAAACCTGCTTATAAAAAGACATCAAAAAACCTTACTGTAGGGAGCCCGAGCCGACAACTAAAATCTACATTTTTTTTTTCTCTTCAAAGACATTCTTCCACTCAAATCAAAAACCCACGAGCTTCCAGTGAGAATGAACATCGTTCATCTTCTTCATCTCTTCATCGGAAATCACCTCCGCCACCAAAATCACCATCCTCTACACCGAACCTTTGCGGGAAATTTCTCTGCGACTTCATCTGTTTCTTCCTCCTCACAACTCCACACACTAAACACAAAAAAAAAAACCATCGATCTTCCGCTTCAATCCACGGTAACTGCCACCACCCTCATCCCCAATTCTCCTTCCCAGAAAACCAGACTTGCCTTCCTCGAATGGCCATCGACTGCTCTCGGCCTCACTCTCTTCTACTTCGCTGACCACTTCCTTGATATCTCTACCTCTCCGATCGATCAATCTCAAACAAACTCAGCCTCCACCACACTCTTACCCATGTTTGATTTACGTTGCCATAACCTGCAATCCTCAGCGTTTTCTTTACGTTTTCGAACTCTGAAGCAAAACAAAAGGACAGCCAGGAAAATGGCTCGATCTGCTCTTCGTTTTTCACAGATCCTTGAATCATCCAGAGCGTAATCGTAACTCTAGTTTTCGAAGCGAATTTTTTTTGGATTTCCTCTTCGTTTCAAAATCGTTCTACATGTCATTCTTCAAATCTATCTCACCCGGTGAACCTAAAAGGGGAGGGTTGAATCTTCACCTTTATTGGAAATGTCATGTTGCTAGTGCTGAACATCTCGACTTGATTCTTCTGTTCTTCTCCTCTGTTTGTGATTTCATTTTAGTCTCGTTCCTCTACAAAACATCAATGCTTTTAGCGGTTTGGGGCTGGAGATTGTGGCCTTACCGGGAAAACCTTTCCGAAGATGGTACCGCCCGGTTCTCCGTTTAGCCTTTCTCTTTTGATGCATATTCATGTTTTTCCTTTACTGCAAAACGATCCGACGTATACTGGAAATAGTCTTGGTTTTCACATTCAAAATGGCTCACGCAAGATCAAGGTGCCTCCGGCTTTGGATTCGTTCTTCCCTGCCTTTGTTATATGTGTCTTCTTTTTCTTTATTATTTATTTTATTTTGAATAATTTTGACCTAGGACTCTGGTTATTAAGGATAATTCGTTTGGGTCTCTATACTAATCTGCTGTATTTGAGTTATTCATAGAAAACATATATTCTACCGCTTACAGCGGCTGATTCACACTGTACCTGCCTTGGCCTCCTGTTAATGTCATTAGGTTTACTCAATACCGATTATGGTTTCAGTTATTATTGTTGTTGTCGATCTGGCTTGTGTCTATAATCTGATGATGTTGTAGCTTCTTGTGTTGGTGTGTAAGCCTATGACTCGAAGGAAACAGGCCGTTCTGGAAAAACTTAGTTGACAGCGGTTCGTCTTGTAGGAGAAAGCTCTCTCTCTTATACGGTTTGCGATTAACCTCATATGCTCCTCACTTGTGTGCGTTTTGACCGAGGCACTATGAGACTTTGCCAGAATTATGTTAATAACTGTGGTTCGTTGGTTGAGATTTTGACCTTGGATTCTTTGGAACAGGTTTGTGTTAATGACTGGTATGTTATCCCCTCTCTGTTTTGAAACTGCCGGTGATCGAATCCTGTGGTTATACCTATCTGCCTCTAGTGTTTGATGTTAAAATTACGTTTACCAACCGCATTACTTGTTTACTTCATTTCGCTCATGTTCTGTTTGGTTTCGTGACTTGACCGAGGTATTTGTAAAAAAACTGATGAGCTGGGCTGCTCGACTCGGATTCAACCTTGACTTCGGCTTGGGTATTTGTTCTTCATGGGTTTGAAAACCCCATTGGTTAGCCTTCTAATTGGATGTAACTTTTCTGTTTCCATCCATTTTGACTTGTTCATGATTTATTTTCTTTCACTATACGTGTACTACTTTACATCTGCGTTTTATGGCATTTTGCTAATCTTGCTTTATCATCTTCTATTTAAACCTTAGATAGCCCCTTAGGTCACCCCTTTTTTTCTTTTGATCAAAGTCTTGGAAGGTACCCCACAGCTAGCTTATTTCTGATTTGTTTTGTGGGGAACAATACCATCCAAAACTTTGAAAATCTTTTAAGCCTTGAGGGTACCCCACAGCTAGCTTATTTCTGATTTGCTTTGTGGGGAATAATACCTTCCAAACTTTTAAAGCCTATCCCAAACCACCCCTTATTTCATTAAAAAACTTTACCAAAAAAAACACACAAAGAATAAATTCAAATCCAAATTCAACTTGAAGTTTCATTTCACCTTCAACCCAAATAAAGTCCAACATCCAAAAAAAAAAGCCCGAGGTCAAGATTGGGCCCAAAAATCAAGTCAAGCCCAACATTCAAATTCAAATGCCCACTCGGCCCAATCAAAAATCCATTTCAGCCCAAATCAATAAGGCCTAATTGTGGCCCAATTTCCAAGGCTTAAACCCAAATCCACTTCAAGCCCAACCCCACTTCAAGGCCAACCTCATTTCAAGGCCCAAATCCACTTCAAGCCCAACCCCACTTCAAGGCCCAACCCCACTTCAAGGCCCAACCTCATTTCGAGGCCCAAATCCACTTCAAGCCCAACCCACTTCAAAGCCAAAATCGGCCCAAAACCCAAATCAGCCCAAAGCCCAAATCAAACCTAATACCCAATCAAGCCTACCAAAGTCAAATTGATTTGACCAACTCTGAACCTTGACCAACTCACTCAGCATTGACCGAACCCAAGTTTGACCCAAACTTTGACTTTGACCAGAATGTTGACCTTTGACCAGAATGTTGACCTTTGACTAGAATGTTGACCTTTGACCAGAATGTTGACCTTTGACTAGAATGTTGACCTTTGACCTTGACCAAAATGTTGACCTTGACCCAATTCTGAGGCCCAAGCCCAACTCGATTCAATCCAATCCATTCAATTCAAACCATCTCGTCTTTAATTCAATTCGGTCCGATTTCAATTCGACCAAGTCAACCCAACCCAAATCCAACTTATAAGTCCCCTTCAAAAATCCAAAAACATTCCTCTTTATTTGGCTTTAATCACAAAATCTTCTAATCTCATATTTCAAACAATCATTTTATCACATTTTCAAAAGAAACCATTTTGGGGAATTTTAAAGGAAAAACTCTTCTCACATCACAGAAAACTCTTCTCAACACGCAAAGAAGTTCTTCTCACATATACAGAAAGTTTTCTCCTAACATTTCTCAAAATCAGTATTTCTTTGCTAAGAATTCCGAACAAATTAAAAAGTTTTCTAACTTAGTTTTCAAATCCAAATAATCATTTTCGGGGAACAAGAAATGTTGACCCCTTCAAAAACATTTCCTTCCTGGTTAGAACATCACTTGTCTCCCTTTCCGAAATAAAATCCGAGGCGGGGCACTGGGGCGTAATCTCCCTTGTCGCAGTCTGGATATCTTTAGGCGGGACATTAGGGTGACAAACCTCCCCTAATTGCAGCCTAGATTTTTACAGGCGGGTGCTATGGAAGTAACGACCTCCTAGTTGCAGCCGGGATTTTAGAATCGTCTACCCCCTTCCACTCGATTTCAATGTTTTTGGTTTTTAACGTTTAAATAAACCCGGGAGTTAGAGACGTTATTAGGATTTGACCGAGAACATCTCATTCATGGTGTTTTTCTCTCTCTAAATCCTATTTTTCGACATAAATTCATTGCCCCATCTTTCGAGCCTCGGCACTTACCATTAATTAAGTGTCGTGTTCGAGGGGGTACATAGGGTAATCCCTTGGGATTATCCGCCCTTTTACAACAAAAAAAATGATTATTCAGTTTCAAAAATTTTAAGAGAGACAATTTTGACAATCATTCCTCCAAACGATTCAGTTCATCATCATCTCACTCTAAAATTGAAATATCCCAAACCTCAACCCTTTCAGAACCTCGAACCTAAAAAATTGGGATCTCCACCCAAATTCCAATTGCCTCACACATGCTCAAATCATCTTCAAAACTCCAAATCATTTTCACACTCAAATCATTATCCAAACTCAAATCTTTCTAAACTCGAAACATCTCCCGAATCCTGACTTCTTCCAAACTTCTATAGTCTCATAGGCCCGAGTGCCCCACAGACTCGGACATCTCGATCTCTCCACCATTTTAAGATTCAAATGTCTCACAGATCCGAGTGTCTCACAGACCTTGATATCCCATGCCTCCCACTACATGAACACCCCAAATGTCTCATAGACCCGAGCGTCTCACAGACTAATCTCTCACACCCAAACTTCAAACCCTTCAAAACTTCCAAAACCCCAAAAAACCTGAACTACGTATGGTCTGATCTCAATACAAAATGAGTACGTAGGCAGCCCACCTAGGGTGCGACCCCATTCCAATCCAAAAAACCCCCTTCCCAACTCTAAGGAGCAAAATTCATGTTTGTCAAACATTCAAATCCCCTCTTACTCCCCACAAACTCGAAATCTCTCATCTTTCAACCCTCAAATCAGACCCCAAATCTTTCATTCTATACTCATTCGAATTCATCAATTCTTCTTCTTGGCGCTAGTTTGGCAGAAAAGCTCGCCTCATCCACTCTCTTTTCTCTCTCCTTGTCCTAATCCTATCCTGGGCTTTTAAATGAATCTCTCTAAAAAGGTTTTGAAAGAAGACAATCCCGACAATTGGAGGCCGAGGTTTCCTCGGGCCACCAATCCGAAGTCGTGGTCGTTACCACTTCTAAGGGGTGTAACCCAGTGCGAACCCAACGCAGAATCTCTGACATGACCAGATAAGTCCTATCCATAGGCAACAATCTTAGAGTCAACCAACGGTTCTTAGAACCCTCCTTCCCTTCCTTCCTATTATCTTAGGTCAAACTAGGTGGCGACTCTAGTCAATTCCGCCCTTAGGGCATAATTCCGCGTGGAGCCCATTGAGAGCGGGTGTAGTGCACACTTGCATTCCCTTTATGCTTTCTGGGAAAGACGGACGATAGTAAGGTATTTGAGGGCTGCCATGAATAACGGGTTTTCCAACCCTCCACAGAATGGCAAATCTTAGGATCTAGACTTCTTAGTTAGACCGTATTTTAGATAGACCCCCCTCACACCGAAAAATCACCCTCCACAGTACCCAAGTTGATTAAGGAGTATTCATGGGCATTTAGCCACATAAAACCCCTTTCTAAGACAATTTTTCAAAAATGTGCTTTAAGAGTCCTTAAAGCACAATTTGTGTTTTAACTTGTTTTTGAGCGTGGTTTTCTTTGGTAATTGATTTAACATGACCATTAGGATGTTACTAAGGTCTAAGAATGATATTTGGGTGCTAACCCAAGTTACTCCTAGCTTAGAGCATGTTTTTGCTTAAATTGCTCTTATGGTGTTTCCTTGTGTTTTCTTTGGTTTTTATTGTTCCTAATGTTTCCAAGGCATTATTTAGCCTCTATACCTTAGTTTATCCTCTAAACACCATATATAGGTTTGGGGTATTTCAAGGATTTTGAGCCGAATTGGGCCTTGTTTGGGATTTTGGGCTAAATTGGGCTTTTCTTGGTCTTTTAGGCCGGATTGGGCCTTGTCTAAGCTTTTGGGCCAACGGGCCGAATCGGGCTATGGGTCAGATCGGGTAATTTGGGCCTGATTAGGGAATTGGGTCTAGGCCTTGGGCCAGATTTGGACTTGAATTTTGGCCTTAGAATTGGATTAATCCCAAGATTTAGATGTGTAAATGGCCTAATTTAGACATGGGCCAAATTTGATTTTTTTTTCTTTCGAATTAGAATTGAGTCGCTTATATGCAAATATTTTGAATCAACTTGTTTCTTCTTTTTTTGGGGCTTTAAGGTGGTGTTTTAAGGTTTAGGGTGTTGAAACTAGCTAGCTCTCTTGATGCGTCCCCGACCGGTCGTGGACGTATATATGAGTCAATTAAAATTCGATAGTTCAAGGGAAGACACAAGATAAACTTAAACTGGAAACTCCATTTCGATTGAGAATTTACACACACGAAATTCACTCAAACCTCCCTCGCCCCACACATGGACTCCGGGACAGTTACGACTTTACCTCTAAAGTCGTCAACCCTAACCTGACTATCGGCCTACGGTACACCAACAGTTTCCTGACCTGTCAGTCTATCTAATACCCAACGTATTGACACTCTAACCTAGTCCTCTCTAGCTCACCGACTCTCTAGCACTTACACACACTCTAGTCTGACTCACACTTGCTCAGATTATCTCTATCTTTTCTCTCATACAGGCTTCTTACAAAGGATATTAATGCACGTATATATACAAGTTAGTTAAGATGTAAAGTAACAGCCTATGAGTGTAGACTCTAAGAGTAGAGTACTTCTTCTTCTTCTATGAATATAATAGCCACACTTACTACATATTTTCTTCCAACTTGATCTGGAGCCAACAACACACGTGTTGTCTTGTGAATGGGCAAGTTGGTGGTGTGTCTCCCAAGTGGTCGGTCACCACTAGCATCCTCAACTTATCTGACCTTGTCTGGTCCATTAATGCTCATAAATGCTCTCTTCTGAATTTATTATGGCTATGTAATGCTGTTCATTAATAGCCTTTGCTTATCTTGTTATCTTGCACATTAATGAGCTTCATCTTTTGTCGTGAGCTAGTTGTTGGAATGAGTGTGACATACCTGAGTGAGTTTGTCGACGTTGCTAACACATTTTTGTCCTTGCACGATGTCTGATGTAAGAGATATATGACAGTGTGGTTCTTGACTGCTTGTGTGTACTAGAAGTTCTCCGGAGCTCTTGCAGACAGGTGCCCGACTGGTAGGGAACATGTCGTGTGCCGCGTGCTTGCAACCTTGCGTGCTAAGCCACTCATGACCTAAGTGCGCTTGCAACCTTGCGTGCTAAGCCACTTATTCACCTATCTATCTGAATCATGAATCTTGACAAACGCATTAGATAGACAATACAAGGTTTGCTATCATCAAAATAAGGATCTTGTCTTAACAAATTTCCCCTTTTTGATGATGGCAACCTATACACTTATATGTACTTGGCAATTCAAAAATTGAGAGATTCCCCCCGAGAGGATTCCCCCTGAGTTTGTTAAGGTTTTAAGAATGAAAAACTTTAATGAATGATAGCAATAAATGACAGCTTTTATGCACACTAAGTGACAACTTTTATGTTATACTATGACGAAAGTAGATAAAGTTTTCATTTAGATGATACATAATACAAGGACGATAGACATAGTCTCACAAGTACATATACTTTTCCTTTCCCCCTTTTCCATACAGAAAATAAGGAGCACTACAACACGACATAAGATGTTGTAAAGGCCATGACATTCCATAGAGTATAAACTAAAAACATGATCAAGATAATCTAGATGGAGTGACGGGTTTGGGTATCCCATTCATAATCTTCTGGGCCAAATGGTTCATCCTCCGAGAAAGAAGTTTTGATCCAAGATGGTCTTTTGGTAGGATTGATCAAAGGTGATTCAGCTGTGGTGGAAAGGTCGGACTCATCAGAATCTATTGTGAACTCCATGTAGTGTGGAGAACGTGTATTTGATAGAGTGACACTTGAGGTGATAAACCAAGCTGTAAGGGAGTCAGAATCTGGTTGAACATAGCTTTGGGTGACGTATTTCTTTGGATGTTTAGTGGCCATAAACTTGTGAATGGTGGAGTGAATGGTTTGCTCATTCAAGCTAGATGAGCTTTGTGGTGTTTGAGCCATTTCGCGAGATGTGAAGGACTGAGTGTGAGTGGCAGATGGAGTGAGCAAGTTTTATAGACAATTTGGATATACTCAACGACTGATCGATGAGTGGCATTAAATGAGGTGCTACATCTTGTGGGCTATGTTTATAGGCTTTTTAGGTGTCAATGTCCGAGATTGGATTAGTGGAATGGATGGGACTAAATATCTCAGACCATTTTTGCAATTTTTAATCAGGGAAGAAGCAGCTAGTACAATAAATTATTTCGGAACCATCATAAGCATTCAAGTCGACAAGAACCAGTTGCATTTTCATTGATATAAAAAAGTTACTATGAAACAGATAGTCAAAGGCAAATAAAACATTTGATGGAAAAGAAAAATCTAATCCAAATCTAACTCAACTCTCACGGTTTCACTCGTGTCTTTAAGAGACAAAGAACTCTCAGGCTATGTGGGAGTCTATAAAATCTATTGCTCTCCTTCAACCATGTTATGAACACTTGGTTCAGAGAAGACAGCCTGCACAGCGGTGAGAGTAACTCTCACCCTCTTCAGAACATTTGTAGTTGAGGTATCCAGACTGGTCCCGGACCTGTCCTAGACCGGTGAGAGACTTCTCCTTCGTTTAAGACCTGATGCTTTTGCCGTTGAACGAGATTCTGACTTAGAGTCTTCACTCTTAGTTGGCTTCTGAGCAACCACCAGCTGGTCTCCCTTTGACTTGATCCCCATTTTAGACAACATCTCCGAGCAGATGTTATCCTGAGCGGTGCGCGCGCATTTGTGGAACTTGTCGGTGTCCACTCCGTTTTGTTATAACGCCCTGGTCACTACTCCCCCGTGCACTAGACCTTGATTTACATAGCGACTTTCCTCAATGGTAATAAGAATCATTGCAGGAAGGTCTATTTTCTTTTCTTTTTCTTCAGCGCATAAAGCAATCTCACATCTCTTGCATTGACGATGTGAGTGTGTTGGTTCCGTGGGGTGATGCTATGGGTGAGCAGAGTTTGGTGCCATGATTGTTTGAAGAGATTTCTGGAGTTTTATAACCTTTCGCTAGAGAGATCTTTAGAGAAGTTGTGAGGCGAGGTTCTTTAGCACTAAATCTCGCAGGGAGTTTTGTGAGAGAGAAGAGAAATTACTTTGAGTGCTTAGAGAGATTAGAGAGAGTGAGGGCAATAGTGTGACAAGAGAGGAACTTTTGTCACCCTTTTATAGATATCGAGCAACGGTCGGTGACCGCTCCTCGTCCGCTCGCTGACATGTCCTAACGGTACTATTCATAACGGGCAGGGTCGTGACGGTTGTCAGCGATCCATTGAGAAGTTTTCCCATTTCTATCTGTTGGACCTTCTCTAAACTAATATCACTTTGTGGAAAATGAACAAATCTGTTTCAAGTAGCCGTTTGACATAATTTTTATGCATTAAACTTATCGTTGACTACTGAACGACAATATAATAGGTGTTGCTCACATGTCGGTGACATATCATGGGAAATAAAAGATAGTTTAATTGTGATCAATGAATATCATTCCAAGATCATGAACAATCTTAGTAAACCTTTCTCTACTTAATGCCTTAGTAAAGATGTCAGCTAGTTGGTCCTCAGTAGAAATATACTTTAAACTAACTAATTCTTTTTCATAAAAATCTCTAAGAAAGTGATTTCTAATGTCAATATGTTTGGTACGAGAATGATGCACAGGATTTTTGGAAATAGAGATGGCACTTGTATTGTCACACATAATTGGTAATGTACCTGTTTTGACGCCATAATCACCAATTTGTTGTTTAAGCCATAGGAGTTGAGCACAATAGCTTGCCGTAGCTATGTATTCAAATTCAGCTGTTGAGATTGTAACACTTTGTTGTTTCTTTGATCCCCATGCAATCACAAAGACCCAACAAAGAATGCTGTCCTGATGTGCTCTTTCTATCTGTGATAGATCCTCCATAGTCTGCATCTGAAAATCCTACAACATTACAGTTAGTGAAAAAGAGACCAAGATTCATGGTTCCTTTTAAGTAACGCAGGATTCTTTTTACAGCTGTGAGGTGACTTTTCTTGGATCTGCTTGAAACCTGGCACATAAGCAAACGCTATACATAATGTCAAGTCTACTAGCAGTTAAATATAGTAGAGAACCAATCATCTCTCTATATGATCGCTGGTCAAACGGTTGGTCACCAGTCATGATGCCCATCTTGGTGCTGACTGCCATTGGTGTGTCAAACGTTTTACATTCCTCCATTCCAAATCTCTTTAGCAAATCCTTTACATACTTCTCTTGGGATATGATAGTCCCTTCGTCATTTTGCTTGACTTGAAGTCCTAGAAAGAACTTCAATTCTCCCAGATCACTCATCTCAAATTCCTTCTTCATCAATGCTTCGAACTTTTTGCAATATTTCTCATCAGAGGCACCAAAGATTATATCATCAACATATACTTGTACAATTAGGAAATCCCTTTTGTTGTTGTACACAAACAAGGTTTTATCGACCTTTCCCCTTTGAATTGGTTTTCCAAGAGATAGGAAGAAAGACGATCATACCATGATGTTGGAGCTTGTTTGAGCCCATAAAGAGCTTTGTCGATTTAAATACCATGCCCTTTCCTTCTTGGTCTCAAACTTGGGGTTGCTCAACATACACTTCCTCTTTGACATACCCATTTAGAAACTCACTTTTGATGTCAAGTTGGAAGAGTTTGATTCCTTTATGTGCAGCAAATCCAATTAGTAACCTGATGGACTCCATTCTTGCCACTGGAGTAAAGGTTTCTTGGAAGTCTATCCCTTCTTGTTGACGATATCCTTGAGCTACCAGACGAGCTTTGTTCCTGACTACTTCTCCCATCCATTTAGTTTGTTTCTGAAGACCCATTTTGTGCCAAGTACTCCTTGATGAGTAGAACGAGGCACAAGATGCCAGACTTTGCATCTTTGAACTGGTTTAGTTCTTCTTGCATTGCATTGATCCAGTCTGAGTCTCGAAGAGCTTCCTTGACATTCTTGGGCTCGATAGGTGAGACTGTCTTTGATAAGGCTAGAAGATCTCGAGTCTGTGCTCTAGTCTGAGTTCCTTTGGATATGTCTGATATGATATTCTTCAATGGATGATTTTTGTACAAAGCACGAGATTGATGAATGGTTGATGGAGATAGAGGATCCTCGACATCATTGTTTCCTTCATCGATCTATTGTTGACCTGTCGGGCAAGTTTTCTTCAGTTAGTGATTCATCTTTGGGATTATCTGTGTGATCTTGATCAATTAGATCAAATCAAAGTTCTTCATATTCATCAGATTTCTTGATCTTGAGTACGTCAGCCTCATCAAAGACCATGCTCACTTTCTTCCACCTTCAGTGTCCTTTTGTTGTATACCTTGTATGCCCGGCTTCTTTTAGAGTATCTAAGCAATATGGCCACATCACTTCTGGCATCAAACTTTCCAAGGAGACTCTTCTCATTGTTGTGGACATAACATTTGCAACCGAAGGTCCTGAAGTGACTTATGTTTGGTTTTCTTCCCTTGATTAACTCATAGGGAGTTTTTGTTGAGGATAGGTCGTATGAGCGTTCTATTTATGATGTAGCATGCAGTTGCCATTGCCTCTTCCCGGAAGACCTGAGAAAGACTGCTCCCCAATAGCATGGCCTTGGCTACCTCTTATAGTGTTCTGTTCTTTCGCTCAACTACCCCATTCAGTTGGGGTGTTCTTGGTGCTGAATATGTGTGACTAATCCCATGTTGTTTACACATATCCATGAATTGTTGATTCTCAAACTCTGATCCATAATCAGATCGAAGAGTTTTGATCTTGAGGTTGAGTTGTACTTGGATTTTTCCTGCAAAGGCTTGAAATTTCTCAAAGACTTCATCTTTGGAAGCAATAAAGAGAGTCCAAGTGAACCGTGAGTAATCATCAACAATTACAAACACATACCAATTTCCTCCAAAACTTTTGATTCTCATGGGTCCACATAAGTCCATGTGAAGTAATTCAAGTGGCTTGGATGTACTAACTAAGTTCTTTGACTTAAAAGAAATCTTAGTTTGTTTGCTTCTAACACAGACGTCACAAAGATTATCTTAGATTACTTAATCTCAGGGAGACCTCTTACCAACTGTTTCTTGACAAGTTTTCTTAATAAAGAAGTGCTAACATGCCCTAGTCTTTTGTGCCATAGTGTAGAGTCATCTATTAAAGTAGTCAAGCATGGAAGATTAGGACTGTCAATATCCTCCAAACTAGTTACATAAACGTTTTTCCACCTTTTCCCTTTAATAACTTTTTGCCATTGTTCTGACTTACTATGCTACAATGTGTAGGATAGAAGTGAACTGAATTGCCTTTGTCACAAATTTGAGAGACACTAAGCAAGTTGAATTTTAAACCATGAACTAAATTTACACTATCTATGACACAATCAGATGTAATGCCAACCTTACCTACACTGATGATTTTTCCTTTCTTGTTGTCGCCAAAGGAAACAGTTCCTTGGCTTCCTGGTTTGAGTGAGAAGAACTTCTTTTTGTCTCCTGTCATGTGTTTAGAGCACCCACTGTTGATGTACCAGTAGGGGTCCATTCTCACTCGATCCTGCACTTAACACGTTAGTGGTGTGGGGTTAGGGTCCATAGAATGGTTGGACCCATTTCCATCATTAAATGTTCTAAGATCATTTTTGACTACCCATTTTAGTCCTAGTTTCTTGAGTTGACAATGCCTCATAAAACACGTTTTATAGCAATTGGATTCATGATGACTAGGTTGTCTGCATAAGCTGTAGATATCTCTACGACTGGTCTCTGACCTGTATCTGACCTGTCATTTACTTCTCCTCATGGGTGTCTTAGAAACAACATCTATCTTTGAATATTTTCTTTGATGGTAGCTAGTTCCTTTTCTTTTGTGTTAAGCGCAACAATCAATTCATCAATTTCAGGTTATTTTTTATACTTCAAATTTTCATGAACAGAGAGAATTTCACTATAATCTCTTTGTAATTTCATGAGTGCCCTCATGAGATTATCTACCTTGCTTTTATCCGAGGTTTTTCTCAATTTTTCATTTTCATCCAAAAGTTCATCATTTTCAGTTTCTAATGCCTCTAGGTGATCAACTAATGTAAGAGAAAACTTTCTAAGTCCTAGAAGTTCAGCCTTTTGAATTCTCCTTGTAAGTTTAGAATAGTTTACCTTATGTTCTTCTTCTTCTTCTGATTTTGAGACATCATTGCCTTGTGCCATCAAGCACACTTCTTCAAGGCATAGGTGAGCCTTCTCATCATTTGAGATGTCACTGTCTGATGTTTGATTGTCATCACTCCTTTTAGAATATCCCAATGCGGCAACGAAGGCTTCCTTATTTGGTCCTTTGTTGAATGATCGTCGGACAGGCTTCTTGACCCTGTCATTGTCCTCTCGGGATCATTGAGGACAGTCTTTAATATGAAGTCCACGTTTTGAACACCCAAAACACTTGTCATTGTTTTTCTTTTGATCATCCAACTCCTTGGACTCCTTCCTTCCTTTCCTCATTTTATTTCTTATGAACTTTCGAACGTACCTCTTAGCATAGAGGACCATTTCATCATTGTTGTCTCCTGACCCGGATCTTTCATTTTCAGCTACTTGAAGGGCTATGCCTTTCCCTCTATCTCTTGATGAGCTTTTTGAATTCCTGGGTTGTAGTTTTAACTCGAAATCCATTAGAGATCCTAGCATGTCTGCCAGAGACATCTTGGAGAGATCATGCACTTCTTGCATGGCATTGACTTTGTTGTCAAAAGAAGGCAGGAAGAGATCTGAGGAACTTTCGAATTTGATCCTCGTTAGACATAGTCCTTCCAAGCACCAACATTTCGTTGATCAGCTTAGTGAACCTTATATGCATTTCAGAAATGCTCTCCTTTTCTTCCTTCTTGAATAGCTCCCAATGAGTGAGTAGCAACTCAATGCTAGTCTTTTTGATCTCATCATTCCCTTCATAAGTAACCTCAAGAGTTTTCTAAATCTCTTGGGGCTGTTTTAGCTGAAGCAATCTTGGATTATTGCTTAGGTAGTAGAGCACAGTGAAGTATTCTTACAGCTCGAGCATTGAATACCATTCTTGATTTGATCATCCGTCATGCTGTCGATAGATATGTCTTGGCCCTGAGTATTCTGGAAGGTGTACTCTCCATGTGTTATCACCCTCCACATTCTTGGATCGTCAGACTTGATATGAAATTCAATCTTATTCTTCTAGTGAGTGTAGTTGTCTCCATTAAAGAGTGGTGATTGATTTGGTTCAGAACCTTCTTCTACCGCTAGTAGACTTGCATGAGTCATTTTGACCCTCCCTCAAAGTAGTTAGCTTTATAGAAGAGACCTGCTTTGATACCGATTGAAACTAGCTAGCGCTCCTGATGCGTCCACGACCGGTCGTGGACGTATCTGCTAACAAGGAATTTGTAGGGGCAAGATTGTACAAAAAGAATGGAAAAATAGTAAAAATATAAAATAAACCTACAACTCTATACGGGTAGCAAAAATCCCGGTCGAAGTACAGTGTGAATATATTACGACCGAGAGTATCGAACCCAGGGGACTTAATAGAAAATCAGTCCTAATCCTAGTAATAGCCTTTTCTAAAACAGGGGAGAAAAGTAAATATCAATTCTAAACTAAATAATCTAACTAAGAATCCTAACTAAGTGGTATATACAATGAAATATCTTTGATTCGGGATGATACTCAACATAAGAACAAATATTGAAATACCCCGTAATTAAAAATAGTGATTAATTAGGCTAATAAGTAATTTAGAAGCTTAGTTATGTCTACATAATCATGAGGGAACAAATCCTGAAGAAAACGGATCCTTAAAATGGATTAAAACACAAATGAACCTTAAAGCGCGTTTTTTGAGGGAACCGGGAAAACGTGACTTTAAGCGGGTCAAATAGACTCGTAACAATTTTGGTCAACCAAATAGTCATTAATAAACATTAGTGAAGGTCTAGAGCCAATAAAATCAATAAAACGGGAAATAGTAAAAACTGTCAAAAACGGGAAGTTGTGGGGTGAAAGTGCAAATAAACCAAACTAGTGTGTCCACTATTGCAAATAAAATTTCAAAACCCTTAAGAGGGCTGAGTGTGAGCCGGCTGCCTCTTGTCCCCCTCTCTCATTTTAATTGTTTCTAATTTGCTAAAGGACAAAGCCTTAAAGTAAGTCAAAAAGCAAGTTGCTCTCTCTCTCCCCTATTTTCCCATACTCCACGTATTGCACCTCTCTTCTTTCTTTGATTTTTTTCTTCTTCTTCTATCTCCTCTATATTCTACCCATTTACCTAGAGCAACGATTTCAGCAACCCACACAACCTTCTCTAAAATTACAAAAATTGTATCATTGAAATCCTCTCATCAAGGAGAACACCTCTCTCTTTTCCAAATTCAAAACAAGCAACTTATCTCCATGGGTGTTCTTGGTTTTGAAGAAGAAGACCACCATTAGAAGCCCCTTCTTCACCTCATTGGTTTAAGGTAAAAAGAAATCCAAAAATACTACCCTTTCTTGCTCTCATTTGCAAAATAAAGATTTTCAAGTTTTTGAGCTCCTTGTTCCTTGCTTCCAGCCGATTTTTGGCTTCTTTGGTGGAGTAGAAATATTGCTCTTGTGTTGTTCTAAGCTTCACCCACTCCCTTGCAAGGCAATGAATTCTTAAACCCTAAAAATTTACCTTAAAGCTTTAAGATAATTTAAGGGCTAGTTGAATTAAAATGGTGGTATGTAATGGGTTGTAGTGTTAGAGCTTTGAATCTTCATAACTGGTGGGAAGAGAGGAAAGGAAAGGAAGAAGGAAGAAAGAAAGAAGAAGGAAAGAAGAACTAGAAGGAAAACAAGGTAAATTATGCTCACCTTGTGTAGTCTTGTAAATGCTTAATGTAACAAGTTTTAGTAGCTTTTAAATGTGTATCGAAATAGTATTGAGTAGTAGTGTAATGGGTAAGAGAATCCAAATGTTTTAAAACTTCAAAAGTTGATGAAAAGCTTGTATAAACCTTAAGGAAAGAAATGGTGAATGCGCAGGAATTTAAGGAGTGTTTAATGTTTAATACTTGTGTTGGGGAGCTATATATTGATGTTGTCGATAAACAGGTGAATTGGATAACAATGTGTGAATAAAACATGTGGTGAGAATGTAAAAATATAGGGGAGACCATGTCAAATTTTACCTAGGACCAGAGCACTTAAGAGCTAGAAACTAGGTGGGAAATTACTTTGAAAACAGATTTTATAAGGAGCTTGGTAGTGGGTAGGTTAGGAGAGATGGTTAATGCATTATAAGCCTTAGGAATGACATTAAAAGAGGGAGCTATAGATGGAGAAAGTGAGAATCAAAATCTGTAGCAAAATGCAACTAGGAAAAATAGTGTAAGTGCTAGAATGGAAACTTATAAAAATATGTGAATGAGTGATAAGTGTCCAAATGAGCATGATTTATAGGTGTATTTCATATACTATATTAGCACTTTTTCTTGCTCATTTCTCCACTTCGGTTAGTTTTCCTCTAGTTTATGTTTTATTGTTATCACAAATTTATTGTTTAAACATGAGGAAAACCAAGCTGGGAGTAAAGTAGACGAAGAGACGAACGCATGGACGCAAACGGCTCAGAAAACGGAGTCCAAACGAAGAATCTAGAGCTGGTCAAAGTTTGTAGAAGAAAATAAGTCACGCGGAGACCACACATGCGTCCGCATGGGGCTGGGCGGACAGCTAGGCGGACAGGACACAAGTGTGACCGGGCGGACGTGAGTGATGTCCTTAGGCGGACGTGAGTAATGTCCTTAGGCGGACACAAGTGATGTCCTTAGGCGGACAACACACGCGGGCAACCACATGCGTCCGCATGGCTTCAGAGGCGGACGCCAATGAGGACAACAAGCGGACGTGACTAAAAATCAACGCGCGCCAGTTTTTCTTCTTCGCCCGTCGACTTGCTTCTGCCATATCCATCTACTCCGCACCGCCTACCTTATTTTCCTCACGCGTCATCAGCTTGTCCCCTGCAATTAATGAGCAATCAATGCTCTTCCACCTCTGTCTGCAATCAATCTTCTTCTTCCTCTCTATAAAAGCCACTGCTACTTCATCAAAAAATACTCACGCACACACACGTTTCCACCCCCAAACTCAACACTCAAAATCTCTCATTCCATTTACAGAAATCTTACGTACGCTCTCCACTCTTCTTCCTCTTCATTTCTCCATTCACCACCACACCTCTCGCATTATTATTAATATTACGTCCAACCTCTGTCTGACTTATTACCAGTTAATATGTCAGGCTAAGAAGGATTTACTCCGGGCGAGGGTTTAATTATGGTTTGTTTAGTTGTGTAATCTATATTTCTACCGGTTAAAATAAATTCAGTTTGTTACGATTAAAGTTTTGTTTCTCTCCCTTTTTAATAATTTCATCGATTTATTAAAAAGCCTTACTAAATCTGTTTTTAATCTGATCGGTGACGAACAGACAGGTTAATTAAGCCGTAAAACTGTAGGAACTTATTTTCATCGTTTAAGTTAGTACAAGTTGCAAGAATAAAATTCCTCACACTCCTCTGCCGTTTACACGCATTTTGCTTGAGTTTTCATCGGACCTTGCATTTTCAGGTAAACGAGTTCTTATGAGTTTTCATCGGACCTTAAGATAATAACAGGAATCTTGCCAAATTATTTTATAAAACCGGTAGAGATAGCACAATTAATCATATCATATTAACCTGAACCCGGAGTTCCGTTTAATTTAACTTCAACTCACTAAATTAATCTGTTATTTACTTTTCAAAAACAAGTCAAACTCCCCTAACTCCCCCCTTTTGTGACATGCTTAGGTACTATAATAATTCACCTTAGTCCCACGGTTCGATATCCGGTCGCTTACACTTTACTATACTACAACGACCGGGATTTGTTTGCAGCCCGACGGTTTGAGTTTTAATTTCTTTTCTTTTATTTTAATTTCACCAGTTCTAACCACTCAGATATACACGTCTGCAAAATGGCGCCGTTGCCGGGGACTTGATTTATTCTAGTCCCTAAGCCCCGGTTAATTCACCTGTTATATTATAATAATCTGTTAATATTAATTGGACACCTGACTTTTGAACATCTGACAACGGACATCTGACTTCTGACATCTAATTACTAACTCTTTATATTATTGTCATTTATTTCCATTGTCCTTAACATTTAATTTCCATTGTCCTTCAATTTCCAGTATACTACTACTAACTTCAAATTCCAGTATACTAACTACTAACTTTAATTTTCTGTCATTTCTTTCCATTGTCATTTCAATTTTCTGTCATTTCTTTCCATTGTCTCTAACTACTAACTTAAAATTTCTGTCAACTAATTCCTAACATTTTTATTTATTCTAACACATAACGAGTTTCTTTTCTCTGTTTTGAGTGGTGAATGCCTTTTACCAGGTCAAACAGCCTCCCAGAAAATATTAATAATCACACGGTTGGTTACAATCCAGAGATCGAGAGAACCTTTCTGCGCACTCTAAGGCAGAGACGAACTCAACAAAACATTACCACCACAGTGATAGAATCTGACCCGGAAGCTGACATGGCATCTACACCAGCGACAGTTCGAAATATCAACAGGCCGTCTAACCAAGGACAACAGCCTGCTATCATCCTTCCTCACCTTAGCCCATCCGAATATGATGAGTGGCAGAAGCTGAAGCCATATCATCAAATCAGATGTGTTAAGGAGCTGGGCATGTTTGATGGTTCCAGTCCAGACGAAGCCCTGTTACATGTTACAAAGTTCTTGCAACATGCCAACAGTCTTACTGCAACTGACGCAGTACTCCAGTACGCAAGATTGTCATTATTCCCTCACAGCCTGACGGGAAGTGCGAGCAAGTGGTATCACAGCCTGACGGGAAGTGCGAGCAAGTGGTATCATAGCCTGACACCAAGTACCATTGGTACTTGGGATGACATGGCCACCAAGTTCTATGACAAATTCCTACCCCCGAGCCGAACATTGGAGATGATTGCTGAAATCTATAATTTCAAGCAACCAAGGTCGGAGAATATTTGTGAAACTTGGGATCGTTTCAAAGGACTACTACTTACTTGTCCTCACCACGGTCTGACGAAAGAACAAGTATCACAATTGTTCTACAAAGGCTTGATCGGTCCGTGCAGAACAATGGTACTGTCTTCGTTAGGGGCTGACATTCTGAAAAAGCCAGGAGCACAATTTCTGAATAGCATGGAGTCTCTCTGTGAAGAAATCAGAGACTGGGCCTCCGGTGGATCAAGGAGCGGTACTCCAGGTTTATATCATGTTGGGGAAAGTGATAACAAGTTTGACCAGCTGATGAAAAGCCATGAGCAACTCATGGAAAGCAATGCTCAGCACAACAAAAGTCAGTACTCTGAAAAAGTGGTTGAGCAGATGGCTATGAACTCCTACCCCCAGCAAGCTAAGTCGATGATTTCCCGATCATCTACAACCCCTCCAGGCTATGCACCTCTGTCCCAATCATCTCCTGTTATTTCTTGTACGCAATGTGGTGGGCCTCATGACTATGAACAATGCCCCCAGCTACAAGAATTAAAGCAGCAGAGGAGGCAAACTATCTCACCAACAATTCAGGATACAGACAACCTTGGCAACGTAACATGCAATCCAACCTTCGCTACTCAAACACCGAAAATATCCAAAACCCACATACACTTCAACCATCTCAAAATTACAGACCTCAGTCCAATTTCCAAGGAGGCCAAAGGCAATATCAACAACAGCCTTATGGCAATGAAGCTTCTTCGAGTCGACCAACTCAGCCTCCTTCGAATCCTGAGTCTGAAATGTCTCAAATGCAAGAGATGTTTAAAGCTATGATGGGTAAGTCCCGAGATACGCAAGAAGAGGTCGCAGCTCTGCGCAAAGACCAAAAGCCTTGCAATCTCAGATTCAACAGTTACTCACCCAACAAAGACCACCTGGTCAATTCCCTTCACAGACAAACCCTAATCCAAAAGAGCAAGCAAATTCAATCCTTATAGACGATGGCACATTCCAATCAACAAACTTGTGTGCAGTCTCCTTAAGGAGTGGAAGGGAACTTGCCACCAGAAAAGGAAAAGAAAAAGAAAATCATGAAGAGGCCTACATCAATGATGAAGACACAACCAATCCAGCTTCACCTCCCTCAGAAATCCAAGTTCCTACTCCTGAAACTCCACCTCCATCTCGAGTTACCATCAACATTCCATCCTCATCTCCTAAAAACAGTGAACTCCCATTTCCCAACAGAATGAAGAAGAAACACCTAGATGAGCAGTTCTCCAAATTCTTGAGCATTTTCAAGAAACTGACCCTCGACATACCTCTTATTGATGCTTTGCAAGAAATGCCTAACTACGCCAAATTTCTTAAGGATCTCTTAACAAAGAAGAAAAAGAAACCTGGAAAAGAAACAGTGCATCTCACGGAGGAATGCTCAGCTGCCCTTCTTCGAGCACTCCCTCCCCCAAACAAACAATCCGGGAATCCCGTTTTTATAAGAGGAGTGGACTGTGGAAGCGGTTTATGCGACCTGGGAGCCAGCATTAATATCATGCCCTACGCCACCTTCTTGAAAGTAAAAGGAGGAGAAATGCAACCGGTTCCTTTCAAACTCCAACTAGCAGACAGATCAGAGATCAAGCCCATGGGAATAGTCCGAGATCTGGTAGTTGGAGTTTCTCGCTTTATCTTTCCAGCTGACTTCGTCATTTTAGAAATGGATGACGATGTTGAGGTTCCCCTGATTCTAGGTCGACCGTTTCTAAGTACTGCCAAAGCCATCATTGATGTCCACGATGGGAAAATCACTCTGCGGTACGAGGATGAAACGATCGAATTCGACATGCAGAAAATGATGAAGAAGAGTTCTAACTTTTCTCCTCATGCTAAGACAGTGGGATTAACAGATGATGAGGAGGAGGAAGGCGATTTTGCTACAGATGAGGACATGTATTCCCTATCTTCCATCCCGAAAGTTGAAACTGAATCGCTAGAGCAAGTATTATTTACTTCTCTAGAAGAAAAGGTGGAGGATCCGGAAGTTAACGCCATGCTGGCGTATATAGAAAAGGAAAGAGTGGTTATCAAGCCTACCGGCCACCAATCGAAGAACTCGACAGAAAACCTCAAAAATCAATTCCATCAATAGAACAACCACCAGAGCTCGAGCTTAAAGAGCTACCTTCTAAACTCAAGTATGCCTTCTTAGCTGAAAATGACCATTTGCCTGTCATTATTTCCTCTTCTCTGAATTCCGGGGAGGAAACAAGGCTACTCGAGGTATTGAAGAAACACAGAACGGCGATCGGGTGGACTATTGCTGATATCAAAGGAATTGATCCCTCCTACTGCACGCACCACATCTATATGGAGGAAAACTACAAGTCTATCAGGCAACCCCAACGTCGGCTAAACCCTAACCTCAAGGAGGTAGTTAAAAGGAGGTTCTGAAACTCCTAGATGCGAACATCATTTATCCTATCTCTGACAGTCCATGGGTAAGCCCTGTACAAGTTGTCCCGAAGAAGGGGGGCATCGAGGCAGTTGTGAATGATAAGGGAGAGGCTATCCCTCAAAGAAAGATCACAGGTTGGCGCATGTGTATCGACTATCGGCGCTTAAACTTGGCAACCAGGAAGGATCATTTCCCTCTCCCCTTTATCGATCAGATGTTGGAGCGACTAGCAGGGCAAGAGTACTACTGCTTTTTAGATGGGTTCTCAGGGTATTTCCAAATACCAATCGCACCAGAGGACCAGGACAAGACCACCTTCACTTGTCCATACGGTACCTTTGCGTACAGACGAATGCCCTTCGGTCTATGTAATGCTCCTGCTACTTTCCAGAGATGCATGCAAGCAATATTCGCTGATTTCATCGAACAGAGCATAGAGTCTTTATGGATGACTTCTCGGTCTATGGCTCTAGTTTTGATAAATGCTTGGCACAACTTGATTTGATCCTAGGACGGTGTGAGGATACAAATCTCGTTTTGAATTGGGAAAAATGTCATTTTATGGTCAAGGACGGGATTGTCCTTGGACATAAAATATCAGCTGAAGGAATAGAGGTGGATAAAGCCAAGGTAGAGGTTATCGAGAAATTACCAGCACCAACTACTGTTAAAGACATTCGAGCGTTTCTCGGGCATGCAGGATTCTATCGGCGGTTTATACAAGACTTCTCAAAAATCACTAAACCATTGACCGACCTGCTACAGAAAGATGCCCCGTTTCATTTTGATGATAAGTGTTCAGCTGCTTTCAAAACAATAACACAAAAACTGGCATCTGCACCTGTTGTCATACCACCCGACTGGTCTCTTCGTTTGAGATCATGTGTGATGCAAGTGACTACGCCGTGGGGGCAGCTCTATGCCAGAAAAAAGAGAAGATTCTAAGAGTGATTGCTTATGCCAGCAGGACACTAAACGACGCCCAGAAGAACTATACGACCACTGAAAAAGAGCTTCTGGCTATAGTCTTCTCCCTTGATAAGTTCAGGTCGTACTTATGGGAAGCAAAGTCATAGTGCACACAGACCACTCCGCTCTCAAATACCTATTTGCAAAACAAGAAGCCAAGCCTCGCTTATTGCGCTGGATTCTTCTACTGCAAGAGTTTGACATCGAAGTCAAAGACAAGAGCGGAAAATTAAATGTCGTCGCTGACCATCTCTCCAGATTGGTAACTCCTACGGATAGTGTGCCTATCAACGAATTCTTCCCCGATGAGACTGTCTTTTCAATCACCAAGGTACAGGAGCCATGGTATGCGGACCTGGCCAATTATCTAGTCTCTGGAACAATACCCTATGATCTATCTTACTCCCAAGAAGAAATTCCTTTCTGATTCGAAACATTATTTCTGGGAAGATCCGTATTTGTTCCGAGTCTGTGCTGATGGGTTGATTCGCCGGTGTCTCCCTGAAGATGAGGTTTACAGCGTCATACATTTTTGTCACTCACGGGAAGCCGGAGGTCACCATGGACCCACAAGGACCGCTGCTAAGATCCTGGCCTCAGGATTTTATTGGCCGACTCTTCACAAGGATGTTTACCAATTCTGCAAACAATGTGATAATTGTCAGAGAATGGGTAATACATCTAGAAGACATGAAATGCCACAACAGGGAATACTAGAAGTAGAGCTCTTTGATTGTTGGGGCATTGATTTTATGGGACCATTCCCTTCCTCACAGGGCCACCAATATGTTTTAGTGGCAGTGGATTACGTGTCGAAATGGGTCGAAGCCATACCCTGTCATCATGCTGATGCAAAGACAGTAACCAGATTCCTTAAGAAGCACATCTTTACGCGTTTTGGCGTGCCTAGAATTATTATCAGTGACGGAGGATCTCACTTCTGCAACCGTTCATTTGAAGCGCTTATGGGTAAGTACGGGGTACGTCATAAGGTAGCTCTACCTTATCATCCCCAGACAAACGGCCAAGCAGAAGTTTCGAACCGTGAGTTAAAATGGATTCTCCAGAAAACGGTTAACTCATCACGAAAGGATTGGGCACTTAAGTTAGATGATGCGCTTTGGGCTTACCGTACCGCATTCAAGACTCCCATCGGGATGTCTCCTTTTAAGCTTGTTTATGGGAAATCTTGTCACCTGCCTGTAGAGCTGGAACATAAGGCATATTGGGCACTCAAGGCCCTAAACTTCGATCTAGAAACCGCAGGAGAAAAGCGGAAGTTTCAACTCTCTGAACTCGAGGAGTTAAGAGATCAGGCATACCGAAGTGCGACAATATACAAGGAACGCCCAAGAAACATCATGACCAAATGATCCACCAACGCGACTTTAAGGTTGGCGACGGGGTGCTGCTTTATAATTCCAGATTGAGAATATTTCCTGGAAAACTCAAGTCTCACTGGACTGGCCCATTCCAAGTTGTTGGAACCACTCCTTTTGGTGTTTACGAACTCCAGAATCAAAAAGGAGAATGCTTCAAAGTCAATGGATCCCGTCTAAAAAGGTATGCCGGAATTCTTGAAAATAATAATGCTCTGTTCACCATTTCTTTCTTACAGGAATACGAAGAAGCCTCCACCCCAAAGGAACAGCAGACAACACCTCTACCTCATAAGTTTACAAAAGTGTACAAACTTCCTAACACCAGCAGTTCAGATACCTCGCCCTCAAACTCTTCTCCAACCTAAAGCTTGGTCAAATACGTCTAGCTAGAGACGTTAAACCAGGGCAGCTTAGTGGGAGGCAACCCACTATCTATCTATCTTTTGTCTTTCCTTTAATTTAATGTTGTTTTCCTTTTTGTACTATATTTCCCTTTATTATGTTATAATAAAATGCAGGTATTACTTGAGTACTTCTGGCTGTGTAGAATATTCTTTACAGGTTCATTTCATGACATTCCACAACAGCACTCAAGTGTGGGGGAGCTCTACACACTCTACGAAATTTGGGGAGTACACTCTTTCCTTTATTAATTGCATGCCCTATTAATTTAATTCCATCTACGCAATGAGGGCATTGCTTGAGCTTAAGTGTGGGGGAAGAGCCTTTTCAGGGCATTTTGTGCTTAAAATGTTTAAATCTCTCTACTTATCTTTCATTTGTTCAAAAATTAAAATTATGTACCCTGCTAATGTAGGTTGTTCTCTTTAAGAATAAATACTGTTATGAATTGTGGGATAAATGGTACAAATTTTAAAATTTTGATTACTTTTGAGGAGCATTTTATATGCGGTGTGACCAAATAATCTGCAAATGGTTGGATTTTATTGCTCAGGGTTTCTTTCTGTCTTCTCTCTTAGGGATTGCTAAGGGGTGCTTCTCTGTTAAAAAAAAAAGAAAGAAGAATACAAAATAATAAGGGACTTACGAGACACCATTGGTAACCAACAAAGAGAGTTGAGTGTTCTTAAATACAAAGGCGTGATGCCTACATTTTCTCATCCCTTATGCAAAAGTGAAACAAATGCATAAATCTTTTTCTTCCTTTTGTTTTCTCCTCAAAATGCCCATTCTTGAGAGAAGTTGGCCATGGTAAAAGTTCTCAGAGTCACTTAAACAAAAGAAACATTGAAGTACCTTAGATCATACCCCGAAACTCTATATTTTATTTTTACCCTGAGCACACCTATGCCACCAGCAGTTGATTTTTCACACTCCTCAATAAGTTAAAAAGATCATGAACTGTTCACTTCTTTATCCTACCCTTCATAATAATATTTATTAATATTGAGCATTCCCTACTTACTTGGGTACGTGGTTTTGCTTGAGGACAAGCAAAAGATAAGTGTGGGGGTGTGATAAGTGTCCAAATGAGCATGATTTATAGGTGTATTTCATATACTATATTAGCACTTTTTCTTGCTCATTTCTCCACTTCGGTTAGTTTTCCTCTAGTTTATGTTTTATTGTTATCTCACAAATTTATTGTTTAAACATGAGGAAAACCAAGCTGGGAGTAAAGTAGACGAAGAGACGAACGCATGGACGCAAACGGCTCAGAAAACGGAGTCCAAACGAAGAATCTAGAGCTGGTCAAAGTTTGTAGAAGAAAATAAGTCACGCGGAGACCACACATGCGTCCGCATGGGCTGGGCGGACAGCTAGGCGGACAGGACACAAGTGTGACCGGGCGGACGTGAGTGATGTCCTTAGGCGGACGTGAGTATGTCCTTGGCGGACACAAGTGATGTCCTTAGGCGGACAACACACGCGGGCAAGACCACATGCGTCCGCATGGCTTCAGAGGCGGACGCCAATGAGGACAACAAGCGGACGTGACTAAAAATCAACGCGCGCCAGTTTTCTTCTTCGCCCGTCGACTTGCTTCTGCCATATCCATCTACTCCGCACCGCCTACCTTATTTTCCTCACGCGTCATCAGCTCTGTCCCCTGCAATTAATGAGCAATCAATGCTCTTCCACCTCTGTCTGCAATCAATCTTCTTCTTCTCTCTATAAAAGCCACTGCTACTTCATCAAAAAATACTCACGCACACCACGTTCCACCCCCAAACTCAACACTCAAAATCTCTCATTCCATTTACAGAAATCTTACGTATGCTCTTCACTCTTCTTCCTCTTCATTTCTCCATTCACCATCCACACCTCTCGCATTATTATTAATATTACGTCCAACCTCTGTCTGACTTATTACCAGTTAATATGTCAGGCTAAGAAGGATTTACTCCGGGCGAGGGTTTAATTATGGTTTGTTTAGTTGTGTAATCTATATTTCTACCGGTTAAAATAAATTCAGTTTGTTACGATTAAAGTTTTGTTTCTCTCCCCTTTTTAATAAATTTCATCGATTTATTAAAAAGCCTTACTAAATCTGTTTTTAATCTGATCGGTGACGAACAGACAGTTTAATTAAGCCGTAAAACTGTAGGAACTTATTTTCATCGTTTAAGTTAGTACAAGTTGCAAGAATAAAATTCCTCACACTCCTCTGCCGTTTACACGCATTTTGCTTGAGTTTTCATCGGACCTTGCATTTTCAGGTAAACGAGTTCTTATGAGTTTTCATTGGACCTTAAGATAATAACAGGAATCTTGCCAAATTATTTTATATAACCGGTAGAGATAGCACATTAATCATATCATATTAACCTGAACCCGGAGTTCCGTTTAATTTAACTTCAACTCACTAAATTAATCTGTTATTTACTTTTCAAAAACAAGTCAATTAACTCCCCCCTTTGTGACACGCTTAGGTACTATAATAATTCACCTTAGTCCCACGGTTCGATATCCGGTCGCTTACACTTTACTATACTACAACGACCGGGATTTGTTTGCAGCCCGACGGATAATTTGAGTTTTAATTTCTTTTCTTTTATTTTAATTTCACCAGTTCTAACCACTCAGATATACACGTCTGCAATGAGTTGGTATAAAAGAAGTAGTATATTAATAATGGATTTAGACATGTGTTAGGAGACTAATTAGGTGCTTAAATATGTGGGATTAAGTGTAGGAACAATGGGAAATTAATTAGGCAAAGTTAGCATTGTAACAGATTTGGAAAACTTGAAATCTGCTGAAAGTTTAGCAGGGTCCGGGACCTTAGTCCACGACTAAGTCCCGGACCAGTATACTGAAACAGATCGAGAGTTAGACTTACAGGGTGGTCCGGGACTTAGGTCCCATACAAGGACCTGGACCACCCCATTTAAACAGTCGAGAGTTTGCCAAATATGGGTTCGGAACTTGACTTATGTACAAGGACCCGGACCACCTTGAAACTGTCCGAGAGTTCACTTACTTGTAGGTCCGGACTTAAGTAAGGGATAAGGGCCCAGACCAAAATGAAATGCGTGCGAGAGTTTAGGTTGCTTCTGGTCTGGGACTCAAGTCCAGCATGAGGACCCGGACGATGCAATAAATTCACCCAAGGGTTTGGACCACAGGTTGGTCTGGGACTTAAGACCCGACAAGGTCCCGGACCAACCCAAATTTTTAAAAATAAGTTTATAAATGGCTTTTAAAGTAAGGAAGTGAATGGTAATGATAGTATAAGGTAAAAATTAGTACTTAATTAATGATGTTTAAAGGTCATTAATGGTAAAAACAAGTTTTACAAATAATAAAAGAGTAAGTAAACACTGTGTAAGTGTAATAATTGTAAATACTTAGTAAGTATGAGTTAGGAAACGTAAGAGATAAACGAGTTAAGTTAATTATAGTTAATTAATCACTCGATCACATGTATGTTAAGGGACTTGGATTGTGAACACCGAAGGAAAGTCGGTTACAAGTACAACGGTGAACGGTATGAACTTCTCATGCCCCGTATGCTACCTTGGATACACTGATTTGTGTGCTTGTGTGCTAATTGATCAGCTAACAAGATAAACACACGAATCAGAACTATTATGCTTACTTGTGAATATTTGATATTGTTCCTTGTTTGGATACTATCTTTAAATCATAGTTTGTATAATTCATGAAATGTATGGATGATAATGAATGTGTGTGTGTGCTTGACTTATATTGTAGTGACCGAATGTTATGGTTGTGGACTTCTAACTAATTCCTAACAAGCTAACCAATCTAACATAATAAATTGGTAAATTGGAATGAGTAGAAGTCCAATATAGTTTCGGTCACGCGTGAGGAGGCGGAGTCACAAGAGGTTGGCTCCAATTCCTGGCTTTAATCTTTTCCACGGCCCAAACCCCTTAAATTTGTAGCATCCTAGAATAGTGACCACCTAAAGCCCGGTGGTGGGACGGTGTAGTCCTTGCCCGGAGGTCATACCAACTTAACATGAGTAATAATGAGTAAGTAAGAGTAAGTAAGTAAGTATGGAAAAGTAAGTAAGTAAAGTATGAGTATGTTTGTGTAAGTATTGTGTAATGCGTAAAAGAGTAATAAACACCGATTAACCCGGATGTGTAACTGGCTAACCCTTGTGAAGGTAAGTATTGTGTATGCTATTGGATTGCTGTTTTGGCTTGTGTATTGCAATGTGTATGTTTGTATGGTGTATGTAAAGCATGTATGTATGATAATAATGAACCGCATGTACAGTCGACCTTAAATAGTCGGCGTACCCTAGTTAGCATGCGGTATATGCGAAGTTTATATGCAGCTTTTTGCTGAGCCCCTTGGGGCACTGTTTTTAATTTTTACAGGTGCACGTGAAGGTTGAAGACTTGATGAATTCAAGATGTTTTCTTTTGATGTAACTAGTGAATTTTGAAAGGTGTACCAAGTTGTACATGGCTATAGGCCTTTTTGTTTAGCCGATGTACCATGGGGTACACCCTTTTGGAAAATGAAAGGTTTGTGAATTGGTGTAGATGAGTAGCATGTGGAAACTCATTATTTTGGTAAACTAGAGAAGGGATGTAATTGAAAATACACTTGGATACTCGGTAATCACCTTTGTAAGTATATGATATTTTGTAAGTGGTTTGTAATGTAGTAGCTCGGTATTTAGAACAGACCGTTACTATAAGTAGTAAGTGTAAGCCTAGCTAGCCGTATAGGCGGTTAGCGGCGTTGTATCACCCGCCGTAGTAGTAGTAATTCCGCTGCGAGTAGGAGTATAATTAGGATGATTAAACGGTAAGTAAAGGATTAGCGGTAGGGGTGTTACAAAAAGTGGTATCAGAGCGTAGTTACGCTTTGATGTCCTAAGATTACCGAGCATAGGGATTACTGAGTTAGGATTTCAACCGTTTTAAAACGGATACTTAGAAACCTAACTAGGAATTACCGTTGTTCACAACGGATACCCTTTACGTTCTTATGAACGATACCTTGCTTGAATTCAAGACCCTTTGGTCACATGTTGCAAAGCCTAATGTAAATGTTAAATGTTCAGATCTCAGGACGAGGTCGAGGCCGACCTAGGGGAGAGACTTCTGATGGACCAGGCGCGCAGACGATAGCAGAGATCGTCACCGCCACGGTAGCACAGATGCTACCTCAAGTAATCACAGTAATGCAACAAACCCAACAACAAAACCAACAAAACCAAACGGGACCAATCCCTTCCCCTCCCCCAGAGAAGCAAACTGGGTAAAATCCGTAGCGGAACTCCGACCTCCATGCTTTAGAGGCGAGAGTGATCTGGCAAAGCTAGAAGCCTACATCTCCAAGATGGAGACAGCCTTGAAACCCTCGAAGCTCCTACTGGAATTCAAATCAAGTAGCAGCTTATTACCTAAAGGATGCAGCCATGGGTTGGTGGAAATTAGTCAAAAACGAGCATGTCAACGATCCTACATTCGACTGGGAATCCTTCACAGCCCTCCTCTGATCCAAATACTACCCAGAACATGTCAAAACAAAGAAAAGACTAGAGCTTGATGCCTTGAAATGACAAAGAAGATGTCTGTCGACGAGTACTACTGCACCTTCACCTCCCTCCTTCGTCTTCTACCCGACCTTGGGTACACGGCCAGGTGTTGGTCGATCGCTTCTATGGTGGTCTAAGCCATCGCCTTCGGTACGACAAGGGCTACACCAGATTTACCTCCCTCCAGGTAAATATCGGTTGAACCCTTAGTACCATTGTAAATACTTTACCCTTGTCTTTCTGAGTAAGAATCCTGGCTAATACCTGAACTTTAGGAGTGCTATCACGCGGCATCTCGCGTTGAGATCACTTTCAACTAAGGGATGAGGAAACCGCGCTTAGCGCAAGACCAACAGCAAAAACACTACTGCTAGGGAGCCAACCAGGGCAAGAGCTGAAAAAGAAGAAGGGGAAGTGTTATACCCAAAATTTCAACCCCCCGGAGTAGTCTCTAAGGCATACGTGTTACAAAGGGCAAAAGGGGTCAAAAAGCACCAAGGCGGGATTTTCCAAGGACATTATCGGGATTTTCTATTTTCATATGACTTGTTTATTATCTCCAAACACTTCCAAATATCATAGTCATTATGAAAGGTATTTCATGATTTTCTGATAATATTTATTCTGGAAATTTAGCTTTTAATTCATATTATAAGCTAATTTCTTTAATTAACACATGAAATAACCTCAAATAGAAATAATAAAAGGTTTCCAAAATTAAAATAAAATTGTCACATGGTTAGCATGACTACATACAGTCATAAACCTGAAATTATTTTATTTGGTACCTTAGCCCAAAATTTAAAAGAGAAATTCAATCATTTTTGCAATTTTCTCTCTCCTATGGAAAATACCGAAATTAAAAAAAACGTCATGAAATTTTAACACAAGATAGAGGATGTTTATTAGAGACTAATGCCGTTGGAATTTCGTTATTTCGACTTTCCAATAATAAGTTATGAATTATGGGAGATTCCAGATTGCAAGATTTTTATCTAATCGGTTATTTATCAAAATAACCCGATTCCAACTCTCAAAATTCTTAAAAATCATCCTTTATCTTCAGTTAAAATTTCATAATTTATCTCGGCCTGAAACATATTTTACTAAATCAGATTCCCTTAGAGCACGAAATCAGCGTTTTAGATAAAGATCTTGCTCTATCAATTTGACCATGCTCTTTCTATAAAAGGACCCCCAAAAACGAACTAGGGCAGGGAAGAACACCTCCAAAGTCAGAGAACACAGCCACAAACCTTCTTCCCACGTTTTTACACTTCCAAGCCTCAAATCAATACCGAAACACTGCAGAAATCACCCCAAAATCACCAAAAACTCATCCTTTCTTCTCCTATTGAACTTCCAAGCACCAAAACATCACAAAAACAGAAGCAAACCGTCCTTAATCATACAAAGAAGAAGAAATCAGAAACTCGGGTCGAAGCTGAACCGGATCGGCTACCAACGACGCGTTCGAAGTTTCCCGACGTGAAGGAACAACCAAATCCCGAAGCCAAAACAGGTTAGAATTCGAATTCTTTAACTCCACTGATCACAATACGCTTCTGGTTGAAATTCCTATTCGAACTGACTTTTCTTTGCTTCTGAATTAAGGTTTGTTTGCGTTTCTGTCCACTAACTTGTTCAATAAGTTTCGTCCTTAATTCGTAGCAAATTGAAAACTTTTGATCACTAACATGTTTAGAATCTTTCAGGCTACGTACCCATAAATTTTGAGCCAAAACACCGCCGGAACAGCCTTAACGCCGCCGTCCGAGGTCGGTCCGCACCCACGGACGCTATGTCCGGGGTCCCGACGCTCTGTCCGAAAGCCGGACGCCCCCGGACGGTGGCGGGATATTTTTATTTTCAAAAGTTAGGGTTTTATAAAACATGTCCGGGCCCACGGACGTCCTGTCCGTGGCCTCGGACTTTTCAAAATCTCGTTTCTGTTTAAATTTGACTTTTTTGTGTAATTAGGTTAACTGGGGTCCGTGGGTTCGGACATTAGGTCCGTGGCCACGGACGGAATAAAGATTTGACCTAATTCTGCCTCCGAAACCCTAGTTTAGGTAACTTTCAATTTCACTTTAATTTTCTGTCAAAAAACGTTAAAAAAATAAAAAAAACAGAAGCGCGCACCTAGGTTAAAAACAACTCTGTAGAAAGCCGTAAACGAACCAAGTAGAGGAAAAACGACCTAGGAGGGGTAATGAAAGTAATTTGAACCCTAATTAAGTCGAATATCAAGCCCCCGAACCCGAACTCTCCTTTCCTAATTTGATCTAGGTTAAATTAGGTGGCGACTCATAATAGGTTCCAGTGGGCTAGCTTAGGTTTTAATAATTTTTGTTATATGACATAGTTATTAATCTTAGGTTATAAGTGGACCTAAAACCCGTTAGATCCTAATCAACTTTAATCAACATAGGATAGGGTTTAAAATCGAGGCTCACAGACTGGCGACTCTGCTGGGGACAAACTTCTTAATTTTAACTTGTTTAATTTTAAGAAAGAGGGCTTAACTCGAAAATGTTTATTTATGGCTTTATTACTTTGTTTGTTTACTTTTGTGCGCACTTTAATTTCTGCACCTTTGCATCATATGAGAGCGAGGGTCCACACAAACCGATTTTACCCCGGGACCCATTGAGGGTCCCCTGTCAGGGACTCACACCTTTTAGGTGATGTGAATAAGCGGGGAAAAAGAGGAGGATGTCGTCTAACCACATCCCCTTAATACCTGGGCCTTAGCCCCAAGCGTTTTCCTGGCAGTGTCCTTACCTAGCCCATTGTTTGGTCAGTCAAAGACCCGACCGTAGACGCACACCTTTAGGTGATGTGAAAAAAGTGGGGAAACCCAAAGAGAATAGCGTGCAAGCCCTATTCCTTTGTGGCGACCTGGGCCCAAGCCCCAAGCACCTCTCCGGATCGATCCATACCCAAATTGATTTAACCGTCAAGTGAGGACATGTTGAATTTGTGTGGGCCTTGTTTGCTTGTATGATCGGCCCATTACCTAGCCTAGAGATTGATAGGAACTTCTCCTACATTAACCTAGCCCAACCGAATTGGCGGCTCTACTTGTTTGCGGCCCAGAGGCCCTGTTTGGTTTAACATGTGAGTCGTTCGGGCTTCGGCCCAAAAGCTTAGACTTAGGTGATTTCTCTTCTGGCCCAATTTGAATTATCCAATTAGTTCTAGGCCCAAAAAAAAGGAAATCCACCTGGACTTGAAATAACCCACAAGTTCTGAAAAATAAAATCTTTTTCTGCTTAGCAACCATCTTCTCTGGCCCAAGGAAAGTTAGGCCCATTTGTGGTTTAGGGACCATTCCAGCCCATGTGCTTTACTCCAGGCCCAAACACATTCCGCCCAAGGGCTCATTCTAGACTAGGTAAACTTCTTATTTGGGCCCTAGCCCCAAACCCTAGATCTAGGTTCACCTCTCAGGCCCAATCAAAGCCATCTGTCTAGATTTCAGCCCAAGTTCCAGTTCATAAGATACTCCAGCCCAAACACCTCATTCTCTGGGTATCCTGGCCCACTTGCTTTCAGCCTAAGTCTGTTTCGATCTATCTTGTGAAGCATCATGTTTCAGCCCACTTCCTTTTGTTAGCTAATAATGGACACCTTGGACACAGGTAGACTCAAGTCCTAAGTACGGTCCAATCGACATGGAAGCCCAGCTCGCAATTTTGGAACAAAGGCACATGGCCACCATTGAAGCCATGGAGCAGAGGCATAGTGCTGCCATGGACGCCGTGGAACCTAACTACGTTGCTGTTATCGAAGAGTTGAAAGCAAAGGCTCTTTCCCTCGAGTCCGAACGTCAAGCTCGGGATGAGTTAGTGGACAGGCTTCTCAACACCCTTTATGAATGCATTGAAGTTGGCTCCATTAGGGTCCGAGGATCGGAGGGGAATGTCAAAGAAATTGCTACAGAACTCAGGAAAGTGATCAGACAACCAGGAGCAGCAACTTGCATCCAAAGCTGCACCCGTAAGAGAACCAGGCAACATGAGGAAGACAGTGATCGACAGTCAAGAGGACCTGGTTGGAGCGTTGGGACAGATAGAACCATCCCGACTGGAGTTCTCGACAGAGAGAGTTTACAGACATCGTGCCGAACACCAAGACAAGCCCTTGAAGAGCTTCGAGGAGATATCCGATGCAACCGCTGGTCCCTGAGGCCAGGAACTACTCATGTTGGGGAGATCTTAATCATTTTTTCATCATCAGCTGCCCGGTCACGACACTGACCACTACAGAGCCCTACACACAGAATCCAGGATCTGATTGACAAGGGTTCCAATTCTAAGAATATGGTGGAGAGCGCAGAGCACGCGTGCCCAGGCATCATCAAAATATTTGTTTTTTTAGTGTTTTTCTCATTAAATGCATTCTTTTCTTGATTATTGTCTTTCACTTTTGTAGTGTTAGTTCCCTTGAATCATTTTCGGTAGTTTTCCTGAGTTTGTAATTTCCAACATTATTCTTTTTGTTGAATAAAACATAGTTCCTTTTTCAAAATTTTTGTACAAAGCATCATTCGTTTATTCGGAAAATCTTAAAAAAAAAAGAGCACTCACGAAGTAATCATTTTTTGACTATGCGATGAACGGCTTGTCTCTTGTTTCTAAAATTTTGAACATGCCTAACCAAACACCACAACTCACCACATAATATCCAACAAACAACCCCACAACTGTTGTCACAAACCCCAAATCAATACTGGGGGGCAATCTGAGTTTAGAATCATTGTCTTCGAATCTTTGTTTAAACGTGTGAACTAGTCTCTGAGTGAAATTCGCGAGAGTGTCTTGAGCGGAAAGCCATGAGTGAACGAGCGTGTCATTTTTTACACGACTCCGGTGAGACCACTTCAAAGGTGAGGTAAACGGCATAACTCCGACCGAAGGAGATAATTTGTAAATTTACTCTTAGATCTTCGAAAAGTAACAAAGAACAGATACACAACTATCAAGGATGACGAAGCACCTAGGTACAGCACCACATAGCCAAAAGCTTGTAACCCTATCATTAAACCCTAGGCACCCCCCGTTGAGCCTTTTGTATATCCCTTTTTCAATATTATGAGCTCACAAAATAATCCAGCCAATGATGAATGTCCGACCCAGTGACCAAAGGAAGCGAGGAGCCCGACTCTCAGATAACATTCTCATCAGTCCAAAGAAGCAATGCTACTATCAGCATGACGAAGCGATCCGCAAATGGTCCCAGAGTGACACAGGATCAAAAGAGCTCACATCAAAATAGCTCTCGAAGCCCAAAGCCGGGAAACACAAGAACCCCGAAGGCAAAGTCAAGAAAGGATAAAACAAAAAGGCAATCCCGAAGTGCCTCGAAGAAATTCAAATGACAAAGAAAAGAGAAATGGTGTGAAGGACAAAAGTCCAAGTCCAGAAGCTCGAAAACAACGTCAGCACAAGCAGCTAGACGACTTCAAGACAAGGAAGATGAATCCGAGAGAAGACGCAAGTTGCAGCTTTGGTCACCCACTTAAGCTCCACATACCTCAAATATCCCTCCATGTCCCGTTGTCCTTCATCACACCCATGGCCACGTTATAAGCTTTAAAGACTTCCGACTTGATAGTTGTGTGTCCAATCACGTGAAAGTAACAGATCAAATGCGTAAATCCGTCAAATATCGAATTCAATGGTCTAGAAGTTGTGACCGTAGGTAAGGAACGAGTGCAAGCATCAAAACACGCCGAGTGTATGTTAGGAAGCACCACATAAAAACATAAGCCTTGACCCTGTAAGGACGAGACTCGTTCGCACGTTTTAATAAAAGAAAATACTGGGGAATCGATCGTTCCGATCGATTGCCATGAACTCTAGCTCAGTTTGTCTTAAGGGAAAAGTACTGGGGCAATTGTTGGTTCCAACAATTGCTATGACAACACCAATTCGAACCCAGAGCTCAAACATCACCACCACCATTCCACCTCAAGCCTGTCATTGGCCTTACCTCCACAAAAACATCAGCCCGTCATAACCCAGACCACCATCCAAAATCATAGCCTGATCCCAGGTCTATCGCAAATCCTGAACACCGGAAAAGCCTTTAACACCACAACAAACACCACCACTTCCACCAGCGGCATGTTCATTTTCTTAAGAAACAAATTGTATATGAAATTTTTAGTCAGGAATGATCATTTCACTTTCTTTTTTTCAGTAGAGTTTTCTCAAGCATTGCCATGTTTGGCACATTTTTCAACAGTTCCTTGTTTTGGCAAGCTTCCAACAACACTTTAGTTGCATTTTACAACTTTTGCATAACACCTCAACATCGCCAAGTTGGCACCTTTTCCAACAGTTTCCTGTTTTGAACGAGTATCCTTCATATATTTTGATTGCATACATCTTATCATCATTGCCCATGTTTGGCACTCCAGTAATCAGTTTTCATCATTTGCACGAGACCATTATCTTTCCGATTCATTCTTAGTTCGAGACCCATCATTTTCAAGACTTTAGTACGAGACCCGGCATCTTCATTCAGCGCGAGACCCAGAATCAATGCGAAATCCGGCTTTTTCTTCATCCATTTAGTATGAGACTTCAGTGCGAGACCCATCATTTTCTTTAGTGCGAGACCCATCATTTTCTGTAGTGCGAGACCCATCTTCATCAGTGCGAGCCATCATATTCGTCAGTGCGAGACCCATCACTTCATCAGTGCGAGACCGAGCGTCATCATCTAGTGCGAGACCAGTACGAGACCTAGTATCATCTTCAGTGGAGACAGGTACGAGACAGAGCGCGATCTAAGTTGGCGGGGCAGAGGCAATAAGTCCCCATCTTCATGTCAACTTCTTGGGAGAAACAACTAGTGGGCAGTGGCAATAAGTCCCCTTGGTAATCTAGAAGTTATCCCAGCACCCCAGTTGGGGGCAGAGGCAATAAGTCCCCATAGTATACCAACAAGGAGCATTGGAACGGGTTTCGGTCCCCAGAAGCATCCGAACATCATTTTCATATCATCCATATCATTTGCATCATTTTCATCATCTACATTTGCATCACTTTCATTTGCGTCATTTTCATATCATCCATATCATTTGCATCATTTTCATCATCTACATTTGCATCACTTTCATTTGCGTCATCTTCATATCATCCATCTGCATTATCCAGGCGCGTCACAAGACCTGGCGACAGAAAAGTTGGCGAGGTGATGGCAATAAATCCTCCTGTGCGATGTCAACTTATTTTGGGATCAACGAATGGTGGGCGATGGCAATAAGTCCCCAGGGTTTTTACCAGGAGTTTCCCTGCACACCGGCTTGGGGGCGATGGCAATAAGTCCACATTGGGTCCAGCCAGAGCATTGGCACGGGTTCGGTCCCCAGAAGCATCCGAGCATCATCAACATTCTTGCATCTACACATTACTTCGTCTTTAGGTTGTCAACGCCTTAGAATAGCTTGACATTACTACTTCGTCTTTTAGTTGTCAACGCCTTAGATCGCTTGACATTACTTCTCTTTTAGGTTGTCAACCGCCTTAGAATCGCTTGACACTTACTTCGTCTTTTGGTTGTCAACGCCTTAGAATCGCTTGACATTACTTCGTCTTTTAGGTTGTCAACGCCTTAGAATCGCTTGACATTACTTCGTCTTTTAGGTTGTCAACGCCTTAGAATCGCTTGACATTACTACTTCGTCTTTTAGGTTGTCAACGCCTTAGAATCGCTTGACATTACTTCGCTTTTAGGTTGTCAACGCCGTAGAATCGCTTGACATTTACTTCGTCATTTCGTTTTTAGGTAGTCAGCGCCTTAGAATAGCTCGACACAATCCACATACAGGGTCTTTTAAGATCCCAAATTTGGGGTGTCACTCAGGCATCAACTAGTCTTTTCATCTTCATTACAAAGCCTAGTTGACGGGGGGCAATCTGTTATACCCAAATTTCAACCCCCCGAGTAGTCTCTAAGGCATACGTGTTACAAAGGGCAAAAGGGGTCAAAAAGCACCAAGGCGGGATTTTCCAAGGACATTATCGGGATTTTCTATTTTCATATGACTTGTTTATTATCTCCAAACACTTCCAAATATCATAGTCATTATGAAAGGTATTTCATGATTTTCTGATAATATTTATTCTGGAAATTTAGCTTTTAATTCATATTATAAGCTAATTTCTTTAATTAACACATGAAATAACCTCAAAATAGAAATAATAAAAGGTTTCCAAAATTAAAATAATTGTCACATGGTTAGCATGACTACATACAGTCATAAACCTGAAATTATTTTATTTGGTACCTTAGCCCAAAATTTAAAAGAGAAATTCAATCATTTTTGCAATTTTCTCTCTCCTATGGAAAATACCGAAATTAAAAAAAACGTCATGAAATTTAACACAAGATAGAGGATGTTTATTAGAGACTAATGCCGTTGGAATTTCGTTATTTCGACTTTCCAATAATAAGTTATGAATTATGGGAGATTCCAGATTGCAAGATTTTTATCTAATCGGTTATTTATCAAAATAACCCGATTCCAACTCTCAAATTCTTAAAAATCATCCTTTATCTTCAGTTAAAATTTCATAATTTATCTCGGCCTGAAACATATTTTAAATCAGATTCCCTTAGAGCACGAAATCAGCGTTTTAGATAAAGATCTTGCTCTATCAATTTGACCATGCTCTTTCTATAAAAGGACCCCCAAAAAACGAACTAGGGCAGGGAGAACACCCTCCAAAGTCAGAGAACACAGCCACAACTTCTTCCCACGTTTTTACACTTCCAAGCCTCAAATCAATACCGAAACACTGCAGAAATCACCCCAAAATCACCAAAAACTCATCCTTTCTTCTCCTATTGAACTTCCAAGCACCAAAACATCACAAAAACAGAAGCAAACCGTCCTTAATCATACAAGGAAGAAGAAATCAGAAACTCGGGTCGAAGCTGAACCGGATCGGCTACCAACGACGCGTTCGAAGTTTCCCGACGTGAAGGAACAACCAAATCCCGAAGCCAAAACAGGTTAGAATTCGAATTCTTTAACTCCACTGATCACAATACGCTTCTGGTTGAAATTCCTATTCGAACTGACTTTTCTTTGCTTCTGAATTAAGGTTTGTTTGCGTTTCTGTCCACTAACTTGTTCAATAAGTTTCGTCCTTAATTCGTAGTCAAATTGAAAACTTTTGATCACTAACATGTTTAGAATCTTTCAGGCTACGTACCCATAAATTTTGAGCCAAAAACACCGCCGGGAACAGCCTTAACGCCGCCGTCCGAGGTCGGTCCGCACCCACGGACGCTATGTCCGGGGTCCCGGACGCTCTGTCCGAAAGCCGGACGCCCCCGGACGGTGGCGGGATATTTTTATTTCAAAAGTTAGGGTTTTATAAAACATGTCCGGGCCCACGGACGTCCTGTCCGTGGCCTCGGACTTTTCAAAATCTCGTTTCTGTTTAAATTTGACTTTTTTGTGTAATTAGGTTAACTGGGGTCCGTGGGTTCGGACATTAGGTCCGTGGCCACGGACGGAATAAAGATTTGACCTAATTCTGCCTCCGAACCCTAGTTTAGGTAACTTTCAATTTCACTTTAATTTTCTGTCAAAAAACGTTAAAAAATAAAAAAAACAGAAGCGCGCACCTAGGTTAAAAACAACTCTGTAGAAAGCCGTAAACGAACCAAGTAGAGGAAAAACGACCTAGGAAGGGTAATGAAAGTAATTTGAACCCTAATTAAGTCGAATATCAAGCCCCCGAACCCGAACTCTCCTTTCCTAATTTGATCTAGGTTAAAATTAGGTGGCGACTCATAATAGGTTCCAGTGAGCTAGCTTAGGTTTTAATAATTTTTGTTATATGACATAGTTATTAATCTTAGGTTATAAGTGGACCTAAAACCCGTTAGATCCTAATCAACTTTAATCAACATAGGATAGGGTTTAAAATCGAGGCTCACAGACTGGCGACTCTGCTGGGGACAAACTTCTTAATTTAACTTGTTTTTATTTTAAGAAAGAGGGCTTAACTCGAAAATGTTTATTTATGGCTTTATTACTCTGTTTGTTTACTTTCATGCGCACTTTAATTTTCTGCACCTTTGCATCATATGAGAGCGAGGGTCCACACAAACCGATTTTACCCCGGGACCCGTTTGAGGGTCCCCTGTCAGGGACTCACACCTTTTAGGTGATGTGAATAAGCGGGGAAAAAAGGAGGATGTCGTCTAACCACATCCCCTAATACCTGGGCCTAGCCCCAAGCGTTTTCCTGGCAGTGTCCTTACCTAGCCCATTGTTTGGTCAGTCAAAGACCCGACCGTAGACGCACACCTTTAGGTGATGTGAAAAAAAGTGAGGAAACCCAAAGAGAATAGCGTGCAAGCCCTATTCCTTTGTGGCGACCTGGGCCCAAGCCCCAAGCACCTCCCGGATCGATCCATACCCAAATTGATTTAACCGTCAAGTGAGGACATGTTGAATTTGTGTGGGCCTTGTTTGCTTGTATGATCGGCCCATTACCTAGCCTAGAGATTGATAGGAACTTCTCCTACATTAACCTAGCCCAACCGAATTGGCGGCTCTACTTGTTTGCGGCCCAGAGGCCCTGTTTGGTTTAACATGTGAGTCGTTCGGGCTTCGGCCCAAAAGCTTAGACTTAGGTGATTCTCTTCTGGCCCAATTTGAATTATCCAATTAGTTCTAGGCCCAAAAAAAGGGAAATCCACCTGGACTTGAAATAACCCACAAGTTCTGAAAAATAAAATCTTTTTCTGCTTAGCAACCATCTTCTCTGGCCCAAGGAAAGTTAGGCCCATTTGTGGTTTAGGGACCATTCCAGCCCATGTGCTTTACTCCAGGCCCAAACACATTCCAGCCCAAGGGCTCATTCTAGACTAGGTAACTTCTTATTTGGGCCCTAGCCCCAAACCCTAGATCTAGGTTCACCTCTCAGGCCCAATCAAAGCCATCTGTCTAGATTTCAGCCCAAGTTCCAGTTCATAAGATACCCCAGCCCAAACACCTCATTCTCTGGGTATCCTGGCCCACTTGCTTTCAGCCTAAGTCTGTTTCGATCTATCTTGTGAAGCATCATGTTTCAGCCCACTTCCTTTTGTTAGCTAATAATGGACACCATGGACACAGGTAGACTCAAGTCCTAAGTACGGTCCAATCGACATGGAAGCCCAGCTCGCAATTTTGGAACAAAGGCACATAGCCACCATTGAAGCCATGGAGCAGAGGCATAGTGCTGCCATGGACGCCGTGGAACCTAACTACGTTGCTGTTATCGAAGAGTTGAAAGCAAAGGCTCTTTCCCTCGAGTCCGAACGTCAAGCTCGGGATGAGTTAGTGGACAGGCTTCTCAACACCCTTTATGAATGCATTGAAGTTGGCTCCATTAGGGTCCGAGGATCGGAGGGGAATGTCAAAGAAATTGCTACAGAACTCAGGAAAGTGATCAGACAACCAGGAGCAGCAACTTGCATCCAAAGCTGCACCCGTAAGAGAACCAGGCGACATGAGGAAGACAGTGATCGACAGTCAAGAGGACCTGGTTGGAGCGTTGGGACAGTAGAACCATCCCGACGGAGTTCTCGACAGAGAGAGTTTACAGACATCGGCCGAACACCCAAGACAAGCACTTGAAGAGCTTCGAAGAAGATATCCGATGCAACCGCTCGCCCTGAGGCCAGGAACTACTCATTTGGGGAGGATCTTAATCAATTTTGTCACTTTCATCAGCTGCCCGGGTCACGACACTGACCACTACAGAGCCCTACAACACAGAATCCAGGATCTGATTGGCCAAGGGTTCCAATTCTAAGAACATGGTGGAGAGCGCAGAGCACGCGTGCCCAGGCATCATCAGAAATGTTGTTTTTTTTAGTGTTTTTCTCATTAAATGCATCTTTTCTTGATTAGTTGTCTTTCAACTTTTGTAGTAGTTAGTTCCCTTGAATCATTTTTGGTAGTTTTCCTGAGTTTGTAATTTCCAACATTATTCTTTTGTTGAATAAAACATAGTTCCTTTTTCATAATTTTTGTACAAAGCATCATTCGTTTATTCGAGAAAACTTAAAAAAAAGAGCACTCACGAAGTAATCATTTTCTGACTATGCGATGGAACGGCTTGTCTCTTGTTTCTAAAAATTTGAACATGCCTAACCAAACACCACAACTCACCGCATAATATCCAAACAACCCACAACTGTTGTCACAAACCCCCAATCAATACTGGGGGCAATCTGAGTTTAGAATCATTGTCTTCGAATCTTTTGTTTAAACGTGTGAACTAGTCTCTGAGTGAAATTCGCGAGAGTGTCTTGAGCGGAAAACCATGAGTGAACGAGCGTGTCATTTTTACACGACTCCGGTGAGACCACGTTCAAAGGTGAGGTAAACGGCATAACTCCGACCGAAGGAGATAATTTGTAAATTTACTCTTAGATCTGCGAAAAGTAACAAAGAATAGATACACAACTATCAAGGATGACGAAGCACCTAGGTACAGCACCACATAGCCAAAAGCTTGTAAACCCTATCATTAAACCCTAGGCACCCCCGTTGAGCCTTTCGTATATCCCTTTTTCAATATTATGAGCTCCACAAAATAATCCAGCCAATGATGAATGTCCGACCCAGTGACCAAAGGAAGCGAGGAGCCCGACTCTCAGATAACATTCTCATCAGTCCAAAGAAGCAATGCTACTATCAGCATGACGAAGCGATCCGCAAATGGTCCCAGAGTGACACAGGATCAAAAGAGCTCACATCAAAATAGCTCTCGAAGCCCAAAGCCGGGAACACAAGAACCCCCGAAGGCAAAGTCAAGAAAGGATAAAACAAAAAGGCAATCCCGAAGTGCCTCGAAGAAATTCAAATGACAAAGAAAAGAGAAATGGTGTGAAGGACAAAAGTCCAAGTCCAGAAGCTCGAAAACAACGTCAGCACAAAGCAGCTAGACGACTTCAAGACAAGGAAGATGAATCCGAGAGAAGACGCAAGTTGCAGCTTTGGTCACCCACTTAAACTCCACATACCTCAAATATCCCTCCATGGTCCCGTTGTCCTTCATCACACCCCATGGCCACGTTATAAGCTTTAAAGACTTCCGACTTGATAGTTGTGTGTCCAATCACGTGAAAGTAACAGATCAAATGCGTAAATCCGTCAAATATCGAATTCAATGGTCTAGAAGTTGTGACCGTAGGTAAGGAACGAGTGCAAGCATCAAAACACGCCGAGTGTAGGTTAGGAGGCACCACATAAAAACATAAGCCTTGACCCTATAAGGACGAGACTCGTTCGCACGTTTAATAAAAGAAAATACTGGGGGCAATCGATCGTTCCGATCGATTGCCATGAACTCTAGCTCAGTTTGTCTTAAGGGAAAAGTACTGGGGGCAATTGTTGGTTCCAACAATTGCTATGACAACACCAATTCGAACCCAGAGCTCAAACATCACCACCACCATTCCACCTCAAGCCTGTCATTGGCCTTACCTCCACAAAAACATCAGGCCCGTCATAACCCAGACCACCATCCAAAATCATAGCCTGATCCCAGGTCTATCGCAAATCCTGAACACCGGAAAAGCCTTTAACACCACAACAAACACCACACACACTTCCACCAGCGGCATGTTCATTTTCTTAAGAAACAAATTGTAGATATGAAATTTTTAGTCAGGAAATGATCATTTCACTTTCTTTTTTCAGTAGAGTTTCTCAAGCATTGCCATGTTTGGCACATTTTTCAACAGTTCCTTGTTTTGGCAAGCTTCCAACAAACACTTTAGTTGCATTTTACAACTTTTGCATAACACCTCAACATCGCCAAGTTTGGCACCTTTTCCAACAGTTTCCTGTTTTGAACGAGTATCCTTCATATATTTTGATTGCATACATCTTATCATCATTGCCATGTTTGGCACTCCAGTAATCAGTTTTCATCATTTGCACGAGACCATTATCTTTCCGATTCATTCTTAGTTCGAAACCCATCATTTTCAAGACTTTAGTACGAGACCCGGCATCTTCATTCATGCGCGAGACCCAGAATCAATGCGAAATCCGGCTTTTTCTTCATCCATTTAGTATGAGACTTCAGTGCGAGACCCATCATTTTCTTTAGTGCGAGACCTCATTTTCTGCAGTGCGAGACCATGCATCTTCATCAGTGCGAGACCATCATATTCGTCAGTGCGAGACCCATCACCTTCATCAGTGCGAGACCGAGCGTCATCATCTAGTGCGAGACCAGTACGAGACCTAGTATCATCTTCAGTGCGAGACAGTACGAGACAGAGCGCGATCTAAGTTGGCGGGGCAGAGGCAATAAGTCCCCATCTTCATGTCAACTTCATGGGAGAAACAACTAGTGGGCAGTGGCAATAAGTCCCCTTGGTAATCTAGAAGTTATCCCAGCACCCCAGTTGGTGGGCAGAGGCAATAAGTCCCCATAGTATACCAACAAGGAGCATTGGAACGGGTTTCGGTCCCCAGAAGCATCCGAACATCATTTTCATATCATCCATATCATTTGCATCATTTTCATCATCTACATTTGCATCACTTTCATTTACATCATTTTCATATCATCCATATCATTTGCATCATTTTCATCATCTACATTTGCATCACTTTCATTTGCGTCATCTTCATATCGTCCATCTGCATTATCCAGGCGCGTCACAAGACCTGGCGACAGAAAAGTTGGCGAGGTGATGGCAATAAATCCTCCTGTGCGATGTCAACTTATTTTGGGATCAACGAATGGTGGGCGATGGCAATAAGTCCCCAGGGTTTTTACCAGGAGTTATCCCTGCACACCGGCTTGGGGGGCGATGGCAATAAGTCCACATTGGGTCCAGCCAGGAGCATTGGCACGGGTTTCGGTCCCCAGAAGCATCCGAGCATCATCAACATTCTTGCATCTACACATTACTTCGTCTTTTAGGTTGTCAACGCCTTAGAATCGCTTGACATTACTTCGTCTTTTAGGTTGTCAACGCCTTAGAATCGCTTGACATTACTTCGTCTTTTAGGTTGTCAACGCCTTAGAATCGCTTGACATTACTTCGTCTTTTAGGTTGTCAACGCCTTAGAATCGCTTGACATTACTTCGTCTTTTAGGTTGTCAACGCCTTAGAATCGCTTGACATTACTTCGTCTTTTAGGTTGTCAACGCCTTAGAATCGCTTGACATTACTTCGTCTTTTAGGTTGTCAACGCCGTAGAATCGCTTGACATTTACTTCGTCATTTCGTTTTTAGGTAGTCAGCGCCTTAGAATAGCTCGACACAATCCACATACAGGGTCTTTTAAGATCCAAAATTTTGGGGTGTCACTCAGGCATCAACTAGTCTTTTCATCTTCATTACAAAGCCTAGTTGACGGGGGGCAATCTGTTATACCCAAAATTTCAACCCCCCGGAGTAGTCTCTAAGGCATACGTGTTACAAAGGGCAAAAGGGGTCAAAAAGCACCAAGGCGGGATTTTCCAAGGACATTATCGGGATTTTCTATTTTCATATGACTTGTTTATTATCTCCAAACACTTCCAAATATCATAGTCAATTATGAAAGGTATTTCATGAGTTTCTGATAATATTAATTCTGGAAATTTAGCTTTTAATTCATATTCTAAGCTAATTTCTTTAATTACACATGAAATAACCTCAAAATAGAAATAATAAAAGTGTTCCAAAATTAAAATAAAATTGTCACATGGTTAGCATGACTACATACAGTCATAAACTGAAATTATTTTATTTGGTACCTTAGCCCAAAATTTAAAAAGAGAAATTCAATCATTTTTGCAATTTTCTCTCTCTATGGAAAATACCGAATTAAAAAAAACGCCATGATATTTTAAACACAAGATAGAGGATGTTTATTAGAGACTAATGCCGTTGGAATTTCGTTATTTCGACTTTCCAATAATAAGTATGAATTATGGGAGATTCCAGATTGCAAGATTTTTATCTAATCGTTTTATTATCAAAATAACCCGATTCCAACTCTCAAATTCTTAAAAATCATCCTTTATCTTCAGTTAAAATTTCATAATTTATCTCGGCCTGAAACATATTTTACTAAATCAGATTCCCTTAGAGCACGAAATCAGCGTTTTAGATAAAGATCTTGCTCTATCAATTTGACCATGCTCTTTCTATAAAAGGACCCCCCAAAAATGAACTAGGGCAGGGAAGAACACCTCTAAAGTCAGAGAACACAGCCACAAACCTTCTTCCCACGTTTTTACACTTCCAAGCCTCAAATCAATACCGAAACACTACTGCAGAAATCACCCCAAAATCACCAAAACTCATCCTTTCTTCTCCTATTGAACTTCCAAGCCCAAACATCACAAAACAGAAGCAAACTGTCCTTAATCATACAAAGAAGAAGAAATCAGAAACTCGGGTCGAAGCGAACCTGATCGGCTACCACGACGTGTTCGAAGTTTCCCGATGTGAAGGAACAACCAAATCCTGAAGCCAAAACAGGTTATAATTCGAATTCTTTAACTCCACTGATCACAATACGCTTCTGTTGAAATTCCTATTCGAATGACTTTTCTTGCTTCTGAATTAAGGTTTGTTTGCGTTTCTGTCCACTAACTTGTTCAATAAGTTTCGTCCTTAATTCGTAGCCAAATTGAAAACTTTTGATCACTAAAATGTTTAGAATCTTTCAGGCTACGTACCCATAAATTTTGAGCCAAAAACACCACCACCGGGAACAGCCTTAACGCCGCCGTCCGAGGTTGGTCCCGCACCCACGGACGCTATGTCCGGGGTCCCGGACGCTCTGTCCGAAAGCCGGACACCCCCAGACGGTGGCGGGATATTTTATTTTCAAAAGTTAGGGTTTTTATAAACATGTCCGGGCCCGCGGACGTCCTGTCCGTGGCCTCGGACTTTTCAAATCTCGTTTCTGTTTAAATTTGACTTTTTTTTGTGTAATTAGGTTAACTGGGGTCCGTAGGTTCGGACATTAGGTCCGTAGCCACGGACGGAATAAAGATTTGACCTAATTCTGCCTCCGAAACCCTAGTTTAGGTAACTTTCAATTCACTTTCATTTTCTGTCAAAAAACGTTAAAAAATAAAAAAAAACAGAAGCGCGCACCTAGGTTAAAAACAACTCTGTAGAAAGCCGTAACGAACCAAGTAGAGGAAAACGACCTAGGAGGGGTAATGAAAGTAATTTGAACCCTAATTAAGTCGAATATCAAGCCCCCGAACCCGAAACTCTCCTTTCCTAATTTGATCTAGGTTAAAATTAGGTGGCGACTCTTAATAGGTTCCAGTGAGCTAGCTTAGGTTTTTAATAACTTTTGTTATATGACATATTTTATATCTTAGGTTATAAGTGGACCTAAAACCCGGTTAGATCCTAATCAACTTTAATCAACATAGGATAGGGTTTAAAATCGAGGCTCACAGGAAGTTCTTTTAGCAATCCCAAAAGAACTCCCCTAGTGAGAGTAGTGCCCATGAGAAGGGCAAACCGGTTGAGCTTCTTCAGCTAGGTTCTTCTGCACCGGTGGCTACGAAGCCACTGAGGTCACACCCACCTAAGGGTAAACTTCTAATCTAAATTCGTATTTGTATAAGTATCATAGCTATATTTTCAGCACAATGTGCTAACACTCTAAGCCTTAGGTTCTGGCTCCAGTTTTAACAAGAACTACTCCGACGGCCGCAACTACGTTGCAGAAAATGTAACCAAGACCATCCCGGCATGGATTCCCAAGGGAGAGAAATCCGGCTACAATTGTCAGAAACCGGGACATCGAACCACCATGTGCCCAGAGAATGCCAAGCCCAAGGGAACTTCCAGAGCTACAAGTAGAGGGAAGGCAAAGAGGTTGCATCTGGCGATGCATCAGCCCAGTAGGCACCGCAGGGACAGGGATCCCGAGGTCCTCAGAAGGGCGCACCCCAGAGGCATCCCGCCTTGCACATTATTGACAGAGATGGGACCGGTTCTAAGTCTGGCCTAGGTAATTAACTAACCTTGAATCCTTGAGAAGCATGTCTAAGTAATGAAGAAATTGTTGAATGAATGCATGAGTGAATGAATTAAAGTATGTATTGAGCATGAAATGAAATGGTTGAGACTAGTACTCACCGTAGATGAAATTTACAACCATAGGCAGTTTTAATATTTTGCTACCCGATACCTTCAAACCCAAATCAAGAAGAGACCGACATCACCAATCACTACTACACCAACGATCAGTGTCAGGTCATCCGACCAGGTATGATTTTATTAAAGGGATACCTGACACCCGAAACACAAATCTCAATTATCCGACGATGCAACGAACTAGGAGCGGGTCCAGGAGGATTTTATACACCCAAATTCCCCGGTGGAGCGATGATGAAGCTGAAGATGATGTGCTTGGAAAGGACTGGAATTCTTATACCAAGACATACCAAGAGACACGAATACAAGACAGAGCGACGCCACCAACAATACCCCCAGAATTTCAAACACTTGTTACACAAGCAGTAGAACTTGCACAACAATGCGAAAATGATCTGATCCCCGCACTTGAAGCGGACCTTTGTATCGTCAACTTCTATTAGAAAGAAGGACGACTTGGGTTACACCAAGACAAGGACGAGACAGAGCGGAATCTCTTGAACAAGGAGTGCCCGTAGTGTCTTGGTCCATTGGTGATGACGCCGTATTTTTGTATAGCGAGCAGAAGCGTGTGGACAGCGCAGAAATTGGTATTGAGATCGGGAGATGTCCTAATCATGGGTGGAAAATCTAGGATGCTGTATCACGGGATCAATAAGATCAAGTTGAATACGGCACCTCCGGCAATAATCAATGCCACACACATGAAACCAGGACGCCTGAACCTTACCTTTAGAAAGTATTAAATTCGTAGCACCATGTAATGTATTAGTAACGTGTATTAGAGACACGGTATGTATGATGGTTTGTTTATAAATAAAGAGCAGTGTTGATTTAAATTTTACTTGTGTCCACCATCATTACTTATGAACTTGTGACTTCAATAGGTTGTGGACTCGGTACCGAAGGTAACCTGAGTATCCTCACCGAAGCACAAGCCGGTAAAAGCGGCACCATCTTAACGGGAACCTTCCCAGTGAACGGCATTGAAGCCTTTGTGTTATTCGACTCCGGTGCCTCTCACACCTTCGTATCACCATCTTTTGTGAAGAGGTTGGGGCTAGATGTGAATGAGCTACCAAATTTCTTGGTTACTCTCCCGTCGAAGGAGCGAATACGATGTACCAAATACTACAAGTCAGCCACGATCCGAATCAAGGACGAAGCGTTTCCCATCTCCTTCATCGAGTTTAATGGGTTGGGATTCGACGTAATAGTCGGAATGAATTGGTTGGAGCGGCACAAGGGTAGAATCCTCTGCGCCGAGCATCGATTGCTGCTTAGGAGTCCTTCTGGGGTTACTGTATCTTACGCCAGAGACCGAGAGAGCCTTCGACCACAGTCATCTCCACTATGGCCATGTACAGGGAGCTTAGAAAGGGCATGAAGTGTATTTGTGTTATGTACAAGACCTGGAGAGAGATCCAGAGTTCAATCCCGAAGTCCAATTGTATCTGAATTCCCTGACATATTCCCTAAGGAGCTGCCTGGTATCCACCACCTCAGAGAGCAGTAGAGTTTGAGATTGACCTCTTCCCAGGTACTGGTCCCATTGCTAGGGCACCGTACCGTATGGCACCTGCAGAAAGGGCAGAGTTGAAAGAGAAGTTACACGAGCTACTCGACAAAGGGTTCATATGCCCGAGCGTATCACCCTGGGGAGCACCGCTTCTTCGTGAAGAAGAAGGACGGTAGTCTTCGACTTTGTATTGACTACCGCGAGTTGAATGTGGTTACAGTTGAGAATAATACCCATTGCCATGCATCGACGACCTGTTCGACCAGCTGAAAGGAGCCTCATTCTTCTCCAAGATCGACCTCCGTTCTGGGTATCATCAGATTGCTATCAGAGAGTGAGACATAGAGAAAACGGCATTCCGCACCAGATATGGCCACTACGAATTCACCGTCATGCCATTCGGTTTGTCAAACGCACCAGCAGAATTCATGGATTTAATGAATCGACTATTCAGTGAGCAGTTAGACACTTCAGTTGTAGTATTTATCGATGATATCCTTGTGTATTCCAAATCAGCAGAGGAACATGAAATTCATTTGAGGAAAGTACTTGAGACACTACGCGAGAACCAGCTGTATGCGAAGTTCTCCAAATGTGAGTTCTAGCTAGATCAGGTATCATTCCTCGGTCATGTCATCTCGAGCGCAGGTATTGTAGTTGACCCTTTTAAGATAGAAGATGTAAGATCATGGCCTAGATCCAAGACTGTTACCGACATTAGGAGCTTTCTTGGTCTAGCCGGTTACTACCGGAGATTTGTAAAGGACTTCTCGAAAGTCGCTAAGCCCATTACTACACTGATGAAGAAAGATGCACTTTGTATGGACAGACGAGTGTGAAGTATCATTCCAGAACCTAAAAGACTCATTGACCTCAGTGCCGATTCTCACACTTCCAGAGGGCACAGAAGGATTTGAGGTGTATTGTGATGCATCAGGCAAGGGAATGGGATGCGTACTCATGCAGCATGGCAAGGTTGTAGCTTATGCCTCCCGCCAGCTGAAAAAGCATGAGGAGAATTACCCGACTCATGACTTAGAGCTAGGAGCCATTGTCTTCGCCTTGAAGATATGGCGACACTATCTCTTTGGGGTAAGCATCACCATCTTCTCAGACCACAAGAGCTTACAGTATGTATTGACACAGAAAGAATTGAATTTGAGACAGAGAAGGTGGATGGAGTTTCTCTCAGACTACGACATTGACCTGCAGTATAAGGAAGGGAAGGCAAATGTTGTAGCCGATGCCCTGAGTCATCGAGCACACTCGCTCCATTTGCTACTCGCTTCTTCTAGCTTGGTTAACGAGGTGCGAGACGCTCAGTTGAGCGACCCTTACCTGACCGAAATCAGACAGAAGATCACAGACGGTACATTTGAGAAGAAGAAATATGATTTTAAGTTGCATGAAGATGGTCTGATTCGGCTGAATGGCAGGCTATGCGTCCCCCGAAGCAATGCTGAGCTAAGGGATCACATCCTGCGAGAGTCACACATTCTACATTGTCAGTTCACCCAGGAGCCTCCAAGATGTACAAAGACATGAAGAGGTACTTCTAGTGGTCAGGAATGAAATCGGATGTGACAGAGTATGTATTGAGATGCTTAACATGCCAGAAAGTGAAGTTTTAACATCGTAGACCGGGCAGAATGGTACAATCGATGCCAATTCTAGAGTGGAAATTTCACGATATCTCCATGGATTTTGTTGTAGGACTCCCACTGCCAGGGGAGGACTCAACATGATCTGGGTAGTAGTCGATCGCCTCACCAAGGTTGCCCGATTCATACCGATGAAGGACACTTGGAAGGTAGCGAAGCTCGCAGAGCTGTTCGACAGGGAGATCATCAGACACCACGGAGTCCCGAAGACCATAGTATCTGACCGTGACACCAGATTTCTTTCAAGATACTGGAGAGCCACGCGGGAAGCGTTGTACAGAATTGAAGCTGAGTACCGCCTTCCATCCTCAGACCGACGGTCAGACAGAAAGGACCATCCAGACACTGGAGGACATGCTTAGGGCATGTGCCTTAGATTTTCAGGGGAGTTGGTTAGATAAGCTTCATCTTATCGAGTTTTGTACAATAATAGCTATCGTGCTTCGATTAAGATGTCGTCTTTCCAAGCCCTATACAGTAGACCTTGCCGTACACCCTTGTGTTGGGATGAGTCAAGTGAAGCGGTCATCATAGGACAGGAGTATTTAGAACAAGTCAAGCGGAAGTGCAACAAATCCGAGCAATATGAAGGCAGCCCAAGATAGAGAAATCTATGCGGATGTGACGACGCGACCTTGAGTTTCGTGGGCGACCAAGTGTTCTTGCGCGTTTCACCTATGAAGGGCGTATTTCGTTTTGGCCAGAAGGGCAAGCTGAGCCCAAAGTTTGTAGGGTTGTACACTATCACCGAGAGAGTTGGATCTGTAGCCTATAGGTTAGCACTACCTGAGGACTTGGGGCGTGTCCATGATGTATTTCATGTGTCACAACTCAAGAAGTACATTGCTGATCCTTCTCATGTCCTAGAGCCCGAGAGACTATCCATTGAGCCGACCATGTGATATGTTCGAAACGCCTGTTAGAATCCTTGATAGGAAGACCAGAGACACTCGCCATAAGTCCATACGAATGGTGAAGGTCCTATGGTCAAACCATGATGTCGAAGAAGTGACATGGGAGTTAAAGACGCCATGAAGGCGAAGCACCCACAGTTATTCATAGACTAGATAGTCTAGCACTTAGCGGGTATGGGTACGGGGCGTACCCCTTTTTAAGGGGGGTAGAGCCATTTTGCTTTTGCATTGTTTCGGGTTAGCATTGCATAGAGTGTATACATTGTAGTATGCTTGGATTGGCACATGTACTGCAACTATATTGAGTATGTATGTGTAATGTGTAGTGTATGGATGTGTATGTACAATGTATGACGTATTGGTGTAATGTGGTTATGATGTGTATGGAAATGGTGTATTATGTATGTGAATTGCATATTGTGCTTAAATTGTGTATGCTTGTAATGTAGAAGAAGTAAACACCTCATAGGTGGTAGTAAGACACATTATGGCAATTGGTTTGCCTAATGAGTAGAATTATTAAACTATTAACCTTGAGCAACTTTGAGGGCAAAGTTCCTTAAGGGGGTAGATTGAAATACCCCGTAATTAAAAATAGTGATTAATTAGGATAATAAGTAAATTAGAAGCTTAATTATGTCTAAATAATCATGATCAGGGAACAAATCCCGAAGAAAACGGATCCTTAAAACGGATTAAAAACACAAACGAACCTTAAAGCGCGTTTTTTAGGAAACCGGGAAAACGTGACTTTAAGCAGGTCAAATAGACTCGTAACAATTTTGGTCAACCAAATAGTCATTAATAAACATTAGTGAAGGTCTAGAGCCAATAAAATCAATAAAACGGGAAAATAGAAAAAATAGTCAAAAATGGGAAGTTGTGGGGTGAAAGTGCAAATAAACCAAACTAGTGTGTCCACTATTGCAAATAAAATTTCAAAACCCTTAAGAGGGCTGAGTGTGAGCCGGCTGCCTCTTGTCCCCCTCTCTCATTTTAATTTTTCTAATTTGCTAAAGGACAAAGCCTTAAAAGTCAAAAAGAAAGTTGCTCTCTTTCTCCTCTATTTTCCCCACACTCCACGTATTGCACCTCTCTTCTTTCTCTGATTATTTTCTTCTTCTTCCTCTTGAGCCTCTAATGGCGATTTCAGCAACCCACACCAACAGCACACTTCTCTCCTCTTGTTAACTACTCAAACCTTCTCCAAAAATTACAAAAATTGTATCATGAAATCCTCTCATCATGGAGAACACCTCTCTCTTTTCCAAATTCAAAACAAGCAATTCATCTCCATGGGTGTTCTTGGTTTTGAAAAAGAAGACCACCATTAGAAGCCCCCTCTTCACCTCATTGGTTTAAGGTAAAAAGAAATCCAAAAATACTACCCTTTCTTGCTCTCATTGCAAAATAAAGATTTTCAAGTTTTTGAGCTCCTTGTTCCTTGCTTCTAGCCGATTTTTGGCTTCTTTGGTGGAGTAGAAATACTGCTCTTGTGCTGTTCTAAGCTTCACCTACTCCCTTGCAAGGTAATGAATTCTTAAACCCTAAAAATTTACCTTAAAGCTTTAAGATAATTTAAGGGCTAGTGGAATTAAAATGGTGGTATGTAATGGGCTGTTGTGTTAGAGCTTTGAATCTTCATAACTGATGGGAAGAGAGGAAAGGAAAGGAAGAAGGAAGAAAGAAAGAAGAAGGAAAGAAGAACTAGAAGGAAAACAAGGTAAATTATGCTCACCTTGTCTAGTCTTGTAAATGCATAATGTAACAGGTTTTAGTAGCTTTAAAATGTGTATTGAAAATAGTATTGAGTAGTAGTGTAATGTGTAAGAGAATCCAAATGTTTTAAAACTTCAAAAGTTGATGAAAAACTTGTATAAACCTTAAGGAAAGAAATGGTGAATGCGCAGGAATTTAAGGAGTGTTTAATGTTTAATACTTGTGTTGGGGAGCTATATATTGATGTTGTTGAGAAACAGGTGAATTGGCTAACAATGTGTGAATAAAACATGTGGTGAGAATGTAAAAATATAGGGGAGACCATGTCAAATTTTACCTAGGACTAGAGCACTTAAGAACTAGAAACTAGGTGGGAAATTACTTTGAAAACAGATTTTATAAGGAGCTTGGCAGTGGGTAGGTTAGGAGAGATGGTTAATGCATTATAAGCCTTAGGAATGACATTAAAAGAGGGAGCTATAGATGGAAAAGTGAGAATCAAAATATGTAGCAAAATGCAACTAGGAAAAATAGTGTAAGTGCTAGAATGGAAACTTAGAAAAATATGTGAGTGAGTTGGTATAAAAAGAAGTAGTATGTTAATAATGGATTTAGACATGTTTAGGACACTAATTAGGTGCTTAAATATGTGGGATTAAGTGTAGGAACAATGGGGAATTAATTAGGCAAAGTTAGCATTGTAACCGATTTGGAAACCTTGAAATCCTGCTGAAAGTTTAGCAGGGTCCGGGACCTTAGTCTAGGACTAAGTCCCGGACCAGTATACTGAACCAGGCCGAGAGTTAGACTTACAGGGTGGTCTAGGACTTAGGTCCCATACAAGGACCCGGACCACCCCATTTAAACAGGTCGAGAGTTTGCCAAAATATGGGTACGGGACTTGACTTATGTACAAGGACCCGGACACCTTGAAAATCTGTCCGAGAGTTCACTTACTTGTAGGTCCGAGACTTAAGTAAGGGATAAGGGCCCGAACCAAAATGAAAATGCGTGCGAGAGTTTAAGTTGCTTCTGGTCCGGGACTCAAGTCCAGCATTAGGACCCGGACCATGCAATAAATTCACCCAAGAGTTTGGACCACAGGTTGGTCCGGGACTTAAGACCCGGACAAGGTCCCGGACCAACCCAAATTTTTAAAAATAAGTTTATAAAATGGTTTTTTAAGTAAGGAAGTGAATGGTAATGATAGTATAAGGTAATTAGTACTTAATTAATCATGTTTAAAGGTCATTAAGGGTATAAACAAGTTTTAAAAGTAATAAAGAGTAAGTAAACAATGTGTAAGTGTAAGAATTGTAAAGACTTAGTAAGTATGAGTTAGGAAACGTAAGAGATAAACGAGTTAAGTTAATTATAGTTAATTAATCACTCGATCACATGTATGTTAAGGGACTTGGATTGTGAACACCGAAGGAAAGTCGGTTACAAGTACAAGTGAACGGTATGAACTTCTCATGCCCCGTATGCTCTTGGCTACTCTGATTTTTGTTCTTTTGTGCTAATTGATCACCTAACAGATAAACGCACGAATCGGAACTATTATGCTTACTTGTGAATATTTGATATTGTTCCTTGTTTGGATACTATCTTTAAATCATAGTTTGTATAATTCATGAAATGTTGGATGATAATGAATGTGTGTGTGTGTGCTTGACTTATATTGTAGTGACCAAATGTTATGGTGTTGGACTTCTAACTAATTCCTAACAAGCTAACCAATCTAACATAATAAATTGGTAAATTGGAATGAGTAGAAGTCCGATATAGTTTCGGCCACGCGTGAGGAGGCGGAGTCACAAGAGGTTGGCTCCAATTCCTGGCTTTAATATTTTCTACGGCCCAAACCCTTTAAATCGGTAGCATCCTGGATTAGTGAGCCACCTAAAGCCCGGTGGTGGGACGATGTAGTCCCTGCCCGGAGGTCATACGACTTAACATGAGTAATAATGAGTAAGTAAGAGTAAGTAAGTAAGTAAGTAAGTATGGAAAAGTAAGTAAGTAAAGTATGAGTATGTTTGTGTAAGTATTGTGTAATGAGTAAAAGAGTAATAACATCCGATTAACCCGGATGTGTAACTGGCTAACCCTTGTGAAGGTAAGTATTGTGTATGCTATTGTATTGCTGTTTTGGCTTGTGTATTGCAATGTGTATGTTTGTATGGTGTATGTAAAGCATGTATGTATGATAATAATGAACCGCATGTACAGTCGACCTTAAATAGTCGGTGTACCCTAGTTAGCATGCGGTATATGCGAAGTTTATATGCAGCTTTTTGCTGAGCCCCTTGGGGCACTGTTTTTAATATTTTACAGGTGCAGGTGAAGGTTGAAGACTTGATGAATTCAAGATGTTTTCTTTTGATGTAACTAGTGAATTTTGAAAGGTGTATAAAAGAAAAGAAATTAAAAACTCAAAATAAACGTCGGGCTGCAAACAAATCCCGGTCGTGGTAGTATAGTGAAATGTAAGCGACCGGATGTCGAACCGTGGGACTAATGTGCATATTATAGTACCTAAGCGTGTCACAAAAAGGGGGGATTAATTGACTTGTATTATAAATAAAAAGGAAAGATAAAATAAACTAAGTAAATAGATAAATTAAACGGGACTCTGGTTCAGGTTAATATAATCTGCTCTTTCATGCTATGTCTACTGGTTTAATTATAATTGATTGGCAAAATTCCTCTTATTATCTTAAGGACTAAATCATAGCCTCAAAAGAACTCGTTTACCTGAAAATGCAAGGTCCGATGAAAACTCAAGCAAAATACGCGTAAACGGACGGTTTAGATATGAGAAATTATTTATGCATCTGAAAATACTAACTTATTAAATCATAATAAGCTTTCTCCAGATTTACGGCTTAATTAACCTATCTATTTATCACCTGGTCTGATCAAAATAGACTTAGCAAGCAATTTAATAAACTCATGACATTTATTAAAAAGGCGAGAGATAAGCTTTAGGTCGTAACAACTGTATTTAAATAAAACCAGTAAACATATTGCATAATTAATACAAACACATAATAACCATTCCCAGAGTATAAATATTCTAGCCTAACATATTAAATAGAATAACAGGAACAAGAGTAGTAGAAATCATCTGTAGTCACTCCTGCATTCGTTCTGCTATTTTGTATACGTAGGACTAGAGGTGGATATGGTGGAATGTAAAATAAATAAAATGGAGAAGACGGGAGAAGAGAAATGGGATGGACGATGGTAGTCTGTGGTATGTGGTATGTTGGGTGGTGGATTGGAACTCCAGGAGGAACCACGGAAGGAACCTCCGGAAGGACACTGGAGAAGATGAATGGAGCGTGGTATTTATAGAGGAAGGAAAGGGGCAGCCGATTGATTGCAGCTCATTGATTGCAGGGGACAGAGCTGCAACGCGTGAGTGATTTAAGGTGGGCGCCGACTGGTAATGGATATGGCGGATGTCGCGAAGAAGATAACCCGTTCCAGATCTGGAAATTTACACGTGTCTGCATGGTTGTCCGCTTTATTTCTTGCGGACGTCCTCCTCTTGTCTCACGTCCGCATGTGTGGGTTTATGTCTCACGTCCGCCTAATATAAGGCGGTTGCACACCCTTGTCTTCACGAGTCACGTCCGCATGGGTTGGATGAGTGACGTCCGCCTAATATAAGGCGGTTGCATGGCGGTCTCCTCTTTCTCACGTCCGCCTAATGAGACGCGGTTGCAGGGGCGGTTAGCTCTTAGTGTTGTCCGCCTAACCCTAGGCGGTTGCAGGGGCGGACACACCACTGCTACGTGCCATTTTACGTGCCTTGTTTAATCCCTATAAATATATGTGTTTATTTGGCATTTTTCCTACATTTTAACACATATAATATATTAGTTAATACAACAACATAATTATAGGAAAAACCCAAGATAAGTGAGAAACATTACTAAAAATGCTGCAAATTATAAGGTGATTAAACCTTAATAAGTCTATATGTTTTGCACTTATCAGTGTACCAAGTTGTACATGGCTATAGGCCTTTTTGTTTAGCCGGTGTACCATGGGGTACACCTTTTTTGGATAATGAAAGGTTTGTGAATTGGTGTAGATGAGTAGCATGTGGAAACTCATTATTTTGGTAAACTAGAGAAGGGATGTAATTGAAAATACACTTGGATACTCGGTAATCACCTTTGTAAGTATATGATATTTTGTAAGTGGTATGTAATGTAGTAGCTCGGTATTATTTAGACATCAGACCGTTACTGTAAGTAGTGTAAGCCTAGCTAGCAGTATGGGCGGTTAGTGGCGTTGTATCACCTGCCATAGTAGTAGTAATTCCGCTGTGAGTAGGAGTATAATTAGGATGATTAAACGGTAAGTAAAGGATTAGCGGTAGGGGTGTTACAAATATGATCACAAAAACTTAGTTGACAAGTTTCGAATTAACCAACTCCTGAACGTGCCGGATAGGTTGCCGGACAAAAGATGCACGACACCTTCAAGAACTTTGAATGTGCAGGACATCAGATATCCGGCATGTCACCCGACATGTTCAAAATGTCAAGATTGATCTAACACTCTCAGACCATTATCGAATCCAACAAATATCTTGTCAGAAATGAACAAGAAAGAGGATAATAAAAATAGGTTAATTCCAATCTTCTGCAAGGCATCTATGAGAAAAGAATAGAGGAAGATACCACAGATAACCCGAGAATGTTAGCTTATTAGTTTACGAGAATTTTAAATCCTAATAAATCTGGAGCTAAAGAGGTGCCATATCCCTGTAATTCAGATGTACAATTGCAGAATTTATCACACCACACTATCCTAAGTATCAATTCAGGAGTCAAAGTTATAATAAGCAAAGAAGAATTACTCAGATAGGAGTGCCGGGCAAGATGCCTGACATAACCCACCTGACACATTCAAACAACAGACTGCCGGACGGGATGTCGGACAGAACGCATCCGGCACATTCAAACTGTGACCCAGAATTTTGCAGAAACGCACAAATCACACCAAAACTGTTAAATGAACTACAGAATGTTCCAAAGTTCCTAAATTGCTACACTAAGCCACTAATCTAACAAAAATGAGATATTGAACTAAAAAAAACAAAAATTGAATTTAGAAATCAATAGTAAACGATTAGGGGAACCTTATTGTTTGTAATTGTTGAAATGGAATCGACAAGCAGAATGCAGGTGGTCTTGGCAGTCTTGGTGGTGCGAATCTGTCCCAGAATGTAGTGGAGCAGTGCTTGGCGCTCACGGGTGCCTCTGGCTTTAGGTTGTTCTGGTGTGGCGTTCTTGTGGTAGGGTAGAAAGTAAAAAAACCGATGTTATTTTTTTCTAGAACCGCGACATGCCGGGTGATGTGCCGGGTACTCTTGATCCGGCACATTGGATTTTAATAATGCCGGGTATAAGTTACCCGGCCATCTGCACGGCATGTCTCCCTGGGGTGCCTCTTTTTGAATTCGCTGAATGTCGGGTTAAGTGCCGGGTATGTTTTATCCGGCACATGCATTTTTTGGTAGGCCGAGAGTTCTCCATCCGGCTCCGTGAATGGCATTGCCTCACCGTGCAACAATTTATTTATAGGAATGAGTTAATCAAATGGGTAAAATCAATGAATCAAATATGTACAAAACAATTAGAAGAATAAAGAATAAATGAAAAAAGAATGTGTTGAATGAAATTCTAGCATTTTACTGAAATAAATAAATAAAAAGAAAGAAAGAAAGTGAATTTAAACACGCCGGGTTTAGTGCCAGCTAACTTATGTCCGACAAAAAAATCCTCTGCAAATGCCGGACTTCTGACGCCCGGCGTAATACTTGGCATATTCAACTTGATAAAGAAATGAACGTATTAATTTAAAAAAATAAAGAATAAAAAAAAGAATAATAAAGAATAGGGCGATTACCACTTTTAGGACTTGGCCTAATTCCTAGTCCCCGGCAACGGTGCCATTTTGCTAACAAGGAATTTGTAGGGGTAAGGATGTACAAAAAGAATGGAAAACTAGTAGAAAATATAAAATAAACCTACAACTCTATATGGGTAGTAAAAATCCCGGTCGGAGTACAGTGTGAATATACTACGACCGAGAGTATCGAACCTAAGGGACTTAATAGAAAATCAGTCATAATCCTAGTAATAGCCTATTCTAAAACAGGAGGAAAAGTAAATATCAATTCTAAACTAAATAATCTAACTAAGAATCCTAACTAAGTGTTATATACAATAAAATATCTTTGATTCGGGATGATACTCAACATAAGAACAACTATGATCACAAAAACGAAGTTGACAAGTTTCGAATTAACCAACTCTTAAACGTGCCAGATAGGTTGCCGGACAAAAGATGCATGGCACCTTCAAGATCTTTGAATGTGCCGGACATCAGATTTCCGACATGTCACCCGGCATGTTCAAAATGTCAAGATTGATCTAACACTCTCAACCATTATCAAATCCAACAAATATCTTGTCAGAAATGAACAAGAAAGAGGAGAATAGAAATAGGTCAATTCCAATCTTAGATCTTATTGCCTATCCATAGAATAATAAACTTTTAGACCACTAAGATCCCTTAACCAATTCTCATGAATTTTGAAGATAGAGAAGAACAAGTAGCAGACTTTATTCTTCTTACACTAGAAACAAATCTTAGTTGAAACTCACCAACTTTTATTGATAATCACAAAGGAGTCTTACAAGGAAAACCATTCGTAACCAAAGAAGACAAAGAATTCCCACTCAACCATCTACACTAAATGCAAGAAGAAAACACAAGAGGAATAAGGAAATGGCCATAGCCTTAACCCAATGGAGATTCCTTCTCTTCGCGTGGATGATCGGGCAGAACTTCCTTGGACACCAACATATGGGATGGAGGTTGAAATGGAGTTGTGAATGGAGTGTATGGGGTGTTGAAGTGTAGAGAAATGAATAGGCTCATGGCCTATTTAGCGACTTCAATTTCTCTTTGTACCGGATGTAATGCCGGGTAATAAGTACCCGACACATAATAAAACGTGCCAACCGTTTAACGGTCAAAACCGCCAAATTGGAGCGAAACAATGCATGTGCCGGACAGGGATAGTCCGGCACCACACCCGGCATCGGTTGAGTCGTCAACGGTCAATAACTGCTATCTTTTGGTGAATGGTGACAACTTTTCACTAGTGCCAGATAGGAATCACCCAGCACTATGCCCGAAAAACTTCTTTTCTGCTCCATACTTGTGTCGTGCATCAACCATCCGGCATTATATCCGGCATTGCTTGGTCAGAAGCTATTCCTTGTATAAAAACATAAAAACATAAGCCTGAACATATATAATAAACTTTATACATAATATAACACAAATATTAACTATTCTAACCCTAATTTGGCTAATAATCTTATAATTATACCTACTAAAATATGATAAGTATGAGGCTTATCAGTATCTATGACTCAATTAAAGTTCGATAGTTCAAGGGAAGACACGAGATAAACTTAAACTGGAAACTCCATTTCGATTGAGAATTTACACACACAAAATTCACTCAGCCTCCCTCGCCTCACACACAGACTCCGGGACAGTTTCGACTTTACCTCTAAAGTCGTCAACCCTTACCTAACTATCGGCCTACGGTTCACTGACGTTTCCCTGACCTGTCGGTCTATCTAATACCCAACGTATTGACACTCTAACCCAATCCTCTCTAGCACTTACACACACTCTAGTCTGACTCACACTTGCTCAGATTATCTCTATCTTTTCTCTCATACAAGCTTCTTACAAAGGACATTAATGCATGTATATATACAAGTTAGTTAAGATGTAAACTAACAGCCTATGAGTGTAAACTGTAAGAGTAGAGTACTTCTTCTTCTACGAATATAATAGCAGCACCCTACTGCAGATTTTCTTCCAACTTGATCTGGAGCCAACAACACACGTGTTGCCTTGTGAATGGGCAAATTGGTGGCACGTCTCCCAAGTGGTCGGTCACACTAGCATCCTCAACTTGTCTAACCTTGTCTGGTCCATTAATGCTCATAAATCTCTTTTGAATTTATATGGCTATATAATGATGTTCATTAATAGCCTTTGCTTATCTTGTTATCTTGCACATTAATGAGCTTCATCTTTTGTCATGAGCTAGTTGTTGGAATGAGTGTGACATATCTGAGTGAGTTACGTGCTTTCGCATACAGGTGCCCGACTGGTAGGGCACATGTCGTGTGCTAGCGTGCTTGCAACCTTGCGTGCTAAGCCACTCATGACCTAAGTGCGCTTACAACCTTGCGTGACGTGCCACTTATTCACTGTCTATCTGAATCATGAATCTTGACAAACGCATTAGATAGACAATACAAGGTTTGCTATCATCAAAACTGAAGGATCTTGTCTTAACAGGCGTCACCTCTATCAAGAAGGACACATGACCCACTAAGTGTGGAGCGACACCCATTATCATAAGGGCTTGGTCCTAGAGGATAATTTGCATTTGTTCAAGCCTGAGTGATGAGGGTAGAAATGAATTGATCCTAAACAGAAGTTGGTTTTCGGCTGAATGTTGAAGCACCCCGCACATGACCAATCCAATAACGAAACTAATAAATCGAACAGTTAAGCAGTAAGGCGAAATAAAAAAGAAGTCAAACATCCCACATCGGTTGAAGAAGTAAATACGTAGAAGCCGATAAACAAACATGGACAACTGAAAACTCATTTAATACCTAGCGAGTCACAAATTTATTTTTACTTTTGTCTTAATTATGACTTGAATTAAGGCAATATTAAAGTTATTAAACTAAATAGGGGTCAAGACACCAACAAGATCCAAAGCCTTTAATCAAATCGAAAGGGGCTAAATCTAAAAGGATTAAATTAAGAAAATGAGATTTACACGCTAAGGGTAAAATATCAATGACTTTAGATTTTATTCTTTTAAGCGCAAGCCTCAACCATAAAAACCAAAATAATGACGGATTAAATCAGAGCTCCACTTCTCTCTTTATTTTTTCTTTCACTAAATTCAAAGTTAGCAAACTCCAGTATGTACAAAATTAAAGGACAATGGATTAAACTCAAAATGAAACTCTTTCAGACCAGCTTCCAATTAACACTAAACAAACAAATGCACCAACCTAAGTCTAAAGTTTCTAATCAAATTAAAGCAGGAAGCACAACAGCCCAAACTTAATCACAATTTCCTCTTTTCGGTCATGAGGATAAGCCCCAACTGCAGACTTCAACTTAATCTTGACTCTTCCGTATTGATTCTTCTTCTTTTTTTAGGTATCAAAGCAAACTACAAAGTCTCAAGCCTTAAACTAATAGATTGACCAGAAGAATGGCTCGACAAATTCAGTCAAATTTGGTACATGAATATTCACAGAACGGTGGTTAAACAATGGGGGTAATGGAAACATTCTCAAGTACATACCCGTAGATGTTAATTAAAAGAACAGTGAGGAGTTACAATAATAAGTCAAGGATTAAATACCAAAAGGAGCGCAGAGGGTTCCTGCAAAAAAGATTACAGGAAGGGACAACATCGGCAAATCAGAAGATATAAGAATGCTCAAACCGAAAGAACAATTCTCTGAAAACACCAAAACAGATGCGGATGTACAGCCTTCAAACCCGCAGCTGCGAGTGCAGATGAAAGTTTATGCTCAGCTCTTAACCCTCGATTGATGATATTGTGTTTGACTTCATTTCGAATGAAAAGGATTGAAGGCATGTGAAGAAGAAATCGGTGATCGGTTCGATTTATTTTTAGGGTTTGTTCGGATTTTGGGGAATTTATGCTTGAGTTGTGAAATAGGGTGGAGACTGAATCTCAAGCAATGTGATTCAGACATGGAAAGTGCTGGGAAGATGATGGCCGTTGAGATTCAGTTTGATTCAAGGTACATTATGTTGAAGAAAACGAGTAATGCAGAGGAGATTGGGGTCGAAATGAGTAGCCATGGACGGAGCACTGGGAGATTTTTGAGGGTTTGAATCTTCAGGTACGGGAGTTTGTTTGAAAGTTGATGAAGAATGGCCGCCGGAAGAGGAAGAAAACCGATGTGTTGTTTTCGGCTTTTGGGATTTCTTGGAGATGAGGGGCAATGGATGTTCAAACATGGAGTGAAAGGGGTGAATGAGGTTGCAGGCGTCAGTGGAATGAGGGAAAGGTTTTTTGGGTTTTCAGATTTTGATCGTTGTGAAAGGGATGATGGTGGTCGTCTGTACACGAAAATGGAATAGGAATGGAACAGTGGTTTTCTGAAATTCTCTTGTATTGAATTCAGTGTCGGCTACAAACAAATCTGTACAGAGAATGTTCTATTTATATCTGTAAAGGGAGTGACAGATTTTACCCTATTGGACTAGAATAGAATATTACAAAAGAATGGGCCTATTTCTAATTGGGCTAACATAAGGAACCGTGGGCTTCTAATTGTCCCTTGTCTCAGTATCCCCCCTCGGTCCAAACGGTAGGAGGCCGAGTTTGGAGCGCAGAAGATTGAAGCGCGGATATGGTAGCGCCTTGGTGAGAGCATCTGCAAGTTGGTCACGGCTATGGAGGAAGCTGATGAATAGAGTCCCATTTGCCACCTTCTCGCGGACAAAATGAAAGTCCAGAGCAATATGCTTCGCCCGAGCATGAAGAACCGGATTTGCTGCGAGGTATGTTGCACCCATATTGTCACACCATAGGATAGGGGGCTTGTGTAATTTCACTCTTAATTCCTGTAATAGATTCTGTAGCCAGAGGATTTCGCATGTTGCATGCGCCATAGAACGGTATTCTGCTTCGGTTGTAGATCTAGCCACGGTAGATTGTTTTTTGAGGACCAGGAAATTAGGTTTTGACCTAGATATATAGTGTAGCCAGTGGTAGAACGCCTATCTTCAACACTTCCTGCCCAATCTGCATCAGCATAGGCGAAAATTTGAATGGGCGACATACGGGAGAGAAATAAATTGTAGTTTTGTGTCCCTTTAAGATAGCGCAGGAGTCTTTTTAGGGCTTGCCAGTGAAAATCAGTGGGTTTGTGCATGTATTGACATACGCGATTCACAGCATAGTTAATATCCGGTCTTGTGAGTGAGAGATATTGAAGCCCACCAAGGAGACTGCGAAATTTGGTGATATCTGTATAGGGTTCACTGTTGTGGTTGTCCGAGAGAAAGTAGTGGTCATAGGTGTAGTGACTGGTTTGGATTTGGAAAGTCCAGCACGAAGAAGAAGTTCCCCAATATATTTGGCTTGGTTTAGGAGGAGACCTGAAGGAGTGCGAGTGACATGGACCCCCAGGAAATAACTTAGATCCCCAAGAGCTTTAACAGGAAACTGACTTGCCAGTTTCTTGTAAAATTTGGATAACAGAGAGGGAGTGTTAGCAGTGGCAATAATATCATCTACATAGATCAGTAGATAGATAATATCAGGGCCATGGTGATAGGTAAAGAGAGATGGGTCAGCCCTCGATGGTGTGAAGCCAAATGAAAGCAAGGCATCAGACAGTTTCTCAAACCACATTCTAGGTGCTTGTTTTAGCCCATAGATTGACCTTTGGAGCTTGCATACATAGTTAGGATGGAGAGGGTGACAGAAACCTGGTGGTTGCAACATATAAACATCTTCCTTGAGTGAACCATGCAAGAATGCATTTTCAACATCAAACTGTTGAATTGGCCATGACTGAGATATAGCCAAGGATAGAATCAGTCTGATAGTAGTGGGTTTCACCACCGGACTAAATGTGTCCTGATAGTCCAAACCTTCTTGTTGAGAGTAGCCCTTAGCTACCAGCCTTGCTTTCCTCCTCTCAATAGTACCATCTGCTTTCTTCTTTGTTTTCAGAACCCATTTCACCCCCAATATGTTTGCATTGTTTGGTTTTGGAACAAGTGTCCAAGTTTCTGTCCTTTGTAGAGCCTGAAACTCTCTAAGTAAAGCATCTCTCCATTCTGAATATTTCAGAGCCTCTTTGAAGCTTGGTTCATCTGGCACTATATCTGTTGTGTGAGCTTCTGGCCATGGAATAGTCCCATCCTGCCGTATTAGTGGCCTTACAATGTTATTTCTAGCACGAGTTATCATGGGGTGATGAGGAACAGGCAGATGGGGTGAGCTGTGTGTGGAGGGGGAGGGGTTAGAGGAAGTAGGGGAAGTGTGAGGAGAATGCTGAGGTGTAGGTATTGGACTGGGTGGATGTGGGTAGGATAAAGGGGAAACCCCAGGTTGTGGAGTATTTTGTGGAGAGATGATTGGTAGTGTGATTGTAGTTGTGTCTGGTGGAGGTGTGGGTGGTTCAGTAGTTTTAGTGGCAAAAGGAAAGGCTAGTTCATCAAACACCACATCCCTACTAATGTAGGTTCTGCCTGTAGTAGGATCAAGACACTCATAGCCTTTGTAATTGGTGCAGTAGCCCAGAAACACACATTGAGTGGATCTGTATGCAAGTTTGTGATGTGTGTAAGGCCTGAGATTGGGCCAGCAGGAACAGCCAAAACACTTTAGGATGGAGTAGTCTGGGTCTAAGTTGTAGAGGGTTTGATAGGGAGACTTCATCTGAAGCACAGGGGTGGGGGTTCTGTTCAGAAGATAAACAGATGTTTGGAATGCTTTGAACCAGTACCTTAGGGGAACAGATGAGTGAGCAAGCATAGAAAGTCCCCTGTCAACTATAATCCTGTGACGTGACTCCACAGAGCCATTTTGAGAGTGAGCATAGGGACATGTTAGTCTGTAGGTTAGGATTTTTTGACGGTGGTGGTGGAATCGAATGATGGTGGCTGAAGTTGTAAAAAGAAGTGAGAGTAATCTGGGAGAGAAGATGATATTTATCGAGAGAGGTTAATAGAACATTGGCTATCTCTTCTAAGATTTTTACAGTAAGGTTAAATAGAAGAATGGAACAACTAGGTTTTTGTTAGTCATGGGCTTCGACCATAGGTCAAACGGGGCTTAGTATGGTGGGCCAGGGCTGACTCATCCAGTAGGGGCTGGGCTGGAGGATGTTTTTGGCTGGTAAATGGACAAAAGAGAAAATCAAAAACATCCAAGCTATTCTCTATATTCGAACCCAAGACATTTGGCATGGATTATGTAGTGCCTAACCAAATAAACTGTGAAATAATTCATTATGTGACTAAGAAAAATAATAATAGAGTTCCACTGTGAGCTAAAGGAAAAATAAAAGATCCAAGCAACCTGTCCACGTGTCGAACCCAGGATTAATTGATTCTAAAAAATTTACACCGACCAGCTATATTAACTCAAAAGTTGATATGCAAATGAGAGAAATATTACTAAAGCTCTACTTCGAGTTGAATAATTCCTTAAAACGCTAGTGCTCACAATGTAAATGTACAGTAAGCCGAACGAATTTAATATAGTAAAATGAATTATTTCTTCTTGAGGACCATGAAATAATAAAATGTATATAGTAAAAATACAAACACATGATAAAGTATAACATGAACTAACTCACATAATAATAAGTACATGAAATAATAAAATAACACAAGTATAATAGAGATAAAAATATAAGTGAACGCCATAAAAATGGAAATATATATATGTATGGGTAGCGGTAAATAAGATAAAAAAAGAAGTAAGAAAATAAAATGGGATGGGAGGGATTTAATCGAATTAGCGATAAAACTAAATATGCTATTATGGAATATAATAGTGAAAATGTACATAAAATGATGAAAATAATTCAAAAATGGTGATGGTAAAGATAAAAAGAAAACAAGTAGCAAAAAAAATACTAGTAAAAGTATCAAGAAAATGAAATGAGATAAAATAAATGAGTAATGAAATAGCATGAATCGAGATAAAACAAATAGGCAAATAAAATAAGTGGATAAAACGGAACCGACTAACATGAAATAAATCAAAAATAAAATGGTAAAATAAATAAGTAACGAAAAGGGATGGGATTTTTAAATGGATGCTTTGAAAATTGATTTAAAAAATTTGTCATAAAAGGACAGTTTCATTTTGGTATGAGTAGACACCAAAAATTCTCACCCCATAAAGCAAAATTCAAAAAAAAAATATAATTACAATAAGAGGGGCCGTCGCCTTTCTTTTTCAAAACGTATTAGCGTGTGTGCCGAAACGAAACCATCGTTTTATAGTCTTTTTCAAAGCATTTCATAAAAACACAATTTTTCGAAAATGAATTTCCAACAATCATACGGTTTTAAACCCGTCCCTTTTTTTATTCACTTATTTTGTTATTGCTCATTTGTTTACTTATTGAGTTATCTTTTATTTTTCATTTTGTTACTCATTTATTTTATCATATTTATTGCTACTTTTATTGTCTTCTAGCATTTACTTTTTATTTTATCACTTTCATTTTTATTTCCATCGTACTAGTGCTATTTCATTATTTTATGTATTTATTATTGTGATATTTCATTTATTTTTATATTTATTGTGTTTTGAAGATTTCATGATTCTCATGAAAGAAACATTTCACTTTATTGGATTTAAACCCTTTCATTTCGGTATATATGTCCATTTAGAACAGTAACATTTTTAGGAGCGTCATCTGATTCGAATGCGAACTTTAGTTTATTTATTGCATGTATATATTGAAATCTGCTTAGCTCAACCGGTTAGAGTGTTAACATGGGATCCCATAGGCCCCGGGTTTGAATTTGACAAATGACTGGGCGCGTTTTTATTTTCCTTTCCGCCCGCAAGAGATCTCTTCTCTCATCTCGTGCGCTAATATACCGAATGTTGTTGCAGCGCAGCTGGTTAGTGCTGTTGGGCAAAGGAGGCGAGAGCTGGGTTTGATCCCCAGGAGCAGCAATGCTTGATTTTATTTTTCTTAGCCGCGCACAAAGACAATCAAATGGGGCCTTAGGCTGGGTCAACAAGGTCTTCTGTCTGTTTGGGCCCGATTTTTGTAGTCTAACCTGCCCCAAATAAAGCCCATGTTGTCTAATTAGCCCAATAATAATCAGTACTTTTATCCACCAAAAACCCTAGCCCCTCTACTTATAAAAGAACAAGGCATAAACCCTAAAAAGGGGGAACGATAGCCGTATCTGATCCTCTTTCCCGATCGTTTTTGAAATACCCCAAACCTTAGTATATTGTTTAAACATTAAAATATGGTATATTAAGACTAAAAAGAGTCTTAGAAACATTAGAGAACAATTTAAACCATAGGAAACACAAGTAAATACCTTAAGGTCAATAAAGGCCAAAATGTGCTCTAAGCTTGGGATAAGCTTGGTTAAGACCCAATGAGCTTACCAAGACCTTATTTATATATTAATGAACATATTAAACCAATTACTAAAGAAAACCAAGCGTGAAAACAAGTTAAAACACAAAATGTGCTTTAAGGAGTCTTAAAGCACGTTTTTGAAAAATTGTCTTGTAAATGAGTTTTGAGTGGCTAAATGTCCATCATTACTCTTTAATTAACATGTGTACTACTTAGTATCACATTAGGAAGTCTAAGTCAATGGGAAATCAAAAATGTCACAACTATGTGCCTTGTTTTTGTGAATAGTAACCAAATTAACCAAGTTTATAACATATGTCAATATAAGTGTGACAATTGGTCAACAAAGACTAAAATACCCCTTAGTATATTATGGGGGCCGGTTTTCTTGGTGACTCACCACACTTAAACAAAAAAATAAGCTAAGTAAAGTAATAAAGCAAATCACTATTTACTTTTTCTTTAAAATCAAAAACTAGTTACTTATCATTCTTTCTTTCCCTCTTCATTTCCCACGTCTCCAACCTCTCTTCTACCTCCTTCTTGCTCTACATTCACGGTTTTGCAATAGTACCAACACCAACACCAACTTCCATTGCCATTATCTCCAAGCTCACTTTGCCAAATCAAAAACTAAGACTACCATTCTCTTTGTCTTGCCAAGCTCTTCAACTTCATCCTTTCAAAATTCCAAGAGCTCCATTTTGGTGCCAAGAGGAATCTCCATGGGAGGGGCTTGAGCTCATCTTTTCACATATTATTGTTCTCCTTTGCTTCTAGGTAAGGAAACTCAAATAAAAACTCCATTTCCTTCTTGTTTTGATGTTGACCGAGAATCACCATTGATGGGGTTCTTTATATTGCTTTGTTCTAGCTTCATTTCAACCTTTCATGGACTAGGTGGAGTCCTCTCTTGCTACATAATCAAACTCTCTTTCATATCTAAGGTAAAACAATCATCTAAATGTTCTAAGACAATATATGTATCTAGGGTTTACAATGAGATGAAGATTAAAGCTTGTATACTCATTTCATTATTTGTATATTGTTAGAAGTTGACAAGAAACCAAACATCCTTACCGATTTTAAACAAGGAAACAAGAAAGAAGTTTGTGAGGAAAAGAGGTAAATATGCTAACCTAATGTAGCTTACAATGTCTTAGGAGAAATGAGCTTATATTGCTTATTAAAACTACTTAAGGAGCCAATGGTAAATGACATAGAAAAATGCTCTCAAGGGCTTAGTAAAAGGGCATATGTGTTGTTGGGTGTAATTGCAGGTCAAAGGAAAATATAATGTGGGAAATTCAGTGTTTAAGGTTTATGCATCTTAAGGGCCTAAGAGCCATGCTATTTAAGGGCCTAAGTGCCAAGCAATTTAAATTATGCACTATATTGGGATGTAGTGTTAAATGAGTGAAGTTTTGTGTACAAGAATGTTCTTGATGGATTTTAGTGTTCTTGATTATTTAATGGTGAAAACAATGTGTTTTGGCTTAGTAATGTTCTAGGAGAGTTCATGTCAAAATTTAGGTAATGTACAAGAAGTTCTAAGTGTTTAAACAAGATTTGGTGAACTAGGAAGTGTTAGAAATGTTTAGGTGTTTTACTAGAGGAGAAGTAATGTCTTAGGTGTTCTAGGAAACAAAAGGACTTAGACATCAACTAGAGGTTTTGGTTAGGAAGAAAAGATGCTTGGGAGATGATGTTGTAGTGGTGAGAAAACATTTGGGAATAGTGGAAGTTATAGGTATGAAACACCACATAGAAACTTAGTGAAAAACATTACAAGTGTAAACCTTTTTATAAGACTTTGAGTAATGCTTGAGGAGGATTTTGAAGAATGATTTAAGGAGTTTAATGGAGGTCTTAAGGTGTGTTTGAAGTGCCCAAATAAGGTTAGAACATACTAGGATATATGAGGTGAAGTTTGGGGTTAAATGGGCAATTAAAAACAAGGGTCTGGAGCAGACCGACCTTGGGGACCGGACCTGCAAGGTCGGTTGAGCCCAGTTTACCCTGCGAGAAATGGTCTCTGGAACGGACCAACCTTGGGGACCGGACTTGCAAGGTCGGTCGGGCATGGATTTTTAGTATGGATTGAGTCTCTGGAATAGACCGACCTTGGGACTGGACTTACAAGGTCGGTCATGCCTAAATCTTTGTACGTAAGTGAGTCTCGGGAATCGACCGATCTTGCGACCGGACTTGCCAAGATCGGTCGGGCCTGAATTTTCAAAGGAAAGAAACTTTCGGGAATAGACCGAACTTGTGACCGAAGTTGCAAGGTCAGTCGGAGTAGAATTTTTGACGGTAATATGTTCTGGAATGGACTGACCTTGTGTAAGGTCGGTCGGTAAGGTCGGTCGGACCAAAACTTGTAAAAAAAAAAACAAACAAAGTATGGCTTAAGTAGTTAACCCTAGGGGGTATGATGAAGGTAATCAAGGATAAGTTTGGGGATTAAAACATGTCATATAACCATGTAAAATGTTTAGTAAAATTCGAAGTTAAGTAAGTAAATTGACCGACATTATTAATCATGTATAGGAGTGACCTACGGTGGAAACCTGTCAAAGCAAGGACCAAGGTAAGGTTTTCTTGCAGTCTGTTGCCTACCGGTTTACACCGGCTTGTGTGTTGTTTGTTTTTCTGTGTGTTTATGACCTTGTAAGACTTAAGTCATGTAATGAGTTTATAGTTGTTAAATATTATTGTATTGTTAAGTGTGACTCCATTCCCTTGTGTGTGTCTAACAAGACTTAACCACTTGTATGTGATTGTTTGTTGAGTTCGATGTTGAACTTCTAACAAGTGCTAACGGGGGAGTGAGGAGTCCGGTCTGTTCCGGCCACACGTGTGAGTATGGGAGTCGATGTCCTAACCGGTTCGATTCTCTCTGTATGTTATGGTTGTTTTTCCAATTTGGTTTCCAACCTTCCCTTTAGCTTAACCAAGACTATTTTACTGACTCATGTCGGGCCACGGGGCATACTATGTTTTGTTCGGTGTGCTTGGATGACTATATCCGAGACACCTTGTGTCAAGTTAATCGTTCAATCTAACAGGACGGTAACGAGTTATGTAACGAGCTAGCATGAGTTTGGCAACATTCTCTAGGCTCTCCATGGGAACTAATTGTGTTGGTTCATTTCCTAAAAGGAATTGTTCTTGTGTGTTGTGTGTGATGTTGTATGCAATACTCTTGCTATGTTATATATATGTTGTATGTTTAAAATGAATGCCATGTCATCATGACAATTAGTTGCGTGTATCCCGGTAGCCGATGGGCTGCGCGTTAACCATACCAGCCAAGGGTTGCTGACCCCCTCGGGGGCTCCATATTTTTACTGCAGGATGAGGATCGAGGAAGCGGAATGACTATAGATCCTAGGTTGTAGGAATACTTTTGGTTATTTTTGGAGGTTGAGCCCGGGATGCGCCTGTGCTCCCGTGGCGATATATTTTGGTACCGTTGTATTACAGTGACGGTTGTTGACAGTTAATAGTGACAGTTTGTGGTGTACAGTTTATAGTTATGGATGTAGTTACAAACTCGGTATTATGTTTATGTATTAAGGTTATTAGTTCTATGCTCGGGAGTCTGATCATCAGACCGGTACACTTGTATTTATTCTGCCTTGTTGACCACGTGGGTGGTTAACGGCGTTGTAGCACCGAATCGTTTAGTTATTATTTAGTTGTTAATTCCGCTGCGAATTCGATACTTCGCTCTGATGGCTAGAATACCGAGCTTAGGAATATACCGAGTTAGGAAACCTAACCATGGTTACCTAAGTGAACAGTTATGAGAAGGTTAACCACTAACTAAGTGTGGAGATACCTAATGTCGGGAAGATGTTACAACCGTTGGACCGATAAGTGTGCAAGCACAGTGCTAATAAATGTTCATGTGAATTCAGATGTCAGGTAGACCACGAGGTCGAGGCCGCGGACGCGGTACTGGTGATACCGGGAACCAGGGAGAGAACCCTACGGCGCAAGTCATGGCCGACGCTGTAGCGGCCGCCGTAGCCCAGATGGTCCCGCAGTTGGTAGCTGCGATGCAGCAGCAGCAAGGCGGTGTGGGTCAACAAGGGCCACAACCGCAACCACAGCCGCGCGAGACCAATTGGGTCAAGACGTTGGCAGATTTGAGACCCCCGTCATTCAGTGGGGAGACTGACCCTAATAAGCTGGAGGCGTACATCTCCGAGATGGAGACCGCTTTCGAGACCTTGGATGTTCCTGCTGGTGCCAAGGTTCGACTAGCCGCTTTACTACTTGAAGGGATCGGCTCAGAGTTGGTGGAAGCTGGTAAGGGAGGGCAGAATTGGTGATCCTACCTTCCAGTGGAGGGAGTACACGGCCCTGCTGCGAGCCAAGTACTACCCGATCCATGTGCTAGAGGCCAAGCGCCTAGAGCTCGACAGCTTGAGGCAAGGGATAAGATGACGGTTGATGAGTACTACACCGCTTTCATCGGACTTATTCATCTGCTGCTGGATCTGGGTTAGTCAGACCGGATTTTAGTGAACCGTTTCTATAACGGACTGAGCTACCGCTACGCTATGGTATGTGGCCAACCGGGTATACTACTTTGCAGGTAATGAACTACAGTATGAAGTGAATAAGTGTGTACAGTGTGTTAATGTAATTGTGAGTTTGAATTGTGGGCATAACTAACACCCTAAATGTAGGAGTGCTATCATGCCGCTGCAATTGTTGAGATCACCGTCCGTCTGAGGGACGAGGAGAGTGCGCTCAAGCGCATGGCCATGAGCGAGGGTCAAAGCATGCAAGGGCACGAGAGGAAAGAAGAAGAAGCCATTGCAGAGTGTTAATTCTGAGTGGTGAAAATGGTGTAAAATTAAAAGAAAGGAAATTAAAAACTCAAATTATAAACGTCGGGCTGCAAACAATTCCGGTCGTAGTAGTATAATGAGTGTCGAATCCACAGGGAGATTGTTCAATTTACCCTAGTCTTGGTAGTACTTTAAAACTGTAAAAAGGGGTTTAGCCGGAGGCAAGCTTGATTTGTTGTTAAATTAATACAGAAATAATAAAAACAGTTAAAAAGGGTGAATTAAGTGATGTGGATGGAAAAATGTATCCTAGGATAGCGGGTGAATTTCCTAAATTACTTAAACATATTTATAACCATGTTTCAATTATTTATTGCCTATTAGAGTTAATAATTGTCAGTTACGAACTCTTAATAAAAGCCTTAATATTTTCCTGCTCAGTCGGAGTGTAAATATCAAGATTAATTCCTTTGTGGTACCTAGACTATCTCAAAATCATATGTTGATAGTTACCGAAATAAATGCAGTCGTTTGTCGCGCAAGCATTTAGCAATATTAGTTAAAAGGAATTAAAACAAGTTAAATGAGAGAAACAGGTGATAAATATATTACGTAAATTAGAAATCAAACCCCCATCCTAGGATACAGAAGAAAATTACTCAGACATTAACGGAGTTAAGAAGATTACACAGATAGATTTTGACATTAATTCAGAGGAAGAACTGGTCTGTTCTCCTCTCACTGCTGCTCTTCTATTTTTTGTTACTGCGTGAGTGTGGAATGATGTGTGATACGGGAGGAAATATAAGTGGAAGCGAATGGTTTCTTCAGACTCCCGTCGTGCGTGGTGTCTTCGTTGCAGTATTGGTGTTGGGTTTATATAGAATTGGAAGGCATCCGACGTAAAAATTGATTGAGTATTGATTGCTCTCATTGATTTAGGGGACAGAGAGCTGTACGCGTGAGAGATTTATGGTAGGCGATGCTGGAGTAGATAGATAAGGCGAGTTGCAGACGACGGCGCGAAGAAGAACTGAAGAACTGGTCGCGACTTGAATTAATCGCGCCTGAAGACCCGCCCGGTATTAGGCGGTCTCGTTGTTGTGTGTCTCGAGTGAACCAGGCGGTAGCCTGTGTCTCGTCCGCCTGATAAGGAGGCGGTAGCTCTCTTCTTTTCCGCCTGAAAGAAGGCGGTAGTATATGCCACGTCCGCCCATTATTAGAGGGTACTCTCTTGTGTGTCCGCCAGGCGGTTGCGCTCTCTAGACGCCAGATACGAGGCGGTTGCCTCAGCCTCGTCCGCCGGCGGTTGCTCGTGTGACGTCCGCCACTTAGGGGGGCGGTTGCACCAGTCCACCGCGTGCCTCTCGCGTGCCTCTGTTTGACTGGCTCTACATTCTTCGTTATAAGTCCGTTTTCTGAGCCGTTTGCGTCTATGTGTTCGTCTCTTTATCTACTTTACTCCCAGCTTGGTTTTCCTCATGTTTGAACAATAAATTTGTGAGATAAACAATAAAACATAAACTAGAGGAAAATTAACCGAAGTGGAGAAATGAGCAAGAAAAGTGCTAATATTATATAAAATACACCTATAAATCATGCTCATTTGGACACTTATCACACCCCCACACTTATCTTTTTGCTTGTCCTCAAGCAAAACTACGTACCCTAAGTAGGGAATGCTCAATATTAACAAATATTATTATGAAGGGTAGGAAAAAACTCAATAGTACATGATCTTAAACTTTTTAGAGGAGTGTGATCCATCACCTACTGGTGGCATAGGTGTACTCAGGGCAAAAATAAAAATAGAGTTTCGGGGTATGATCGGAGTACTACAATGCTTCTTGATTTAAGGTGACTTTGAGAACTTTTACCATGGCCAACTTCTCTCAAGAATGGGCATTGAGGAGAAAACAAAAGGAAAAATAATTAGCATTTGTTTCACTTTTGCATACGAGATGAGAAGATAATATGTAGGCATCAAGCCTTGTATTTAAGAACACTCAACTCTCTTGTTGGTTACCAATGGTGTCTCACAAGTCCCTTATTTATTTTATTTTTTCCTTTTGACAGAGAAGCACCCCTTAGCAATCCCTAAGAAAGAAGACAGAAAGAACCCCTGAGTAATAAAAATCCAACCATTTCAGATCATTTGGTCACACCGCATAAAAATGCTCCTCAAAAGTAATCAAAATTTTAAAATTTGTACCATTTATCCCACAATTCATAACAGTATTTATTCCTAAAGAGAACAACCCACATAAAGGGTCCACAATATTGAATTTGAACAAACGCAAGATAAGCAGAGAGATTAAGCATTTAAGCATAAAATGTCACCGAAAAGGGCACACTCCCCCACACTTAATTTGAACAATGTCCTCATTGTTCACCAGAAAAACAAGGGAAAACCTCAGAAGGCCTTTTCGGTAAGTAGATAAAATAGAGAGAACACATTGGTCACAAATATTCATTTAAGCATATAAACTCTCCTCTGCATATTTATTTAAATAAAAGCAAGTTTAAAGAAACTGGTACTCCCCTGATTTTATTTTTGCTAGCGTGTTTTGGACTTCCCCCACACTTGAGCTTCAGCCTCAAGTAGCGTAGCTTGGTTGCGGTGTAGACATGAAATTGCACCTGCATAAAACACTAGAAGCAACCATACTATAAACGGGGTTAAAAGTTAGCAAAAAAATTTTAAAGGGAACCTGATTATTAAAACAGCATAAAAGCATATAAAAGATAAGTTCATCCGGGTTGCCTCCCGGAAAGCTGCCCTTCTTTAACGTCTTTAGCTAGACGCTTTTTCGTTAGATCGATCCTGGGGGGTGGTTATGAGGAGGAGATCCAAAGCATGACTCGATGGTTTTTTTGAGAGTCCACCTGGATGCATGTTCTTTTCTTTCTCCGGGATTGGTGGTGGTATCTCTGTGATAGACATGCCGTCTGGAAGGGTAATAAACAGAAGTGGGGATGATGGTGATTGAGTGTCCCTCACAAACTTGAGATCTTTGGATTTGCTATCTGGAGATCTTCCTGATGCAAACTCCAGCTTTTCGTTGTAAGCTTGGAGGGTGATTTCCCCTGGGCTACCCAAATGTGCACATCGGCTGTGGCAAGGAATGGTCGTCCAAGGATGAGAGGTGTAGTGGGTTCTCTTCGATGTCTAGAATGACAAAATCGCATGGGAAGTATAAGTGCTCCACTTTAATGATAACATCTCCACCACTCCGCTTGGGTATGTTACCGAACCATCTGCCAGTTGCAGGGTCATCTTAGTCTTTTTCATCTCTCCAATTCCCAGCTTTTTGAAAGTGGAGAGGGGCATCAAATTAATGGAGGCACCCAGATCACATAGGGAGTATGGAAATGAGGTGCTACCAATTGTGACTGGAATAGTGAAGCTGCCCGGATCATTGCATTTTGATGGTAGTGGTTTTGTAGAGTAGCTGAGCAAGCTACATTGAGAGGTACCGTACCGACTTCGGCCAATTTAGTTTTGTTGGATATGAGGTGTTTGAGGAATTTGGCGTAGTTTGGCATTTTGGCAATGAGGTCTACAAACTGTACATTGACGTTTAGCTGCTTCAGCATTGCCAGAAACTTACCATATTCATTATCCAATTTCTGCTTCTGGAGTCGGCGAGGAAATGGTATAGGCGGTTCTTGTGAAGAAGGTTCTGAAGCTGGTGGAATAGTGAGGACGTTTGGAGATGTCTTTTCTGCTGGGGCCTCAGCTTTTTCTTCACTATCCTCTTTGGATTCTTCTGATTGTTGCGGGATGGGAATCTCGTCGGTTTTCTTACCGCTTCTCAAGGTTATCGCCTTAACCTCTTCTCCTTCTTCTTCAAATTCGAGCTTCTCATGTTCATAACCGGCTACCAAGTTCTCGAGGTAGGTATTCTCAGATTGAATGCGATTTTTATAGACTTTGGCGGTGCTTTCCAATTCAGCTACATTCCTTTTGGAAGTCTCAATTGCTACAACCCATTCTTGGAGGGAAGGGTGTAGTTCTAGAACTTTAGCTGTTTTAGCCACCTCCGTCGTTTCTTCATCGTGCTCCTTCACATAGATGCACTTGGCTTGCTCTCTTGGATTTGGTTCATTTTGGCTGGGGAGAGCCCCTGGCGGTCTTCGAGCAAGATGTTCTGCAAGTTGATTGAATTTTCCTTCGATTTTCTGGTTGAAGGCTTCTTGTGCAGAGAGCTGGTTCTGAGTTATGGACATGAAACCCTTCATCATCTCTTTGAGTTCTGCGTTTGGATCAGAAGAGGATGAAGATGGTGGTTGTTGTTGTTGTTGTTGTTGTTGTTGTTGGAAACCTGGAGGGGCACCTTGTGCTCTATAACCCATATTAGAGTTTGGTTGGGGTCGGTTCCCCTGATAGGTGTTGGAATTGTTGTTCTGCCCTCCTTGGTTTTGATCATTTTTTTCCATGAGAAATTCGGGTGATTTCTCCATGGATAGTTGTTGTTGAAGTTGTTGTTGTAGGAATTACCGGGGCGGTTTCCTATGAAATTCACATCTTCGTAGTGGTTTTTACCTTCGCACTGATGAGTTTCATGAGGACCGGCGCATATGACACATCGTTCTGTAGGTGGAACTGGTGGTGAACTTGTAGGGGGTAGCTATTGTCTTTACAATTTCGTTTTGTGATGTTGTTAGCTTTTCCACCATCTTTGCAAGGGACGAGATCTGAGCCGATAAATGATCTGTAGGCTCAACATGGAGTAGGCCTGCTGCTCGTGGTGTTCTTCCTTTGGATCTCGTCCACTGTCTGGTATTGCTCGTCATGGTTTCGAGAAGATCCATTCCTTCTTTAGGAGATTTCATCATGAAACTTCCTCCCGCAGAGGAATTGACGAGTAGTCGGTTCCCATCATCCAGACCGTTGAAGAATGACAGGCAGAGGGATTGATCGTCAAGACCATGGTGGGAACATTTCATTAGCATATCTTTAAATCTGTCCCATGCGTCGTACAACGTTTCTCCCGGCTCTTGACAGAAAGTGTTGATCTCACCAATCAATTGCCTCGTTCTACTGGTTGGGTAGTATTTGGCAAGGAATTTTTGGGCCATTTGAAGCCATGTGGTGATTGATCGGGAGGGAAGGCTTCGGTACCACCGGTTTGCTGAATCCGATAATGAGTGAGGAAATAGTTGGAGTCGAATTCTTTCTTTGACGATGCCGGTTTGACTAAAGGAATTGCAGAAGTCTAGGAAGAGACTCAGATGATTTGGGGCTTCATCTGGGTTCGCTCCACTAAACTTGCCTAGATCCCGGACGGCGGTGATGTAGTGGGTTTTGAAAACCCAACGTCCGGCTTCTTCTGGTGTTAGTTCAGGGAGAACTATAGCTGATGCTCTTCCTTCGGTGTTAGGTTGGTGATAATCAGATAGGGCACGGTGTTCTGGTTGAATTGCATGGTCCATTTCATTTATAACTTCGTTATTGGCCATGGCTTGGTTTCTCAGGTTTCTCTGCGCTTGAAATAAAGTACGCTCGGGTTCGGGGCTCGGACTGATTGGTGGAGAGCCTCGGGTTCGAGTGTTTGGCATGCACAGAAGATAACTTGTGGTTTATCAGAAGCTGCAAAATTAGTTAGTAAATAAAATAAGAAAGACAGAAATATTGGTTAGGCTGATAAACGTTAGGGGTTAGTATACAGAAATTATAAGTTAGTAGTTAGTATACAATGGAAAGAAATGTTAAGGACAATGGAAATGAAATGTTAAGGACAATGGAAAGAAAGGACAATGGAACGAAATGACAGGAAATTTAAAGTTAGTAGTTAGAGACAATGGAAAGAAAGGACAATGGAACGAAATGACAATGGAACGAAATGACAATGGAACGAAATGACAATAATATTAAGATGTTAGGAGTTAGATGTCCAAAGTCCGAAGTCAAATGTCCAAGTCAGGTCAGAAGTCCGATGTCCAATTCAGATTATAAGTCCGATGTCCAAGGTTAGATTATTAACAAGATAATATTGACAGTTTATTATAATAAAACAGGTGAACTACCGGAAACTAGGGAAATTGATGGAATCAATCTCCCCGGCAACGGCGCCAATTTGCAGAGTGTTATTCTGAGTGGTGAAAATGGTGTAAAATTAAAAGAAAGGAAATTAAAAACTCAAATTATAAACGTCGGGCTGCAAACAATTCCCGGTCGTAGTAGTATAACGAGTGTCGAATCCACAGGGAGATTGTTCAATTTACCCTAGTCTTGGTAGTTACTTAAAAACTGTAAAAAGGGGTTTAGCCGGAGGCAAGCTTGATTTGTTGTTAAATTAATACAGAAATAATAAAAACAGTTAAAAAGGTGAATTAAGTGATGTGGATGGAAAAATGTATCCTAGGATAGCGGGGGAATTTCCTAAATTACTTAAACATATTTATAACCATGTTTCAATTATTTATTGCCTATTAGAGTTAATAATTGTCAGTTACGAACTCTTAATAAAAGCCTTAATATTTTCCTGCTCAGTCCGGAGTGTAAATATCAAGATTAATTCCTTTGTGGTACCTAGACTATCTCAAAATCATATGTTGATAGTTACCAAATAAATGCAGTCGTTTGTCGCGCAAAGCATTTAGCAATATTAGTTAAAAGGAATTAAAACAAGTTAAATGAGAGAAACAGGTGATAAATATTAATTACGTAATATTAGAAATCAAACCCCCATCCTAGGATACAGAAGAAAATTACTCAGACATTAACGGAGTTAAGAAGATTACACAGATAGATTTTGACATTAATTCAGAGGAAGAACTGGTCTGTTCTCCTCTCACTGCTGCTCTTCTATTTCTTTTGTTACTGCGTGAGTGTGGAATGATGTGGTGATACGGGAGGAAATATAAGTGGAAGCGAATGGTTTCTTCAGACTCCCGTCGTGCGTGGTCTTCGTTGCAGTATTGGTGTTGGGTTTATATAGAGAATTGGAAGAGGCATCCGTACGTAAAAATTGATTGAGTATTGATTGCTCTCATTGATTGTAGAGGGGACAGAGAGCTGTACGCGTGAGAGATTTATGGTAGGCGATGCTGGAGTAGATAGATAAGGCGAGTTGCAGACGACGGCGCGAAGAAGAACTGAAGAACTGGTCGCGACTTGAATTAATCGCGCCTGAAGAACCGCCCGGTATTAGGCGGTCTCCTCTGTTGTGTCCGCCAATGAACCAGGCGGTAGCCTGTGTCTCGTCCGCCTGATAAGGAGGCGGTAGCCTCTCTTCTTTTCCGCCTGAAAGAAGGCGGTAGTATATGCCACGTCCGCCCATTATTAGGCGGTACTCTCTTGTGTGTCCGCCAGGCGGTTGCGCCTCTCTAGACCGCCAGATACGAGGCGGTTGCCTCAGCCTCGTCCGCCCGGCGGTTGCTCGTGTGACGTCCGCCACTTAGGGGGCGGTTGCACCAGTCCACCGCGTGCCTCTCGCGTGCCTCTGTTTGACTGGCTCTACATTCTTCGTTATAAGTCCGTTTTCTGAGCCGTTTGCGTCTATGTGTTCGTCTCTTTATCTACTTTACTCCCAGCTTGGTTTTCCTCATGTTTGAACAATAAATTTGTGAGATAAACAATAAAACATAAACTAGAGGAAAATTAACCGAAGTGGAGAAATGAGCAAGAAAAGTGCTAATATTATATATAAAATACACCTATAAATCATGCTCATTTGGACACTTATCAGAAGCCATACATGGGGAGGGAATGGAAGAGTTCTGAGAAAGGGGATAGATATGAACACCCCGAGAGAGTCACCGACCAGGCACAAATGGAAAGACAGGAGGAGGGCTCAGTATCCCAAAAATGGTTATAAACGAAAACCATATTACGAACAGAGACCGCCAACCGCAAAGAGCACCAGATATGCAAGAAGCAAACCGCACAGGGATAACAGAGCCTAAAGGAACCCAAAGAGGGAGAAGAAGAGATATGTGCCAGCAACTATCTTCGTCAACAATATTAGCAATGAGGTAAGTAAATACCAATTGGGGAAGTTAGTTAGTAAGTTTGCACGGTGGACTCAAATCTTTATCAGCAGGAAGAAGAGAAAAGGGACTCAAAGCGTGTGTGCTTTTGTGGACCTGAGTCACGTTGAGGATGCCATACGGGCCAATGAAGGGCTGAAGGGCTGGAATATCAACGGGAAAAAATTGTGGGCTCGGATGGAGTTTCAAGGCTCCAAGGATAAACACAGCAGAGGCAAGAGGGCAAACTCAGAAACATATCTGAGACCAGCACTGAATAGGTCATACGACTCAAGAACAATGCGATTGAGTCGTAAGGAGAAAAGTAATGCGATCTCAAGGTTGTCCATTAACGTTAAGATAGACGAAGAAATGCAAGAGAACCTTAGTAAATGTGTGGTGATATCGATCCAAGAGGAAAAATCCCCCAAAGATGTGACGGATTACCTACACAACATATGGCCTAACATGACGGGTCTCCTAGAATTCTCAAGACGTAAATTACTAATGGTCTTTAACACCAAACAAGAAGCTGAGGATGTAGTTGAAATGGCGAAAATAAAGGGGAAAGAACATGAAGGTGTAGTCATTCGACTATGGGAAACCGGGGATCAAGTTGAAAAAAGAAGAACTTGGATCACAATACGAGGCATCCCAATTCATGCCTGGAACAAAATGAATGTTAGAAAAATTGCATAAGCAGTTAGGGATGTCATAAAAATAGAGGATGATGATGGTGATTTAGTAAATAATGCTGAAATCCGGCTACAGATAGAGACTTCTACCCTACAGATAATTAACTGGAAAATAATGGTCAATGTAGATGGTCAACAATATCCGGTCAGTCTAGTGGAGGTGCCACCGCGCCTAGGCTGCACCAAAAAGAAGTAGACCCCAGTGATAGCATCATCCAGATCAAAACCAGCAGGGAAAAGGGTGGTCCAAGTCAGCAAGGGTTAGGGGCATCACAATTCGATCAAAATGAAATAAAGCCACGAGACACCTTGAGAGAGAGAGTAGTAGCTCGAAGTCCTAGGGAAGTATAGGGAACATGGAGAAAGGGGCGCCACAACAGGAATTAATAACCATTATGCCAAACGATAGTCTTTTACCCCTGGATAAAACGATCGGTTGCATGGGAAACTCAAAGCAGGAAAATAAAAGTGTGCCGATTGGACATCTGGAGGGGATCAAAGACAAGGGAGAGGCGCACGTAAATATTGGTGTAGGGGGAAATACTAGTCCCCATGTCAGGCTCAGCAATGAAAATAGTAATCATGAGCAGAAAAAGACCTCTGAGATCTCAAACCCACCGAATAAAATATTGGATTCTGTGATAGAGGAGGAAATTGAACTCTTCAATTTATTTGAAGAAAGAGTGGAGGACACGGGGGACGCCGATCCCGAGACAGAGGAAGGAACAGAGCCCAGTACAACTAATGAAGGGATCATTAATTCGCTTCAGGTGATGACTCCTATTCAACCGATACATGCACATGAACTGACGGGGCTACAGAAGACTGCAGAATAAAAGGAGGGGACATGAGTCAGGAGGGGCCAGAGAAAGTACAGAATAAAATTCCAACCCCATGTAGCGTCAATTCAATACGAGGGATAATGCGAAAGTTCGCTGAATCAACTATAGTAGGACCGATTAAATCACAGGAGGAGAAAAGAGGTATCAACCTTTTCGTCGAACTCTTTCAAGATACCCCACTGAGAGAGAATAATCCTCCAGTTGCAAGAGATGAGCGAGGGGCCATAATCGACGTGGAAGCAGAGGCTGACCAGTGTCTAAACTTACTTCACAAGCTAGGGTGCCACGTTCCAAATCCATTAGCAACAAAAGACAATCTCAAAAACCAACTACAAAAGTACGCCAATTAATAAGGGCAGTGATGGTAATAGCAGGGCTCCTAAACATAAGAGGATTGGGGCCAGCAAGGAAAGAAAGCAAAATAAGGGAGGAGACCAGAAGTAGAAAACTGTCAATATTGGGATTAGTTGAAACCCAACAAAGTGGACCAATAGGACGAAAGAGCCCCAAATTCCGGGGGAAAAAAGCAAACTTATAGTGGGAGGAAATGCCACCACAAGGAAGACGGGGGGAGGCATCATAGTCATGTGGGATGTGGAAGAAATTGAAGTCTTGAGAATAAAAAAGGGGAAAGATGGATAATGATGGATATTAAAGATTTGGAAGTTGGGAGTGTATGCGGTATACTTATGGTATATGCTCCATGTGATATTAATGACCGAAAGACCATGTTTGAGATATTCTCCAAGCAAAAGCACATTGGCAACAACCACTTCTGGCATTAGGCGATTTAATGAAGTCCTAAGCCCTTCTGAAAGACGACCGGGAAACCTATCAAGATGCAATAGAGGTATGCGAGAATTTAAGGAATGGGTAGCTGAAATGGAACTCATAGAAGTTCACCTGTTAGATGCAAACTTCAACTGGAGAAAGAGGTAACTCAATGAGCAAGATAGATCATTGTGTTTGCTAATGCGGAGTGGCTGGGTCAGTATTCTGATGTTAGACTTACCTCGAGCGAATGGATGGTATCGGACCATAGGCTCCTAGTATTGTCAACGGGGAAAGTCAATTGGGGCCCCAAGCCATTCCGATCCCTTGATTCATGGCTAGAGCATCCTGGTTTTGAAGTCTTTATTCAAGAGGAGTGGTCAAAACTGTCAGAAAGAACAACACATGGGAAACTAAAAGGCTTAAAAGGAGCCTTGCGCAAGTGGAACAAGGAAAAATTTGGTGACATAAGGGTGAAGCTAGAAAATCTCAAGCAGGAGGTGAGAGCGGTTGAGGAGAAGCTAGAAACAGATGGGAATGATTCACAAGTGGAAACTGAAAGAGTACAAGCACTGGAGAGACTTGATAAGGTTGAGAGGTGAATGAAATCTACTAGAGACAACTTGCTAGGGACAGGTGGATCAAAGAAGGGAACAACAATATAAGATACTTCCACCGAAGGGCAACGTTAAACCGCAAGAAGAAACACATTACTAGTTTGGTAACAAGCAAAGGTATTATCGATAATCCCTCTCTTATTGTATCACACATTGTCTAGTATTATTCTAAGCTGTTTCAGGAAGCACGATCAACGGGAGTGAGACCGCCATCAGGCAGTCATGCGAGGCTTACGAGAGCTGAAGCTGATCAACTAGAATGTATTCCCTCCGTGGCGGAAATCAAACGTACTGTGAAGGAATGTGATAGCTCAAAAGCCCCGGGTTATGATGGTTATAATATGCGGTTTATCAAGAGCATGTGGCATGTGATCGGGGCGGAATTTGGTAGGGACATTCGGAAGTTTTTTGTCAGTGAAAGGCTGAAGAAGGGGCTCAATACCACATGGATAGCCTTGATCCCAAAGACTGCAGATGCCTCAAGGTTGGATGAATATCGGCCGATTAACATGGTGGGATGCCAGTATAAGGTAATAGCTAAAATTCTAGCCAAGAGAATTAGCACTGTCATGCCGAGTATCATCGGGGAAACACAGTCTGCCTTTGTTAAGGGGAGGAGTATCCTTGAGGGCCCCTTTGTAGCGAATGAGGTTACCACATGGTTAAGAAAGACCAACGGAAAGGTTTATGTTAAAGATCGACCTGAGGAAGGCATATGATTGTGCTTCCTGGGGGTTCCTGAATATGATGATGGAAAGCATGGGCTTTGGTACAAAATGGAGAGCATGGGTAAATGAATGCATACAACAGCAAGGATCTCCATACTTGTTAATGGCTCGCCTACAAAACCATTCTCGCATCGGCGTGGATTGAGACAAGGTGACCCACTATCCCCCTCATTATTTGTTATTATAGCAGAGGCTTTAAACTGGCTAATCCAAGGAGCGGTAGAGCAGCATGAATTCGTCGGGCTGTCAGTGGGATCAAGACAGGTCAGAGTCACTCACCTTTAGTTTGCTGATGATATTATGCTATTTAGTGCCATGGACAAAGAACAACTGACGTCACTACATAGAATCATTGTTCTTTTTGCTGAGATGAGTGGATTGGGACTTAACATGGAGAAGTCGACAGCCTTTTGTCTGAATACCACCCCTGAGGATAACTTGCTCGTTGAGAATATTTTTAAATGTAAGGTGGGCCATCTCCCGACTACATACTTCGGGTGTCCGTTGGGTGCTAACCCCAGGAAGATGGCAACGTGGGATCCAGTTATCAGGAAAGTCGAGGTGAGACTATCTATATGGAAAGCCACGAGTCTCTCAAAGGCGGGCAGAGCTGTGCTTATACGATCAGTGCTTGAAGCTTGTACACCCCTACCGCTAATCCCATCATTACCCTACACTTACTTACCTTCACAGCGGATATTACATACTCAACGGTGGGTGTACAATGCCGTTAGTCACCCACGTGACTAACAAGGCCAGTTACAATACTACATACTATCGGTCTGATGACTTGAATATACTGAGATTACTATACCAAACAATACGATCCAATTCTTAATCAAAACTCAAATCGTATACAAACCTCAATCCATATTAAACAAATACAATACCCACTCAATACTATACCGAGTATCTAAGTTCCTCAAGTTCACCAATGACCCATTGGTCTTACAATTCAACATCTACAAGTCAATACAAATGTACTAAGTTTACAACCCATGCTTATGTAGCAACCCCGTCCTACTCTCGAACGATGTTCAGCTTCAAGTACCTGGAAAAATAAAAACGGTGCCCCTAGGGGCTCAGAAAATTGCTGCATATGAAACTCGCATACCCCGTGTGCTAACCGGGGTACGCCGACTACTTTGGTCGAATACATGGAGTTCATTTTCATGCATACATGCATACTAATATTACAACATTACAAGCCACGATACTTACATACATATACAAGATTCAATACTTACTAGGGAAGACAATTCGTCAGTCAACCGTTCATGTTAGTTATTTATTCAACCGGTTTAATCGGATGCTCTCTTTCTCCTCGCTCGGGTTCATAAGGCTTACACCGACCATGTTCTTACTTACTTGTTGCTTTACGCATACTTCACTCATTATTTCACTCGTTACCTTACTCATTACTTTACTCATGCTTTTCTCGATACTCATTACTTTACTACTAGTACTTGTTCATTACTCAATACTCATTGCATTACTCATACTTACTCATTACCCAATACTCATTACCCACTCGTACTTACTCATTACTCAATACTCATTACATTACTCATACTTACTCCTTACTCAATACTCATTACTTTACTCATACATACTCATTACCCAATACTCATTACATTACTCATACTTACTCAATACTCATTACTTTTAGCCTCCGAGCGGAGTCATACACAAGACTCGCCACCGGGCTTACAAATACAAGAGGAGCTATACACTTAGCTCCTCAAATACTCAAATGTCCATTTTTACCGGACTACTCAAATTTCCAACACTCCTCTCTCGGAGTATCTTACAATCTCATGGATTAGCCTAGGAGTATCTCTCTCAATATCCTCTACTAGCTTAGGGAATTACCAATGTCTAGTATTCTCAGATTTAAGGGTTCCCCAAACGTATCGAATACTCTCATGTTCGGGACATTGTTTACATTAGTCGGGTCCTCTCAGTGTGGGTCGACTAATTTTCTAAGGGGTTTGGAGATCCCTTATCATTCTTTACTACTCCCATGGTTCATGTCTTGTACCATCATCAATTCCTCTGATAGAGGTTACTTATATACTTCCACTATTTATTGTTTGGTGGATTGAATCGATTCGATTCTCTAACCATTATCGGGAGTTTACTAATCCCGTACGCTCTCTCACATTCTAGAGAGTTCATAGGTTTGCGTTATCGTTTCTTGGTTAGTTAGTTTTAGTGCGTTTCCATGTTTTCACTAATTCGCAACATGACTCTTTCTACGAGTCACTAATCAACAAGACTCATCTATGAGTCGGTTTACGCATTAAGTTAGGCCACACAATCATTCAAGAAGGGTTAGCTCATACATCATACAGTAGGACATACAATCAAATGCAATAAACCATTTTCATGCTTTTATCTTGATTAGCCGGCACACCCACAAATCAACGTAGCTCGGTTAGCATACGGGACATGAGAAAATCATACCTTTCACCGGGGTTAACTTTACCGTGTGTTCTCACGTTCCTTGGTTCACACTTGATCCTCTGATAATGTTTCAAACATTGATATTAATGCTATGTTCATACGGTACGTAAATAATTATTACTCCCGTACTTACCTCGTTGTCCCGTTATACTTAGTTTTACTCATGTCAAATTATGTTCTTACTTCTCACTCATTTCCTACACTTGTTTACACTTCTTAGGGCCTTTACATACCACCAAACAAGGCCTTAACAACATCTAAAACCATTACCAATCAATCCCCCATGTTTAGAACCCTTAAAAGCACTCTCGGTCAAATTTTGGGGGTGGTCCGGGACTTGGTCCGGACCCAAAGTCCCGGACCAACACTGAATATCACTCTCGGTCTGTTTTTACTACTGGTCCGGGACTTGGTCCTGGACCTAGGTCCTGGACCACCTGTTGTTCTTACTCTCGCCTTATTTTTGATGCGGTCTGGGACTTGGTTCCCAACCTAGGTCTCGGACCCTGCTAAAAACTGCTACTTAGGTGATTGTTCAACCCCAAATCAACCCTTAATTCACCCCTAATCTTTCCATAATCTTTCCACATGTTTTATACATGTTTAAACATCTGAAAACACTCCTTAAACCACATTAAATCGTTGGTCCGATCCTTGCTCAATTCTTGCTTAAGTACTACATTTTCATTCTTGCATTTTCACACTTTGCACACTTATGCATTTTCTAACTTCCTCTTAGTGGGTTACAACCTTCTACCAACTTCACCAAACTACTTATTGACCATTACAATTCCATCATAGATAAATGCACTTCCTATATCCAAGTCTGTAACACCCCTACCGCTAATACCGTCATTACTGTACAAATACTTACCTTCACAGTGGATAATACATTACATACTCCATGACGGGTGTACAATGCCGCTAGCCACCCATGTGACTAACAAGGCCAGCTACACTACTACATACTATCGGTCTGATGAATTGACATACCGAGTGCTCTACATACTACCTTACTTTCCCTTGCATACTCAACCATAATTCAAATACAACTCCAATACAATACTATACCGAGTATACACTACTAAAAGTTGCTGTTTACCTACGGAAAATTACCCACGGGACCAAATCCGTAGGTATATACCCACGGTTTACCTACGGAAAATTACCCACGGGACCAAATCCGTAGGTATATACCCACGGTTTACCTACGGAAAAGTGAAGAAAGAGTTTCCAAGCAAAATACCCACGGATTACCCACGGACATTTCCGTAGGTAAATAGTGTGGGTAGTCACGCGGGGACACAAACCCAAGTGGCGCGAAAAATACCCACGGACTTTTTCCGTGGGTAAACTGGCGGCAATAATTACCCACGGGGTTTTCCCGTAGGTAAACATCGGATTATAATCACCTACGAAATTCCAACGAGACTAATATGTAGGTATTTACTAGCACCCTGAGACCTGTTTTACCCACGGAATTTTTCCGTAGGTATTTATCCACGGAATTTCCCCGTAGGTAAAATACTATAAAACGCCAGCATTCATACTCATGCCACATTTACCCACGGAATATTTCCGTAGGTATTTACCCATGGAATATTTCCGTAGGTAAATCTATCGTAAAACACGACTACGCTTAATCCCGTTATTAACCTGCACACCTATGCCACATTTACCCACAGAAATATTCCGTAGGTATTTACCCACGGAACATTCCCGTAGTTAAATGTACTGCAAAACGACGTCGTTTCACGCTGCCCTTCAGCTGCTTCCTAGGCAACATTTACCCACGGAATTTGTCCGTAGGTATTTACCCACGAAACTTTCCCGTAGGTAAATCTGTAAACGACAGCGTTTTATTTTCCTGCATACTAAGCCTGAATATTAGACTCGAAAGACTGCACAATTCGATTCCCCCCTAACTTAATATCCGCCATAATCGACTCCACTGCTTCACACTGAAACTGAATTCCTCTACTCGATTTCGACTCCAAATTCGACTCCCAAAATCAGTCTCCGCCATACTCCACTCGATTTCGACTCCCAATCTCGGTCTCAGAAACCTGGTGTTGGTGACTACTCCCTAAATCGAAATTGAAGAATCTGAAGAACTGCTCCCTTGTTCGTCGTTTGGAGAAAGGTGAACAAGTAAGCCTTTCTTCCCCTTGCTTGAATTTTTTTTCCTCTCTTGCGGTAGCTAGAGCCCTAGAAATCGAGAGATAGTTTTTGGAGTAGGAATTGAGCTGCTGAGACAAGAACCCTAGAAATCGTTACTAGTCATCCGATTCAGGCGAGCCTTTGTAATGGGGCGTTTTTGAGTAGAAATCCGATTTTAGTAGGCTAGTTGTGATTGTTGAATTTTTTTTTGCCACAATTGATGATTTGTTGAAAGTAATGGGGCGTGTTGCATTTTTCTGCCACAGGTTGATATTCTGTTGCCTTTTTCTTCCTTGACGCAAGTGTTTTGTGCCTAACGTTTTTCGATCTTCCTTGTTTTCTTCAGTCACTTCTCAAATGTGATCTTATTCGCATCTGATTCTAGCTAATTGTTTTGCATCTTGGTGATGTTTATGGATCCATTCTCTGATGGTTTGTTTTTACTCTTTTTTCCTTCTCTTATTTTCTACACTAGGGTCTTTTATTAATCTCTATATTTGTTATCTTAATACCAATGCTACTTCTTTTAGTATGCGTGCTTTTGTTTATTATGTAGCGTTGATTTCTAGTTGTGTTTAGTATTATGGCAGAGGAGTCCTCTGCTTTGTTTCTTTTCCTTTTAGCTGCTTTGATCTTGTTGTTTGAGGTTACTTTGTGTGAAGAGATGATTGTCATCGGTTTGTAGAAAAAAGAATAAAGATTTAAATCTGATTGCCGGAACATGCTTGCATCTTATCTCATTCATAAATATAAGAGTGGTAGATCATAAATGCGACTGAAACATGCACATTCAATCCCACTCCATTTATTCAACTCTATTGATGGACAACATCATTGATCAGTTACTAGTATAGTCAGTCTATTTGACAAAAATTAAATAAAACAAATGGTGAAATCTGATATGCAATTTAGCGCCCCAACACATGCCTAATATACTAATTACCTAATATACTAATTGATAGTATACTTGTTTTTTATTAATAGCACTATAATTAATCTGCTAATAACTTGATTTTTAAGGTATCAATTTATACACATGCTTTATTGCTGGGATGAAGTCAAGCGGTTAGCAGCTAAGTAATTTTTCTCACATTTACCGTTTGTGTTGTTTTGTGTTTGCATCATCCATGCAAAACAGAATTTTAAACGCTTCTTCTTCTATCTCTCCCCACCTCATCTGTAGTCTGTTTGGAATCAGTTTTATCCATAGGGAATTCATTATTCAAAATGTAATCTTCCAGCTGTATTGAATGTTATTAATTTTTTACATGTGTCGTTTATAATCCACAAACTTACCTACAAATGTCTTCTCATTTAACAATATGGATAAGCCCAAATTAACCCTGCTCATCTTTTCTCTTCCTCACAAGAAAGTTTAAAAAACAGATAGTACAGCGAAATTGACATGGCCCCCACAAATGAAACCATCTCGGCTCTACTCAGTTTGTCTACCCAAAAGTCTATTTAAACGCCCATTCTTCACTCATTTCTTCTTCCCCAATAACCAACACCCAAACGCCCATGAGAAAGATAGCTACTTCAATTTGAGTAACATATTTCCATATATATTACGCTTTTTATGCATCCCACAGTTGTGTTTTGCCACTGCTGTTAGCTAGCAACATTATGGAAGTAGTGATTGATAATGGATTGTTTCAGCGGTCCTTGTTTTCAAAGGATTTATATTTTCTATTTTTGTTTTACTTTTTAGTAATGCTGCCCTTTAGTGCCTCCAATTGAAACAAATTTGGCTCACCTATTAGGTACTTAAAATCAGATTAACCTCTTTGAACCTCCCTGCTATGCTTCAGCGCTAATTTTAACCTTTGAACCTCTCTGCTATGCTTCAGCGCTATTTTTAACCTTTAAACCTCTCTACTATGCTTCAGCGCTATGTTATCAGTCATATAACCGCTGCTGTATAGTGAACTTTGATTCATAACTTACAATGTTCTAAAGTCCATGGTTTCAGCAGTTTATAAACTCTTCAGAATGTGTATGTCTCTACTTCTGTTTTTGTTGTCGAATAACACCATATTCTGTGATTATTTCAATAAGCAGTGGGGATTTGATTTTATTTTTTTATTAAAAACACGTATCTTGGGTTCTTCTTGCCTCTGAAGTGAGTTTCCTGAGCATTACTCTACAACCACTGAGTTATTACACAGCAGTGTCTTCTAGCCTCTGATTGTCAGCTGATAGATAGGCATGATCTGAGATGTTTAACATCTGTTTTTCTTAACGCTATATATTTCTTGAGCCATGTACTGTGCTATGGATTTAACTAAAGGAGTTGTGCATATGTGTATTTCATCACTGCAACTGTTGGTTCTGAAGTGAATGATGTTCTATTGTCAGTTTAGCTCGGTGAAAACTGTATAAAAAAATGTCATGTTGTTAACTTTTCTTTGCTATATTTGATTTCTGGCATGTACCATTGGAAGCATGGGCATTTTGATGCTGCTATATACTGGATTCAGCAAGCCAAGGATGAAGTTACTCATGTGAGTTGTGCATTTCGTTTGTTCAAAGGAGGACATTCCGACGTAAGCTTCAAAACTGCTGAGGGATGAACTTCAATTTCAGTGATTTTTACAATTACCTGCTACTTGCGTGGAAGTGTAACTAATTTGACCATTATTAGTGGTATTATAGGCTCAGTAATTTTATGTTTGGCGTCTTTAAGTTGCTTTCAAATACAGTCTAAAAAAGTGGATTCATATACAAAGAACTGTTGTTTTTGGAATTCTGACCTTGAACTAGAGACTTTATCTGAGGCAGTCATTACTATGTATACTAGTTAAATGTTTTGCTTTAGAGTATGATCTATTTTTTTAGCAATTAATTAGAGGATGAAGATGCTAAGAAGTGTAATGGGTGCTAGGTCTATTTGTTTGATTGTTTCTTTATTTCATTAATTGTACCTTTCATTAATTAGATACTGAACTTATGATTTAGGTAACTTAGGGAGTCTGCTTTATTGCTTTGCAGCAATTATCTAGCAGGAAGCAGCTAATGTGGGATGGTGTTGTCTGTCTAATAAGAAGATTGCTGCAGCTGGTGGTATAATCTGAAACAATAATGGTGAGTAGGTTCTCTTGAGGTTCAAGGTAGCTTTTCTGAGATTCATTTGGTTTGTTAAGACCTTTTATAAAGCAGAAGTCGCAAGACGTTTTATAATGCAGCAGCTCTGTGCATGTCATGCTTCGACCATTATCTTAAGCATAGTACATTTACCCAATTGCACTTTGTGCTTGAAGTCGTGAGTAATAAAATTAAGTGTGGGGATGTGAAGATTATGTACTTATTCAATGTTGAGATATATTCAAGATTCATGCATGAAATTGTCACTTGGAAACTGTTGTAACATATCTCATCTTGAGGAACATTCATCTATCCCTTATCCCGCTGCAGTGTGTATAGATGCCGTTTCCACTGGTGTTTCTTTTCTAGATGCTTGTTTTTCTAGGAACCTTCATCACAATTCAATTATTGGTACATCCCATGTTCATTGAGTATGATTTTGTAGTTTTTGCTCCTAAGTATGTTAGAGAGAGTTCCAAACTGACAGCAGATGAGAAAAGAGGTTATCTGCTCTCATGTCAAAGTCTCTCTGTAATCTACTATAAATTGGTTAGGTCTAGGTTCATCCCATTTTTTTTTATCTTTGTCTCCTTTTCCTCCTCTCTTATAATTCAATTATCATACTCTTGAAGCTCTATGTGTTTTATATTTGAGGAAGTTGTCTATTTTCCTCATATTTAGCTCGCCCCTATGCTGTCTTTTCCATTACCATTACTTCGTCCATCAGTCGGTAGCCATGTTTTTCAGGAGGTAGTGCTAGGAGGGCTTTAGACTTTGGACGTAACTATGTGGTCCGTCCCAAAGGTAAAACCAGGCTACTATTGTATGGCTTCACGGTCTTGGTGATAATAGTGGAAGGTAAATCACTGGTTATTGACATGTTTAGATGTTCTTTCTTTCATTCAGTGTGTAATTTACCAACGCTGGACAATGCAACTTGATACCATAAACCAACCCTATTGGGTGCATTTTGGTTGGAAATCTTTGTTGTTTTAACATGAGTCTTTTTCTGCTTTATCTGCTAGGTAATGTAATGGTTTTCTTCATATGGCAGTTGGTCACAAATCTTGGAAACCCTTCCTCTTACAAATGTAAGGAATGAGAATTATTATTATCTGTGAGTTTTAAGCTATTGGTTTCTGTAGTATAGCACAAACATTAGTGCCTGATTATATGTTTCTGCTTTCACTACTCTCTGTTTTGGGATGCAGATCAAATGGATTTGCCCAACAGCTCATACTCGACCCATAAGTTCATTTGCGGGTTTCCATCTACTGCTTGTAAGCATGAGCGTTCTTTATAAACTTGTGATGTTTTTTGAACTATCTTAACTATTGTTCTGGCTAAATGTATGAGAAACCAAATTGCTGCATAATATTTACATGTCTAAATAAATAATCATCATGAATGTGAAGCTTTCCTGTAGAGGTATCCCAGAGTTCATATTTGACGATTCTTTAGTGCAACCAACTTTTGGATGCTAACTCTTGTCTAAACAGGGTTTGATGTAGGAGATCTTAATGAAGAGGGTCCAGCTGATGTGGAGAGCATGGATGCAAATTTATTGTCGAATGAACCGGCTGACAGTATGTTTTTGATAACTGCACTCTAATTAAGACTAGTATATCTGAGCCCCCGTTTCTGTGGAACTTGTTTTTCAATTAATTCTCCCACCTCTTAATAAGATTTTTTCCCTTTGATTCTATACCAGTCAAACTTGCTTTTGGAGGATTCAGCATGGGTGCAGCCACTGCTCTATACTTGGCCACGTGCTACATCAAAGGCAAATATGGGAATGGAAACTCTCTTCAGGCAAATTTAAGTGTAGTTGTGGGTCTTAGTGGCTAGCTTCCTTGTGCAGAGTTTGTCTCTTCTCTCTGTCAAACAAATAGACAGTGCTACTGTTTGTCAATTCAAACAACTATGATAATATTGACTAATTAGTGTGGTAATTACATGTGTGTTGCATGTCTTGTTATCACAAGTTTACAAGTTCAATTTTCTTTGTTCTATATTATTTTCCTACTGGTTCCCGTGGTGAGATACTGGGTATTTCTTTTGGATTTCAACGCTGCAATATTTCATTTTTTTTAAATACCAAAGATTTACCCACGGAATAACTACGGAAACGCCTGAAGGTATAGAGGTCCGTAGATATTCCGTGGGTAAGCTGCAAAGGAGAGCCAAAGACTTGTCCGTGGGTATTTATTCCGTAGGTATTCGGTGGGTAAGCTACAAAGGAGAGCTAAAGACTTGTCCGTGGGTAATCCGTGGGTATTTACCTACGGAAGGTTTCCGTGGTATTTTTTCCGTTGGTATTCCGTGGGTATCCACGTGGCATACGGACATGACACCTGTTGGTATCCTGTTGGTATTCCGTGGGTATTTAACTACGGACTTTTCCGTGGGTATTTACCTATAAAAAAAGCCGTGGGTATTTGGTAGGTAATTACCTACGGAAATATTTTTTGGTGGGTAATTAGCTTACCAACGAGGTATATGCCCACAGAACGTTTCCGTAGGTATTCCGTGGGTAAAATTGATTACCTACCACTTACCCACGGAAATTTCCGTAGGTAAATCCGTTTTTTCTAGTAGTGATACTACAATCCTTAAATTACCGATACAGTTTGGACTTTGAAATTCGCATTACAATACAAGTACAAATCCTACAATTCAACTACACATGCTTACATGGCAAACCCCGTCCTACTCTCTCGAACGGTGGTCAGCTTCGAATACCTGTAAGAATAAAAACGTCGCCCTTTCGGGTACCTGCACACTAAAAACGTTCCCCCTAGGGGGTCAGCTTACGCTGAATATGACTTTCGCATATACCGCGTGCTAACCGCGGTACGCCGACTACTTTGGGTCGAATATACATGGAGTTCATTTTACATGCATACATACATACTATTACTACACAATACAATCAACAATACCTACTTACTTGTACAAGGTTCAATACCTACCAAGGAAGACACGTTGTCCGTCGACCGCTCGTTAGTTATTCGTTCACAAAGTTTCCACCAAGCTTAATCTTACTTACTCGTTGTTTTACTCACGTTGCGCTCACTACCTTACTCATTATTTACTCATGCTCTACTCAGTACTCACTACTACTATTACTTACTCTTACTCAGTACTCATCACTTACTCTCGCATACTCAATACCCATACTCTTCTCCTTACTCATACTTACTCATTGCTCGGTACTCATTACATACTCATACTTACTCATTACTCAATACTCATTACTTTACTCATAAATGCGCAATACTCATACTCATTACTTTTGGCCTCCGGGCGGAGTCATACACAAGACTCGCCACGGGCCTACATTTCAAAGGCTATACACTTAGCTCCTCAAATATACAAATGTCCATTTTTATCGGACTAATCAAATTCCCAACACTCCTCTCTTGGAGTATTCTTACCATCTCATGGTTTAGCCTAGAAGTATCTATCTCGATAACCTCCACTAGCTTAGGGAATTGCCACCGTCTAGTATTCTCAGATTTAGGGGTTCCCTCAATGTATCGAATACTCTCATGTTCGGGACATTACTCACATCAGTCGGGTCCTCTCATAGTGGGTCGACTAATTTGCTAAGGGGTTTGAAGATCCCTCATCATTCTTTACTACTCTCATGGTTCATTACTTGCACCAACATTAATTCCTCTAATAAGGTTTACTTATATGCTTCCACTACTTATTGTTCGTGGATTGTTCATTTCGGTTCTCCTACCGTTATCGGAAGGTTACTACTCCCGTGCACTCTCTCACATTCCAGTGAGTTCATTGGTTTGCGTTATCGTTTGTTGGTTCGTTAGTTTAGTGCGATTCTACGTTTCCGTTAGTTCACAACATAACTCGTACTACGAGTCACTAAACAACAAGACTCATCTATGAGTCGGTCTACGCACCAAGTGAAACCACACAATCAATCAAGAAGGGTTAGCTCATACAACATACAACAAGACATACAATGAAAGGCGATAAACCGTTTTCATGCTTTAGTCTTGATTAGCCGGCATACAACACACAAATCAACGTAACTCGGTTAGCATACGGGGCATGAGAAAATCATACCTTTCACCGGAGTTAGCTTTACCATGTGTTCCCTTGCTCCTTGGTTCACACTTGTTCCACTGATAATGTTTCCAACGTTGTTATTAATACTATGCTCATACGATACACAAATAATAACTACTCCCGTACTTACCCCGTTATCCCGTTGTTTCGGTTTAACTTAATGTTCATATACTTACAACTTTCTTAATTACTTCTCACACTTGTTCATGGCCTTAATGACCTTTAAACATCATTATTAAGTCTTAATTACCTTATACTATCATTACCCATCCTTACTCTACCTTAGAACAGCTTTAAAACACATTCTGGAGGGATTTTAGTAGGGTCCGGGTTAGTGTCCGGGTTTACATACCCGGACCACTACTTTGCAAAAGTCCTCGGGAATGATTTGTGTATGGTCCGGGTTTAGGTCAGGGTTTACAAACCCGGACCATGCACTTGTAGTTCTCTCGGGTAAAAATTTTGGGTGGTCCGGGTTTAGGGGTTGGTTTGCAAACCCGAACCATTCATTGGCAATTCTCTCGGGTATAAAAATGAGGTGGTCCGGGTTTAGGTCTTGGTTTGCAAACCCGAACCATCCATTCTGAAATACATTCTGCCGTGTTTTTTGACATGTCCGGTTTGTGTACTTGTTTACAAACCCGGACAAGTTGCAGTATTGTAAAATAAATATGTTTTTGATTATGTTTCAACTCCAAACTCCTACCAATCTCTTCCCCAATATTCCTACATATAATCTAGTATATTTTAGCCTTGATTAAGCACTTTAAACTAGCCTAATCCACCTCTATCCAAATCTGTTACAAAATACCATTCACTGTCAAATTTCTCCACTGTTACAGTTTTTCCTTCCTCAACAAATGTTACAGATCCTCCCTTTCTTTTTCCCACTAATCCTATGGCTCTTTCTTTGCCTCATTTACCTTATACTCAACCCAAGTCCTACTCTCTACCTTACTCATCCTTCCAAGTCTTACACATTAATTCTTCCTTGTTTCTCCAACACATTCAAAAATCTCTTGCTACAGATTTTATATCTTTTCATCCTCTTACCACATCTACTACTCCTTAGTTACTAAATCATCTCTACTAAATCCCAATACACACCTTGGTTCTCCCATTCACCTAGTCATTCTTAATGCACAATTCCTACTAAAATTTTGCCATAGTTCACCTACTTTCCTTACTTATCCACACACATCCTTTCTCATCAAATTCATCCCTATTCTAGCCAAACCACAAGGGTTCTACCAGCACACATACAAAATCTCAATACACCAAAACTTCCTTAATTACAATACCAATACATCACTACTTCCTCAATCCACCATACTAATACACTTACACAATTTATTTGGCTCTAAGGCCTACAATCTAAATACAAACTCATAAATACTCAAACTTCCACAAATTCAATACTAATACAATATTTTGGTTTCTTTAATTTGTTTACCCTTTCCCATTACTCTAATGCATTAAAATATAGCATTGAGAAAGAGCTCTTACCTTAAAGCCCTTATTTCCTCCTTTCTTTTTTATTCCTTCTTCTCTCTTTCTTGCACAATCGGTTACATGGGGAATGAAGTTGCCAAACTCCATTCCCATCACCCAATACACACAAAACAAGTGCAATTAACATACTAACCCTTAAATTAATGCTAAATCATTGAGATGTTTTAAACAAAATTTCTAGGGTTTACCTTTTGAAGCTTTTAGGAGGGAATCTAGCCCTTGGTTCAAGAAGGTGTTCTCACCACCATTGGAAGGTTGGAATTATGCTCACAAGAGATAGAAAATAGAGCATTACAAAGGGGTCAAAATCGGTTATAAGGAAAGATGAAGAGAACATGAGTTTTTCATGTAGATTTTTACCTTAATGGAGAGAGGAGACTCCAAGCTTTACTTTGGTGTTATTTTCTCTTTGAATGGGGAATACCCATGGAGATGAAGTTCTCCCTTTTCGAATTTTGAAAAGATAGAATGATAGAGAATGTTGAGGGGTTGAAGAATATGTACTTTGTTTTTGATTTGGAGCTTTAATAAAGCTTGGGCAAGCTTGAGAAGGTGAGCTGCCATGGTTGTTTCTTTGGAGTTTCAAAATCGCCAACAGAGGGAGAAGAAGAGGGGAGGTCGGCTGGGTGAGGAAGGAACTCACACGAGAGAGAGAGAGAGAGGAGAAATGTGAGAATGAGAGGAGAGAGGTAAAGTAAATACCTTTTTACTTTTTGTACTTTTTTTGCTTTTTGCTCTTTAATTAATTAACTAGCTACATGTGTGTGTGTGTGTGTGGGGGGGGGGGGGGGGGGTTATTTGACTTAATAAAAATCGGTCCCCTACTGTATTACTAGTTGGAGCGTTTTTCGTCTTTTACAGAAAATGCTCGTTTACTTTACCCGGTTTTGGTACTATTCACTAACCGGGTCCGTTTTCTGGAATTTTCTCGTTTCTTTAATTTTAATGGTTATTATACCCCCATTAATGTTTATTTATAGTTATTTAATGAACTATAATTTTTACGGGTTCGTTTGACCACTTAAAATCATGTTTTTGGGTTTTCTCGAAAAACGTGCGCTAAAGCTCTATTAGTGTTTTAACACATTATTTGGATCCGTTTTCTTCGGGAGTTGTTCCCATATATTATTTTGGTCTTATCAAGCCCTAGGAATCCACATAATACGCTAACCGAGGTCTCATACCTCCTATGGTTATTTAACGCTCATTTAGTGTTTTTCGCTTTTAAGCGTTTCCTTATTTCTTTTGGATTTATTTTTCCTTACCAAAATTACTTAGACACTATTAGGCCCTTAAATACCATACTAAAATAATTTAATCACCATAATTAAGTTCGGGGTATTTCAAAGTCCAATATCCATTTTCCAAGATTTTGCACACTAGCTCTTTTCTAGCATTTCCAAGATTTTCTCATTCTATTTGCTACAGATTTTTACACACTCCATTCCCATCCTCCAACTACCATTCCATGGTTACTAATAAACTCAACTCAACCACATACACACCTAGATTCTCCAATTCACTAAGTCACCTTAAAACACTTACTTTCTACCGAAATTTTGCCATAACTCCGTTGCTTTTCTAGCATTGTCCAAAACTCATCTCATCACCAAATTCCATCCATTCTCACATTTTTCCATCCTAAGCTAGCCACACCCATACAAGGGTCCTACCAGCACACATAATTCCTCTACATTTCATCAAACAACCATACCATTATACATATTCAAATTACTTGGCTCTAAGGCCCTTATTTCACACAACAACTTACAAATTCTTTTCTACTACATCCAAACACATTTCCATCCAGTTTTGGGTTCATTCTTTTGGTTTTCCCCATTCCCAAAAATTCTAAAACATCAAAGTAAGCATCAAGGTAGTTTAATTACCTTAATCTTATAAGTTCCTCTTTTCCAAGCCTCCTCTTCTCCTCTTCTCTCTTGGTTCCCAAACCAGTCAAGGGTAATACAATTGCCAATGCTCCAGCCCAACATTAAATAAGGAAAATGAGATTAAGCAAAGACACTTAATTCATTAATTACTCAAGATTACTAGGAAGTGCTTAAAACACTAAGATTGACATTACCTTTAAAACCCTAGAAATGGGTTCTGGCATGAATCAAAGGATGGGATCTAATCCACCATGGGAGCTTGGAGAATAGCTTAAAACAGAAAAGGAAGAAGGCATAATAGGGGGCATAAAATCGGCCACTCTAAAAGGTGAAGAAAAATTGAGTTTTTCTTGGAGATTTTTACCTTAGGAGGAAGAGAAGACTCCAAGCTTCAAGTTGATGTCATTTTCTCTTCAAATGGGCAAAACACATGGAGATGAACTTCTTAATTTTTGAGATTTTGAAAAGATAGAAATGTTTCCCTTGGTGAGAGGAGTTCGAATATGTGGTTATTTTTGTATTTGGAGTTCAAATGAGGCTTGAGCATGAAGAAGAAGATGAGAATCCATGGAAGCTATTTTGGGAGCTTCAAAATAGGCCAGAAACCAGAGAAAGAAGAAGAGAGGAATCAGGAGGGGAGGAGGAAGTAACGTGAGAGAGAGGGGAGAATGAGAGTGAGTGAGAGGAGAGAGTCTTTTTTTTTCCTTTTGCATTTTTCTACTTTTACTTTTCCTTCTTCTTTTATTTTCTAGCCAATTAGGCACATGAGAGGAAGCTGATCCCCCCTAAAAAACCGGCCACTATAGTCATGCCAGTTGGGACGTTTTTTGTCTTTTACAGAAAACACTCATTAATTTGCCTTGTTTTAGCACTATTCACTAACCGGGCCGTTTTCCAGAATTTGCTCGTTTAATTAATTTAATGTTCTTAAGCTTCCATTAATGTTCAATTATAGTTATATAGTCAACCATAATTTTTACGGGTCTGTTTGACCACTTAAATTCACGTTCTCGGGTTTTCTAAAAAAACGTGTGCTAAAGCTTAATTAGCGTTTTAACTCATTATTTGGATCCGTTTTCTTCGGGAATGTTCCCATATATTATTTAGGCATTATTAGGCCTTTTAAATCCATCCAATACCCATTTTGAGGTTGTATTCCTCTATGGTCATATAACGCTTATTTTAACGTTTTTTGCTTTTTAAGCGTTTCCTCATTTCTTTTGGATTTATTTCCTTACCAAAATTATTTAGGCACTAATAGGACTTTAAATACCATATTAGAATTATTTAATCACCATATTATGTTCGGGGTATTTCAATCTACCCCCCTTAAAGAATTTGCTCTCAAAGTTGGTGAATCTAATATTTTTACTCTTATAGGTACTCTAGGCTAAGGTTTTAATCTGTATGTAACCTGTCAGTCTCCAATGTCTGACTCAATGTATATCACACATCCAAACAGCATGTCACTTCATGCATAGCAATCAAAAATATCCGTTCCAAACTCTCTATGGGGTTCATTCGTAGATAAAGAAGGTATAATCCTCTCCCATGTCAAGTGATCCCTCAGGTACCGGTCACGTTTGAACACTTACGCTTTCTGGTTCACGGCCGTCATGACATTGGGTACTTACGCTTTCTGGCCCTACGGTCCTTTGGTTCTGATCAAATTCATTTGCATAGATAGAGATCCTCTAGCACTTTTACTCATACTTACTTACTCATACTTACTTCGGGACTACGCTGTCCCAGTGCCCTTGGAAAAATACAAAACACACACAGTCACCGCCCCCAACCGGCCACTTAGGACCGCCGCACGAACGGTGTAGTGGTTTCAAAACTAATCATCACTTCCACCGGCTCACAACTAGCTTCACCTCCCTGGTTTCGACCCGATACCGGCGCCTAGCCATGGGAAGATCCACTAGCGCCCGTGGGAGCGGTTTCAAAACCGATCCTCATTCTCAAGTTTGAAGAAAATCATTGTACCGAATTAGTTTTGGAAATTCATTTTGAAAACTTCATACAACTCCAAATTCCAATTTATGATAATTATACCTATTACTAGCGTTATTACTCGTGACCACTTATGGGGAGCTTCAAGAGTCCTTCAACCCCGATGTGATCAGCATCGGTGTTGAGCTATCCATCCACCCCAATTTGTGTTCGGTTTCCCTTGATCGCTAGCAAATCAAGTTCCACCTCCCACCTCAATTCACACAGTCAAATAGTCAAACATTGTTTCGTTTTCTATCTTTTTGGATGCGTTCGGGTGCACATTTTATGTGCATTTTTTGACAGCATAAATATACAGCATATGCTGTTTTGGATTCCTTTATTTGTTTTTGTTGTTCGCCTAAAACAGCATAAATGTCAGCATAAATGCCCGCAGCAAATGCTACTTTTTCGTTTTTATGCTTTAACTTCCGTTTCTTTACTCACTTCATAATGCAATTACTGTGACTATTGATTTTTTAAAAAAGAAATTTTTACAAGTTACTTTATTTATTACAAATTACATAATGCTTTAAATAATTTATAAAAAATGTACAACATCTTTAGCCAAATTTACAAAAAATCACATTTATAATACAAATCTATAATATATTATTTGTAATACCACATAGATTAATAAAATTAAAAAAACAAATAAATATACACACTTGTTGATATATAAATTAAAATATTAAAATAGTATATAGAAATATGAATGCATATAAATTTATTAACATACAAAGTTACAAAAATATTATATATTATTAAAAGTTATAATTTCACTAAATAAATTCAGATAACATTATCAGAAAATTTGAAACGCTTTTTCTCTTTTTTTACGCTTTTATATTTGTAAGAATTATAAAATTTAGATAATAAAAATATATTGTTTAGGAGTTACAAGTTTTGCTTAAATAATAGAAATAAAAATTTTATTGTTTGTGAATTTTTTACTAACAAAATAAAATTATGTAGTGTAATATAATAAATTATAATTGTAATACGAAAACGGTAAACGCACTACATATAACTAACTTAACTAAACATGCTGCATATATGCTGCACTGCCAAACAGCAGTTTTCAAAACAGCTGCATTTATGTCAGCACATTCCTACCAGCAAATATGCTGCATTTATGCCAGCGCATTCCTGCTGTCAAATATGCTGCATTTATGCTGCCAAAACAGCCATGCCGAACAGAGCCTTTATCTTTCTACTCATAATCACATACATACATTTTCCAATTTCTAGAATTCACTTACTCACTTACTAATCATCTCATCAATTATTACTACATTATCTCCGACTACTACACTTAAGAAATTCAAAGGTATAATTTCCAATTAATTTTCTATCCTCCAATCTATACTCATCAAATACATCGGTTTCATACCGATTTATACTCATTAAATACATCGTTTTCATACCGATTTATACTCATTAAATACATCGGTTTCATACCGATTTATACTCATCAAATCTCCCAAACGTACTCTGCAGAGTGGATTTATCGTGAGTTATTAGCACTGGTGAAATTGATAAAAGAAAGAAATTAATACTCAAAATATCCGTCGGCTGCAAATTAAAACCCGGTCGCAGTAGTATAGTAGACAGAAGACGAAGCGGGGGTCAAACCGTGGGACTTATAGCGAGCTAAAATAGTTCCTAAGCTTGTCACAAAAGGGGGGAAGTTAATTGACTTGTTTTTGAGAAATTAAAAAGCAGATTAAGTTACTGAGTGCAGCAGAATGATTAGTGGAACTCCGGGTTCAGGTTTTATATAATCTGATCAATTATGCTATCTCTACGGGTTAATAAATATAGTTTGGCAAAAATTCCTGTTATTATCCTAAGGACTAAGTCATAGACCCTTAAGAACTCATTTACCAGAAAATGCTCGGTCTAATCAAGGTTCGAGCAATACTATGTAAACGGACGTTAAATTCGAGGAATTATAATTGCATCTGTAAATACTAACTTATTAAATCATAATAAGTTTTCTCCAGATTTACGGCTTAAATAACCTGTCTATTTATCACCTGGTCTGATCAAAATAGACTTAGGAAAGCATTTTAATAAATTCATGTAATTTATTAAAATGGTGAGAGAAATCCTTTAAGCGTAACAAACTGAATTTATTAAAACCGGTAGAAATATTGGTTACATAATTAAACAAACCATAATTAAAAACCTTGCCCGGAGCAAATCCTCCTTAGCCAGACATATTAACTGGTAATAAATCTGACAGAGGTTGGACGTAATAGCAGCACGGAGACGTGATTAGTGAATGGAGAAATGGAGAGGTCGAAGAGTGAAACATGTACGTAGGCTATTATAAGTGAAGTGGGTGAATTAGAGAATTAATGGAGTGAAATGGTATACGAGAGCGATTTACTAGAAGAGAATGAGATGAGGTGAGTGTGAGTGATTTTCAGGTTTTCTCCGTGCACGGTATAAGGTTGCAGTGGATGGTTATTTATAGAAGAAAGGAAGACTACGTAGAAGACTTGCAGTTGATTGCCTCTGTTGATTTCTTCACCGATTGAAGCATTGATTGCTTCATTTAATGCAGGGGACAGGAGCTGGATACGCGTGAGCGAAATAAGGTAGGCGACGGCGGGGTAGATAGATAAGGCGAGTTGCAGAGTCGCGCGAGTAAGAAAACTGGACTGGGCGCGATTTCTTGTCCGCCTGTGGAAGACCGCCTGATAAGTGGCGGTAGTGGTGGTGATGTCCGCCTGGCGGACCGCCTGATAAGTGGCGGTAGTGGTGGTGGTGTCCGCCTGGCGGTTGCACGTGAGGAGACCGCTAGATAGGTGGCGGTTTGGTGTGGTGTCCGCCTGGCGGTTGAGTATGGTGGTGTCCGCCAGTTAGTAGGCGGTAGCACCTTGACCGTGGCCTATTTTCCTTCAAACTTTGACCGGCTCTAGATTCTTCGTTTGGACTCCGTTTTCTGAGCCGTTTGTGTCTACGCGTTCGTCTCTTCGACTACTTCACTCCCGGCGTGGTTTTCCTCATGTTAAACCAATAATTTGTGAGATAAACAATAAAACATAAACTAGAGGAAAACTAACCGAAGTGGAGAAATGAGCAAGAAAAGTGCTAATATTAAACATGAAATACACCTATAAAACATGCTCATTTAGACACTTATCATACTCATTTCTCATACTATTACCAATCAGGGTTCTCATTCCCCTGGAGTTTCTCTACTCCTTTCCTCTTCAAACCTCACAATTAATCATATTTACACTGTGAATGGATACATATGTTTATGTAACATAAGTATCAATCATCCAAACAAACTCTTTTGCGCTAAGCACATTGTAGTTTACACACTTATCACGTAAAACATACATTTCACAGTTTTCGCTCTACCCCCCTTAAAAGGGATTACGCCCACGTAATCTACCATGTGTCAACATTGGACATTGGTCAAGGCGTTCCGTCTTCATGGAGTATTCTAACTTCCATGCGGTCTATTATACAATGTTCCTTGATCAAAGGGTCTTAACCGTATTACCGGTTAGTGCCCTGCATCAAGAATTTTCATCGGAGTTGTTCAACTCTTAACCGGGTTCGGTTCTAGCCTTATAGGCTTCCAGACATTGATAATTAGCCATACACTCACTAGGTGTATTAAACCTTAGAATTCTGGGCCCACTAGCTTCTGCTGTGCGCGACCTTGATAACTTAGGGTTTATTTGTCCTTCTCGTTATGCTCAATGTGCTTTACATCACCCTTTTATCCCTTTTTATCTGGGAGTAAGGTTTATCAATCAAGCGTGGTATTCCTTTACCGCACGCGAACTCGATGAGTTTCAGATTTTCTATCCGACTCTCTGGAATCTATGTACATATTATTATGTACTTTCGTGATTATTCACTGGTTCATCCGACTTGTTGTCGGTTGAGGTTGAGCCACTACTAACATATAGTGCTTCCTCTGTTGTCAGTGGTTTATGCCCACTTATCTTATTCTGTACAAGTGTTCTTTACTTGTGCGACCTTGCATTTCTATGCATCGGTCCTTATGACTTTCATAAGTCTCCTTCCATTTTCATTTTGGTAGAATTCACATCTTGTGATTGGTGGTGTGTTCCACACCCTTCGTGCTTCTTTAGCCTTAGGCCATACGGTTGTGTTTCTACATTTTCGCTTAACTGGCTTATGCCATGTTCGTTGGTGAAAGGAAGGATTACCACAATTGACATTTCCATATTCCTAGCTATCCCACTAAATTATTACTGCGCAAGTGCAATACCAAAACACTCAGTCTTACAGAGTGCAGAGGCGTAAACCCTTGGCAGTAATTCTCTTATGCGATTGCAATAGGAATGAACATTGCTTCCTTTGTGAGGTGCTTCATCATTTGGTGCAGATTCCTGGCTTGTTGCCTGGTCTGTCTACCATCTCTTTTAGCATTGTGTGATTACTGAGGTACATTGGTCGCTTACTGCGCGCACCATGTTCATATTTGCTTACGACCTTGGTTTCCATGGCATCCGCTCACGTATTTCCACCATTTATAATACGGTTCGCCATTCATTTAGCTGTTTACTGAATATACTATACTTGTGTTTCTGTGCTCCTTGAGCGTTATTGGTTTACCAATTCACATTTCCACATACAGTTTCTTCTTAACGATTACTCCCCGATTTCCAATAATTGCTTTCAAAGCTTATTTCACATTGCTTGGCAATAATTGTATGCTCAAGCTTCACTACATTAGTAGTTATGAAAGAAATATATTTTCAGACATTTATTGATGGTATCCTCTTCTGTGGGATCTGTATGTTACCGCTCTTACGGTACCACAATAACGAGGGGTATCTTTGCTCGTTAGTCATTACACAATCTTACTCGTGCCATTATCGGCAATTCTCCTCATGATTCTCATTAGGTTTGCAGCGTTGGATCTACGTATTATAGTAGGTTCATGGCTTACTAGCCATGTTGCCTCGAGCTTTGCTCACCTTAGACTGTTCCCAAGTGGTTACTTCTCCGTATACCATCACTAGGTTGGAGGTGATATTGGGCTCCATGATAAAATCATCACATCACGCTTCCGTTTATTGGAGACCCTTTAAGTATCTTGTTATTGATCGGTACCATTTATTAATTTAGGGTATCCCCTATCAAGTGGGATCCCTTCGGTGTTCTAACCGAGTGTTCGTTCCCAATTCTGTGTTATCGTGACATTTCGTTCAAATGTGTGACTTGATACCCTTTTATGGTTTCTCCTGGTGTTGTTGATTATGCCGTTTGCAAGGTCGCACAAGTAAAGAACACTTGTACAGAATAAGATAAGTGGGCATAAACCACTGACAACAGAGGAAGCACTACATGTTAGTAGTGGCTCAACCTCAACCGACAACAAGTCGGATGAACCAGTGAAAATCACGAAAGTACATAATATATGTACATAGATTCCAGAGAGTCGGATAGAAAATCTGAAACTCATCGAGTTCGCGTGCGGTAAAGGAATACCACGCTTGATTGATAAACCTTACTCCCAAGATAAAAAGGGATAAAAGGGTGATGTAAAGCACATTGAGCATAACGAGAAGGACAATAAACCCTAAGTTATCAAGGTCGCGCAGCAGAAGCTAGTGGGCCCAGAATTCTAAGGTTTAATACACCTAGTGAGTGTATGGCTAATTATCAATGTCTGGAAGCCTATAAGGCTAGAACCGAACCCGGTTAAGAGTTGAAACTCCGATGAAAATTCTTGATGCAGGCACTAACCGGTAATACGGTTAAGACCCTTTGATCAAGGAACATTGTAATAGACCGCATGGAAGTTAGAATACTCCATGAAGACGGAACGCCTTGACCAATGTCCAATGTTGACACATGGTAGATTACGTGGGCGTAATCCCTTTTAAGGGGGGTAGAGCGAAAACCTGTGAAATGTATGTTTTACGTGATAAGTGTGTAAACTACAATGTGCTTAGCGCAAAAAGAGTTGTTTGGATGATTGATACTTATGTTACATAAACATATGTATCCATTCACAGTGTAAATATGATTAATTGTGAGGTTTTGAAGAGGAAAGAGTAGAGAAACTCAGGGAATGAGAACCCTGATTGGTAATAGTATGAGAAATGAGTACGTTTGGGAGATTTGATGAGTATAAATCGGTATGAAACCGATGTATTTAATGAGTATAAATCGGTATGAAACCGATGTATTTAATGAGTATAAATCGGTATGAAACGATGTGTATTGATGAGTATAAATTGGAGGATAGAAAATTAATTGGAAATTATACCTTTGAATTTCTTAAGTGTAGTAGTCGGAGATAATGTAGTAATAATTGATGAGATGATTAGTAAGTGAGTAAGTGAATTCTAGAAATTGGAAAATGTATGTGTGTGATTATGAGTAGAAAGATAAAGGCTCTGTTCGGCATGGCTGTTTTGGCAGCATAAATGCAGCATATTTGACAGCAAGGAATGCGCTGGCATAAATGCAGCATATTTGCTGGTAGGAATGTGCTGACATAAATGCAGCTGTTTTGAAAACTCTGTTTGTTTGCAGTGCAGCATATATGCAGCATGTTTAGTTAAGTTAGTTATATGTAGTGCGTTTACCGTTTTCGTATTACAATTATAATTTATTATATTACACTACATAATTTATTTTGTTAGTAAAAAAATTCACAAACAATAAAATTTTTATTTTATTATTTAAGCAAAACTTGTAACTCCTAAACAATATATTTTTATTATCTAAATTTTATAATTCTTACAAATATAAAAGCGTAAAAAAAAGAGAAAAAGCGTTTCAAATTTTCTGATAATGTTATTGATTTATTTAGTGAAATTATAACTTTTAATAATATATAATATTTTTGTAACTTTGTATGTTAATAAATTTATATGCATTCATATTTCTATATACTATTTTAATATTTTAATTTATATCAACAAGTGTGTATATTTATTTGTTTTTTTAATTTATTAATCTATGTGGTATTACAAATAATATATTATAGATTTGTATTATAAATGTGATTTTTTGTAAATTTGGCTAAAGATGTTGTACAATTTTTTATAAATTTTTAAAGCATTATGTAATTTGTAATAAATAAAGTAACTTGTAAAAAATTTCTTTTTTAAAAAATCAATAGTCACAGTAATTGCATTATGAAGTGAGTAAAGAAACGGAAGTTAAAGCATAAAAACGAAAAAGTAGCATTTGCTGCGGGCATTTATGCTGACATTTATGCTGTTTTAGGCGAACAACAAAAACAAATAAAGGAATCCAAAACAGCATATGCTGTATATTTATGCTGTCAAAAAATGCACATAAATGTGCACCCGAACGCATCCAAAAAGATAGAAAACGAAACAATGTTTGACTATTTGACTGTGTGAATTGAGGTGGGAGGTGGAACTTGATTTGCTAGCGATCAAGGGAAACCGAACACAAATTGGGGTGGATGGATAGCTCAACACCGATGCTGATCACATCGGGGTTGAAGGACTCTTGAAGCTCCCCATAAGTGGTCACGAGTAATAACGCTAGTAATAGGTATAATTATCATAATTGGAATTGGATTGTTGGAGTTGTATGAAGTTTTCAAAATGAATTTCCAAAACTAATTCGGTACAATGATTCTTCAAACTTGAGAATGAGGATCGGTTTTGAAACCGCTCCCACGGGCGCTAGTGGATCTTCCCATGGCTAGGCGCCGGTATCGGGTCGAAACCAGGGAGGTGAAGCTAGTTGTGAGCCGGTGGAAGTGATGATTAGTTTTGAAACCACTACACCGTTCGTGCGGCGGTCCTAAGTGGCCGGTTGGGGGCGGTGACTGTGTGTGTTTGTATTTTTCCAAGGGCACTGGGACAGCGTAGTCCCGAAGTAAGTATGAGTAAGTAAGTATGAGTAAAAGTGCTAGAGGATCTCTATCTATGCAAATGAATTTGATCAGAACCAAAGGACCGTAGGGCCAGAAAGCGTAAGTACCCAATGTCATGACGGCCGTGAACCAGAAAGCGTAAGTGTTCAAACGTGACCGGTACCTGAGGGATCACTTGACATGGGAGAGGATTATACCTTCTTTATCTACGGATGAACCCCATAGAGAGTTTGGAACGGATATTTTTGATTGCTATGCATGAAGTGACATGCTGTTTGGATGTGTGATATACATTGAGTCAGACATTTGGAGTCTGACAGGTTACATACAGATTAAAAACTTAGCCTAGAGTACCTATAAGAGTAAAAATATTAGATTCACCAACTTTGAGAGCAAATTCTTTAAGGGGGGTAGATTGAAATACCCCGAACATAAATATGGTGATTAAATAATTCTAATATGGTATTTAAAGTCCTATTAGTGCCTAAATAATTTTGGTAAGGAAATAAATCCAAAAGAAATGAGGAAACGCTTAAAAAGCAAAAAACGTTAAAATAAGCGTTATATGACCATAGGAGGAATACAACCTCAAAATGGGTATTGGATGGATTTAAAAGGCCTAATAATGCCTAAATAATATATGGGAACAATTCCCGAAGAAAACGGATCCAAATAATGAGTTAAAACGCTAATTAAGCTTTAGCACACGTTTTTTAGAAAACCGAGAACGTGAATTTAAGTGGTCAAACAGACCCGTAAAAATTATGTTGACTATATAACTATAATTGAACATTAATGGAAGCTTAAGAAACATTAAAATTAATTAAACGAGCAAATTCTGGAAAACGGCCCGGTTAGTGAATAGTGCTAAAACAGGGCAAATTAATGAGCGTTTTCTGTAAAAGACAAAAAACGTCCCAACTGGCATGACTATAGTGGCCGGTTTTTTAGGGGGGATCAGCTTCCTCTCATGTGCCTAATTGGCTAGAAAATAAAAGAAGAAGGAAAAGTAAAAGTAAAGTAGAAAAATGCAAAAGGAAAAAAAAAAAGACTCTCTCTCCTCTCACTCTCATTCTCCCCTCTCTCTCACGTTACTTTCCTCCTCCCCTCCTGATTCCTCTCTTCTTCTTTCTCTGGTTGCTGGCCTATTTGAAGCTCCCAAAATAGCTTCCATGGATTCTCATCTTCTTCTTCATGCTCAAGCCTCATTTGAACTCCAAATACAAAAATAACCACATATTCGAACTCCTCTCACCAAGGGAAACATTTCTATCTTTTCAAAATCTCAAAATTAAGAAGTTCATCTCCATGTGTTTTGCCCATTTGAAGAGAAAATGACATCAACTTGAAGCTTGGAGTCTTCTCTTCCTCCTAAGGTAAAAATCTCCAAGAAAAACTCAATTTTTCTTCACCTTTTAGAGTGGCCGATTTTATGCCCCCTATTATGCCTTCTTCCTTTTTTGTTTTGAGCTATTCTCCAAGCTCCCATGGTGGATTAGATCCCATCCTTTGATTCATGCCAAGAACCCATTTCTAGGGTTTAAAGGTAATGCCAATCTTAGTGTTTTAAGCACTTCCTAGTAATCTTGAGTAATTAATGAATTAAGTGTCTTTGCTTAATCTCATTTTCCTTATTTAATGTTGGGCTGGAGCATTGGCAATTGTATTACCCTTGACTGGTTTTGGGAACCAAGAGAGAAGAGGAGAAGAGGAGGCTTGGAAAAGAGGAACTTATAAGATTAAGGTAATTAAACTACCTTGATGCTTACTTTGATGTTTTAGAATTTTGGGAATGGGGAAAACCAAAAGAATGAACCCAAAACTGGATGGAAATGTGTTTGGATGTAGTAGAAAGAATTTGTAAGTTGTTGTGTGAAATAAGGGCCTTAGAGCCAAGTAATTTGAATATGTATAATGGTATGGTTGTTTGATGAAATGTAGAGGAATATGTGTGCTGGTAGGACCCTTGTATGGGTGTGGCTAGCTTAGGATGGAAAAATGTGAGAATGGATGGAATTTGGTGATGAGATGAGTTTTGGACAATGCTAGAAAAGCAACGGAGTTATGGCAAAATTTCGGTAGAAAGTAAGTGTTTTAAGGTGACTTAGTGAATTGGAGAATCTAGGTGTGTATGTGGTTGAGTTGAGTTTATTAGTAACCATGGAATGGTAGTTGGAGGATGGGAATGGAGTGTGTAAAAATCTGTAGCAAATAGAATGAGAAAATCTTGGAAATGCTAGAAAAGAGCTAGTGTGCAAAATCTTGGAAAATGGATATTGGACTTTGAAATACCCCGAACTTAATTATGGTGATTAAATTATTTTAGTATGGTATTTAAGGGCCTAATAGTGTCTAAGTAATTTTGGTAAGGAAAAATAAATCCAAAAGAAATAAGGAAACGCTTAAAAGCGAAAAAACACTAATGAGCGCGTTAAATAACCATAGGAGGTATGAGACCTCGGTTAGCGTATTATGTGGATTCCTAGGGCTTGATAAGACCAAAATAATATATGGGAACAACTCCCGAAGAAAACGGATCCAAATAATGTGTTAAAACACTAATAGAGCTTTAGCGCACGTTTTTCGAGAAAACCCAAAACATGATTTTAAGTGGTCAAACGAACCCGTAAAAATTATAGTTCATTAAATAACTATAAATAAACATTAATGGGAGTATAATAACCATTAAAATTAAAGAAACGAGAAAATTCCAGAAAACGGGCCCGGTTAGTGAATAGTACAAAAACCGGGTAAAGTAAACGAGCATTTTCTGTAAAAGACGAAAAACGCTCCAACTAGTAATACAGTAGGGGACCGATTTTTATTAAGTCAAATAACCCCCCCCCCCCACACACACACACATGTAGCTAGTTAATTAATTAAAGAGCAAAAAGCAAAAAAAGTACAAAAAGTAAAAAGGTATTTACTTTACCTCTCTCCTCTCATTCTCACATTTCTCTCTCTCTCTCTCTCGTGTGAGTTCCTTCCTCACCCAGCCGACCTCCCCTCTTCTTCTCCCTCTGTTGGCGATTTTGAAACTCCAAAGAAACAACCATGGCAGCTCACCTTCTCAAGCTTGCCCAAGCTTTATTAAAGCTCCAAATCAAAAACAAAGTACATATTCTTCATCCCCTCAACATTCTCTATCATTCTATCTTTTCAAAATTCGAAAAGGGAGAACTTCATCTCCATGGGTATTCCCCATTCAAAGAGAAAATAACACCAAAGTAAAGCTTGGAGTCTCCTCTCTCCATTAAGGTAAAAATCTACATGAAAAAACTCATGTTCTCTTCATCTTTCCTTATAACCGATTTTGACCCCTTTGTAATGCTCTATTTTCTATCTCTTGTGAGCATAATTCCAACCTTCCAATGGTGGTGAGAACACCTTCTTGAACCAAGGGCTAGATTCCCTCCTAAAAGCTTCAAAAGGTAAACCCTAGAAATTTTGTTTAAAACATCTCAATGATTTAGCATTAATTTAAGGGTTAGTATGTTAATTGCACTTGTTTTGTGTGTATTGGGTGATGGGAATGGAGTTTGGCAACTTCATTCCCCATGTAACCGATTGTGCAAGAAAGAGAGAAGAAGGAATAGAAAAGAAAGGAGGAAATAAGGGCTTTAAGGTAAGAGCTCTTTCTCAATGCTATATTTTAATGCATTAGAGTAATGGGAAAGGGTAAACAAATTAAAGAAACAAAAATATTGTATTAGTATTGAATTTGTGGAAGTTTGAGTATTTATGAGTTTGTATTTGGATTGTAGGCCTTAGAGCCAAATAAATTGTGTAAGTGTATTAGTATGGTGGATTGAGGAAGTAGTGATGTATTGGTATTGTAATTAAGGAAGTTTTGGTGTATTGAGATTTTGTATGTGTGCTGGTAGAACCCTTGTGGTTTGGCTAGAATAGGGATGAATTTGATGAGAAAGGATGTGTGTGGATAAGTAAGGAAAGTAGGTGAACTATGGCAAAATTTTAGTAGGAATTGTGCATTAAGAATGACTAGGTGAATGGGAGAACCAAGGTGTGTATTGGGATTTAGTAGAGATGATTTAGTAACTAAGGAGTAGTAGATGTGGTAAGAGGATGAAAAGATATAAAATCTGTAGCAAGAGATTTTTGAATGTGTTGGAGAAACAAGGAAGAATTAATGTGTAAGACTTGGAAGGATGAGTAAGGTAGAGAGTAGGACTTGGGTTGAGTATAAGGTAAATGAGGCAAAGAAAGAGCCATAGGATTAGTGGGAAAAAGAAAGGGAGGATCTGTAACATTTGTTGAGGAAGGAAAAACTGTAACAGTGGAGAAATTTGACAGTGAATGGTATTTTGTAACAGATTTGGATAGAGGTGGATTAGGCTAGTTTAAAGTGCTTAATCAAGGCTAAAATATACTAGATTATATGTAGGAATATTGGGGAAGAGATTGGTAGGAGTTTGGGAGTTGAAACATAATCAAAAACATATTTATTTACAATACTGCAACTTGTCCGGGTTTGTAAACAAGTACACAAACCCGGACATGTCAAAAAACACGGCAGAATGTATTTCAGAATGGATGGTCCGGGTTTGCAAACCAAGACCTAAACCCGGACCACCTCATTTTATACCCGAGAGAATTGCCAATGAATGGTTCGGGTTTGCAAACCAACCCTAAACCCGGACCACCCAAAATTTTTACCCGAGAGAAATACAAGTGCATGGTCCGGGTTTGTAAACCCTGACCTAAACCGGACCATACACAAATCATTCCCGAGGACTTTGCAAAGTAGTGGTCCGGGTATGTAAACCCGGACACTAACCCGGACCCTACTAAAATCCCTCCAGAATGTGTTTTAAAGCTGTTTTCGTAGAGTAAGAGATGGGTAATGATAGTATAAGGTAATTAAGACTTAATAATGATGTTAAAGGTCATTAAGGCCATGAACAAGTGTGAGAAGTAATTAAGAAAGTTGTAAGTATATGAACATTAAGTTAAACCGAAACAACGGGATAACGGGGGTAAGTACGGGAGTAGTTATTATTTGTGTACGTATGAGCATAGTATTAATAACAACGTTGGAAACATTATCAGTGGAACAAGTGTGAACCAAGGAGCAAGGGAACACATGGTAAAGCTAACTCCGGGTGAAAGGTATGATTTTCTCATGCCCCGTATGCTAACCGAGTTACGTTGATTTGTGTGTTGTATGCCGGCTAATCAAGACTAAAGCATGAAAACGGTTTATCGCCTTTCATTGTATGTCTTGCTGTATGTTGTATGAGCTAACCCTTCTTGATTGATTGTGTGGCTCACTTGGTGCGTAGACCGACTCATAGATGAGTCTTGTTGTTTAGTGACTCGTAGTACGAGTTATGTGTGAACTAACGGAAACGTAGAATCGCACTAAACTAACGAACCAACAAACGAACGCAAACCAATGAACTCACTGGAATGTGAGAGAGTGCACGGGAGTAGTAACCTTCCGATAACGGTAGGAGAACCGAAATGAACAATCCACAAACAATAAGTAGTGGAAGCATATAAGTAAACCTTATTAGAGGAATTAATGTGGTGCAAGTAATGAACCATGAGAGTAGTAAAGAATGATGAGGGATCTTCAAACCCCTTAGCAAATTAGTCGACCCACTATGAGAGGACCCGACTGATGGAGTAATGTCCCGAACATGATGAGTATTCGATACGTTGAGGGAACCCCTAAATCTGAGAATACTAGACGGTGGCAATTCCCTAAGCTAGTGGAGGTTATCGAGATAGATACTACTCTAGGCTAAACCATGAGATGGTAAAGAATACTCCAAGAGAGGAGTGTTGGGAATTTGATTAGTCCGATAAAGATGGACATTTGTATATTTGAGGAGCTAAGTGTATAGCCTTTGAAATGTAGGCCCGGTGGCGAGTCTTGTGTATGACTCCGCCCGGAGGCCAAAAGTAATGAGTATGAGTATTGCGCATTATGAGTAAGTAATGAGTATTGAGTAATGAGTAAGTATGAGTATGTAATGAGTACCGAGCAATGAGTAAGTATGAGTAAGGAGAAGAGTATGGGTATTGAGTATGCGAGAGTAAGTGATGAGTACTGAGTAAGAGTAAGTAATAGTAGTAGTAGTGAGTACTGAGTAGAGCATGAGTAAATAATGAGTAAGGTAGTGAGCGCAACGTGAGTAAAACAACGAGTAAGTAAGTAAGCTTGGTGGAAACTTTGTGAACGAATAACTAACGAGCGGTCAACGGACAACGTGTCTTCCTTGGTAGGTATTGAACCTTGTACAAGTAAGTAGGTATTGTTGATTGTATTGTGTAGTAATAGTATGTATGGATGCATGTAAAATGAACTCCATGTATATTCGACCCAAAGTAGTCGGCGTACCGCGGTTAGCACGCGGTATATGCGAAAGTCATATTCAGCGTAAGCTGACCCCCTAGGGGGAACGTTTTTAGTGTGCAGGTACCCGAAGGGGCGACGTTTTATTTTACAGGTATTCGAAGCTGACCACCGTTCGAGAGAGTAGGACGGGGTTTGCCATGTAAGCATGTGTAGTTGAATTGTAGGATTTGTACTTGTATTGTAATGCGAATTCGAAGTCCAAACTGTATCGGTATATTAAGTATAAGGATTGTAGTATACTCGGTATAGTATTGTATTGGAGTGTATTTGAATTATGGTTGAGTATGCAAGGGAAAGTAAGGTAGTATGTAGAGCACTCGGTATGTCAATTCATCAGATCAGACCGATAGTATGTAGTAGTGTAGCTGGCCTTGTTAGTCACATGGGTGGCTAGCGGCATTGTACACCCGTCATGGAGTATGTAATGTATTATCCACTGTGAAGGTAAGTATTTGTACAGTAATGACGGTATTAGCGGTAGGTGGTTACAGACTTGGATATAGGAAGTGCATTTATCTATGATGGAATTGTAATGGTCAATAAGTAGTTTGGTGAAGTTGGTAGAAGGTTGTAACCCACTAAGAGGAAGTTAGAAAATGCATAAGTGTGCAAAGTGTGAAAATGCAAGAATGAAAATGTAGTACTTAAGCAAGAATTGAGCAAGGATCGGACCAACGATTTAATGTGGTTTAAGGAGTGTTTTCAGATGTTTAAACATGTATAAACATGTGGAAAGATTATGGAATGATTAGGGGTGAATTAAGGGTTGATTTGGGGTTGAACAATCACCTAAGTAGCAGTTTTTAGCAGGGTCCGAGACCTAGGTTGGGAACCAAGTCCCAGACCGCATCAAAAATAAGGCGAGAGTAAGAACAACAGGTGGTCCAGGACCTAGGTCCAGGACCAAGTCCCGGACCAGTAGTAAAAACCAGACCGAGAGTGATATTCAGTGTTGGTCCGGACTTTGGGTCCGGACCAAGTCCCGGACCACCCCCAAAATTTGACCGAGAGTGCTTTTAAGGGTTCTAAACATGGGGGATTGATTGGTAATGGTTTTAGATGTTGTTAAGGCCTTGTTTGGTGGTATGTAAAGGCCCTAAGAAGTGTAAACAAGTGTAGGAAATGAGTGAGAAGTAAGAACATAATTTGACATGAGTAAAACTAAGTATAACGGGACAACGAGGTAAGTACGGGAGTATAATTATTTACGTACCGTATGAACATAGCATTAATATCAATGTTTGAAACATTATCAGAGGATCAAGTGTGAACCAAGGAACGTGAGAACACACGGTAAAGCTAACCCCGGTGAAAGGTATGATTTTCTCATGTCCCGTATGCTAACCGAGCTACGTTGATTTGTGTGCTTGTGTGCCGGCTAATCAAGATAAAAGCATGAAAATGGTTTATTGCATTTGATTGTATGTCCTACTGTATGATGTATGAGCTAACCTTCTTGAATGATTGTGTGGCCTAACTTAATGCGTAAACCGACTCATAGATGAGTCTTGTTGATTAGTGACTCGTAGAAAGAGTCATGTTGCGAATTAGTGAAAAACGGGAAACGCACTAAAACTAACTAACCAAGAAACGATAACGCAAACCTATGAACTCTCTAGAATGTGAGAGAGCGTACGGGATTAGTAAACTCCCGATAATGGTTAGAGAATCGAATCGATTCAATCCACCAAACAATAAATAGTGGAAGTATATAAGTAACCTCTATCAGAGGAATTGATGATGGTACAAGACATGAACCATGGAGTAGTAGTAAGAATGATAAGGGATCTCCAAACCCCTTAGAAAATTAGTCGACCCACACTGAGAGGACCCGACTAATGTAAACAATGTCCCGAACATGAGAGTATTCGATACGTTGGGGGAACCCTTAAATCTGAGAATACTAGACATTGGTAATTCCCTAAGCTAGTAGAGGATATTGAGAGAGATACTCCTAGGCTAATCCATGAGATTGTAAGATACTCCGAGAGAGGAGTGTTGGAATTTGAGTAGTCCGGTAAAAATGGACATTTGAGTATTTGAGGAGCTAAGTGTATGGCTCCTCTTGTATTTGTAAGCCCGGTGGCGAGTCTTGTGTATGACTCCGCTCGGAGGCTAAAGTAATGAGTATTGAGTAAGTATGAGTAATGTAATGAGTATTGGGTAATGAGTATGTATGAGTAAAGTAATGAGTATTGAGTAAGGAGTAAGTATGAGTAATGTAATGAGTATTGAGTAATGAGTAAGTACGAGTGGGTAATGAGTATTGGGTAATGAGTAAGTAGAGTAATGCAATGAGTATTGAGTAATGCAATGAGTATGAGTAATGAACAAGTACTAGTAAAGTAATGAGTATCGAGAAAAGCATGAGTAAAGTAATGAGTAAGGTAACGAGTGAAGTAATGAGTGAAGTATGCGTAAAGCAACAAGTAAGTAAGAACATGGTGTGTAAGCCTTATGAACCCGAGCGAGGAGAAAGAGAGCATCCGATTAAACCGGTTGAATAAATAACTAACATGAAACGGTTGACTGACGAATTGTCTTCCCTAGTAAGTATTGAATCTTGTATATGTATGTAAGTATCGTGGCTTGTAATGTTGTAATATTAGTATGCATGTATGCATGAAAATGAACTCCATGTATTCGACCAAAGTAGTCGGCGTACCCCGGTTAGCACACGGGGTATGCGAGTTTATATGCAGCAATTTGCTGAGCCCCTAGGGGCACCGTTTTTATTTTTCCAGGTACTTGAAGCTGAACATCGTTCGAGAGTAGGACGGGGTTGCTACATAAGCATGGGTTGAAAACTTAGTACATTTGTATTGACTTGTAGATGTTGAATTGTAAGACCAATGGGTCATTGGTGAACTTGAGGAACTTAGATACTCGGTATAGTATGAGTGGGTATTGTATTTGTTTAATATGGATTGAGGTTTGTATACGATTTGAGTTTTGATTAAGAATTGGATCGTATTGTTTGGTATAGTAATCTCAGTATATTCAAGTCATCAGACCGATAGTATGTAGTATTGTAACTGGCCTTGTTAGTCACGTGGGTGACTAACGGCATTGTACACCCACCGTTGAGTATGTAATATCCGCTGTGAAGGTAAGTAAGTGTAGGGTAATGATGGGATTAGCGGTAGGGGTGTTACAAGCTTCAAGCACTGATCGTATAAGCACAGCTCTGCCCGCCTTTGAGAGACTCGTGGCTTTCCATATAGATAGTCTCACCTCGACTTTCCTGATAACTGGATCCCACGTTGCCATCTTCCTGGGGTTAGCACCCAACGGACACCCGAAGTATGTAGTCGGGAGATGGCCCACCTTACATTTAAAAATATTCTCAACGAGCAAGTTATCCTCAGGGGTGGTATTCAGACAGAAGGCTGTCGACTTCTCCATGTTAAGTCCCAATCCACTCATCTCAGCAAAAAGAACAAGGATTCTATGTAGTGACGTCAGTTGTTCTTTGTCCATGGCACTAAATAGCATAATATCATCAGCAAACTAAAGGTGAGTGACTCTGACCTGTCTTGATCCCACTGACAGCCCGACGAATTCATGCTGCTCTACCGCTCCTTGGATTAGCCAGTTTAAAGCCTCTGCTAAATAACAAATAATGAGGGGGATAGTGGGTCACCTTGTCTCAATCCACGCCGATGCGAGAATGGTTTTGTAGGCGAGCCATTAACAAGTATGGAGATCCTTGCTGTAGTGATGCATTCATTTACCCATGCTCTCCATTTTGTACCAAAGCCCATGCTTTCCATCATCATATTCAGGAACCCCAGGAAGCACAATCATATGCCTTCCTCAGGTCGATCTTTAACATAACACCTTTCCGTTTGGTCTTTCTTAACCATGTGGTAACCTCATTCGCTACAAGGGGCCCTCAAGGATACTCCTCCCCTTAACAAAGGCAGACTGTGTTTCCCCGATGATACTCGGCATGACAGTGCTAATTCTCTTGGCTAGAATTTTAGCTATTACCTTATACTGGCATCCCACCATGCTAATCGGCCGATATTCATCCAACCTTGAGGCATCTGCAGTCTTTGGGATCAAGGCTATCCATGTGGTATTGAGCCCCTTCTTCAGCCTTTCACTGACAAAAACTTCCGAATGTCCCTACCAAATTCCGCCCCGATCACATGCCACATGCTCTTGATAAACCGCATATTATAACCATCATAACCCGGGGCTTTTGAGCTATCACATTCCTTCACAGTACGTTTGATTTCCGCCACGAGGGAATACATTCTAGTTGATCAGCTTCAGCTCTCGTAAGCCTCGCATGACTGCCTGATGGCGGTCTCACTCCCGTTGATCGTGCTTCCTGAAACAGCTTAGAATAATACTAGACAATGTGTGATACAATAAGAGAGGGATTATCGATAATACCTTCGCTTGTTACCAAACTAGTAATGTGTTTCTTCTTGCGGTTTAACGTTGCCCTTCGGTGGAAGTATCTTGTATTGTTGTTCCCTTCTTTGATCCACCTGTCCCTAGCAAGTTGTCTCTAGTAGATTTCATTCACCCTCTCAACCTTATCAAGTCTCTCCAGTGCTTGTACTCTTTCAGTTTCCACTTGTGAATCATTCCATCTGTTTCTAGCTTCCCTCAACCGCTCTCACCTCCTGCTTGAGATTTTCTAGCTTCACCCTTATGTCACCAAATTTTTCCTTGTTCCACTTGCGCAAGGCTCCTTTTAAGCCTTTTAGTTTCCCATGTGTTGTTCTTTCTGACAGTTTTGACCACTCCTCTTGAATAAAGACTTCAAAACCAGGATGCTCTAGCCATGAATCAAGGGATCGGAATGGCTTGGGGCCCCAATTGACTTTCCCCGTTGACAATACTAGGAGCCTATGGTCCGATACCATCCATTCGCTCGAGGTAAGTCTAACTCAGAATACTGACCCAGCCACTCCGCATTAGCAAACACACGATCTATCTTGCTCATTGAGTTACCTCTTCTCCAGGTGAAGTTTGCATCTAACAGGTGAACTTCTATGAGTTCCATTTCAGCTACCCATTCCTTAAATTCTCGCATACCTCTATTGCATCTTGATAGGTTTCCCGGTCGTCTTTCAGAAGGGCTTAGGACTTCATTAAAATCGCCTAATGCAGAAGTGGTTGTTGCCAATGTGCTTTTGCTTGGAGAATATCTTCAAACATGGTCTTTCGGTCATTAATATCACATGGAGCATATACCATAAGTATACCGCATACACTCCCAACTTCCAAATCTTTAATATCCATCATTATCCATCTTTCCCCTTTTTTATTCTCAAGACTTCAATTTCTTCCACATCCACATGACTATGATGCCTCCCGATCTTCCTTGTGGTGGCATTTCCTCCCACTATAGTTTGCTTTCTTTTTCCCCCGGAATTTGGGGCTCTTTCGTCCTATTGGTCCACTTTGTTGGGTTTCAACTAATCCCAATATTGACAGTTTTCTACTTCTGGTCTCCCCCTTATTTTGCTTTTTTCCTTGCTGGCCCCAATCCTCTTATGTTTAGGAGCCCTGCTATTACCATCACTGCCCTTATTAATTGGCGTACTGTTGTAGTTGGTTTTTGAGATTGTCTTTTGTTGCTAATGGATTTGGAACGTGGCACCCTAGCTTGTGAAGTAAGTTTAGACACTGGTCAGCCTCTGCTTCCACGTCGATTATGGCCCCTCGCTCATCTCTTGCAACTGGAGGATTATTCTCTCTCAGTGGGGTATCTTGAAAGAGTTCGACGAAAAGGTTGATACCTCTTTTCTCCTCCTGTGATTTAATCGGTCCTACTGTAGTTGATCAGCGAACTTTCGCATCCTCGTATTGAATTGACGCTACATGGGGTTGGAATTTTATTCTGTACTTTCTCTGGCCCCTCCTGACTCATGTCCCCTCTTTTTATTTCTGCAGTCTTCTGTAGCCCCGTCAGTTCATGTGCATGTATCGGTTGAATAGGAGTCATCACCTGAAGCGAATTAATGATCCCTTCATTAGTTGTACTGGGCTTTGTTTCCTTTCTGTCTCGGGATCGGCGTCCCCCGTGTCCTCCACTCTTTCTTCAAATAAATTGAAGAGTTCAATTTCCTCCTCTATCACAGAATCCAATATATTCGGTGGTTTGAGATCTCAGAGGTCTTTTTTGCTCATGATTACTATTTTCATTGCTGAGCCTGACATGGGGACTAGTATTTCCCCCTACACCAATATTTACGTGCGCCTCTCATTGTATTTGATCCCCTCCAGATGTCCAATCGGCACATTTATTCCTGCTTTTGAGTTTCCCATGCAAACGATCGTTTATCCAGGGGTAAAAGACTATCGTTTGGCATTATGGTTATTAATTCCTGTTGTGGCGCCCCTCTCTCCATGTTCCCTATACTTCCCTAGGAACTTCGAGCTACTACTCTCTCTCCTCAAGGTGTCTCGTGGCTTTATTTCATTTTGATCGAATTGTGATGCCCTAACCTTGCTGACTTGGACCACCCTTTTCCCTGCTGGTTTGATCTGGATGATGCTATCACTGGGGTCTACTTCTTTTGGTGCAGCCTAGGCGGTGGCACCTCCACTAGACTGACCGGATATTGTTGACCATCTACATTGACCATTATTTTCCAGTTAATTATCTGTAGGGTAGAAGTCTCTATCTGTAGCCGGATTTCAGCATTATTTACTAAATCACCATCATCATCCTCTATTTTTATGACATCCCAACTGCTTATGCAATTTTTCTAACATTCTTCATTTTGTTCCATGCATGAATTGGGATGCCTCGTATTGTGATCCAAGTTCTTCTTTTTTCAACTTGATCCCCGGTTTCCCATAGTCGAATGACTACACCTTCATGTTCTTTCCCCTTTATTTTCGCCATTTCAACTACATCCTCAGCTTCTTGTTTGGTGTTAAAGACCATTAGGATTTACGTCTTGAGAATTCTAGGAGACCCGTCATGTTAGGCCATATGTTGTGTAGGTAATCCGTCGCATCTTTGGGGGATTTTTCCTCTTGGATCGATATCAACACACATTTACTAAGGTTCTCTTGCATTTCTTCGTCTATCTTAACGTTAATGGACAACCTTGAGATCGCATTACTTTTCTCCTTACGACTCAATCGCATTGTTCTTGAGCCGTATGACCTATTTAGTGCTGGTCTCAGATATGTTTCTGAGTTTGCCCTCTTGCCTCTGCTGTGTTTATCCTTGGAGCCTTGAAACTCCATCCGAGCCCACAATTTTTCCCGTTGATATTCCAGCCCTTCAGCCCTTCATTGGCCCGTATGGCATCCTCAACGTGACTCAGGTCCACAAAAGCACACACGCTTTGAGTCCCTTTTCTCTTCTTCTGCTGATAAAGATTTGATTCCACCGTGCAAACTTACTAACTAACTTCCCCAATTGGTATTTACTTACCTCATTGCTAATATTGTCGACGAAGATAGTTGCTGGCACATATCTCTTCTTCTCCTCTCTGGGTTCCTCCAGGCTCTGTTATCCCTGTGCGGTTTGCTTCTTGCATATCTGGTGTTCTTTGCGGTTGGCGGTCTCTGTTCGTAATATGGTTTTCGTTTATAACCATTTTGGGATACTGAGCCCTCCTCCTGTCTTTCCATTTGTGCCTGGTCGGTGACTCTCTTGGGTGTTCATATCTATCCCCTTTCTCAGAACTCTTCCATTCCCTCCCCATGTATGGCTTCTGACGGCTACGTTTTGTGGGCATCCCTTTTAACTTATTTTATTCCTTGTACGTTCTTCTTTACTTCCTCCTATATTTTTCTCTTATCTATTTGTCAACGACACTTAAAGCAGCTATTGCTACTGTTAAGTTACTTTTGTCCATAGTAGTAATGTGTATTAGGAAGTAGATTGTATCTCCTCTGTAATATGGTTTTTTAACTATCTAGAGCACTTCTTTGAATTGAAAGACCCTTATGGTCTCATTTATTTGCTTCATTTTGTTTATTCTTATTCTGTTTCTACACTACGATTTGGTAGTGAAGATTATCGACTTGTGTTACCTCCTTTTGGTGTACTACCTTTTTATGTAGCTTTTTTTATTAGGGAAAATTACATCCCTCACCCATGACGTTTGGTGAAATTACACACCCCACCCACGAGGTTTTAAAATTACTTTGTCCACCCATGTGGTTTCCTCTATTTTACATCTGGCAACTTTTTTAATATTTGATCAACTTAAACGAGGCTTAAATGTTGTTCAAAATTGATAAAACTTTACATTGATGATGCTAAGGTGTTATATTTTTGTCCAATGCCAAATCCAAAGTTTTTTAAGGTCATATATGACCTGTGGGACCCAATGAAAATACGTTCACATGTTACATGTTTCATTGGGTCCCACAGATCACATATGAGCTTAAAAAACTTTGGATTTCACGCTAGATCAAAATATAACATCTTAGTATCGTCCATGTAAAGTTTCATCAATTTTTGATAACATTTAACCATATATTAAGTTGATCAAATATTAGAAAAGTTGCTGGATGTAAAATAGCGGAAGCCACAAGGGTGGGCAAAGTAATTTTTGAAAGCTCGTGGGTGGGATGTGTAATTTCGCCAAACATCATAGATGGGAATGTAATTTTCCTTTTTATTATTTTGAAAACGAAGATAAGTTGTAACCACAAGAATAGGTACGCCAACGAGGGGAAGGTGCCCGAGAGGAGTTTTGAGCATGGTGCTCAATTAAATCTTGGTCGTTGGATTCTAAAAGAATAAATAGATGGTCTAAATTATACTAATTAATATAGGGGTATAGATGTCAAAATGAATTTATAATATTTTAAGTAAAGAACAAAAAAACATTCCCCACGATCAATCTCACGATTTGAGATAAAATAATGTTTTTACTGAAATTGAAATGGAATCCTGATTTGAAAAAAAAAATTCTACTTAAAAATAAATATAAGAAAAAAGTTGAATTAAGTTATTACTTAATACAAGATTTCAAACAAAAACACTATCCACTTTTTCATTTTATAAATTGTATTGTCCACAAATAAAATCTATGTATTAACAAATAAATCTACACCTACATTTTTAAACATCTATCATTTGTTTAAATATCTACGCTTTTACTTAAATGAGAAATTAATAAAAAAATCTATACTATTACCAAACAAATCTATACTTGTATTTTAGGAAAAAAACAAAAGATCCACATATTAAACAAATTGTTATTATAAAAATATTTTGACATGAAAAACTATATTGTCTAAATAAAATATACATTTTTATTAAACAAATCTACGAGTACATTTTAAAACTATCATTTTACTTAAATATCTATACTTTTATTAAATGAGAAATTAATAAAAATCTACACTTCTATCAAACAAATTTACACTTCAACCAAACAAATCTACACTTCTACCAAACAAATCTACACTTCTACCAAACAAATCTACACTTCTACCAAACAAATCTACACTTCTACCAAACAAATCTACACTTGCATTTGAGGAAACTAAAAAGAAAGATCCACATTTTAAACAAGTTGCTTAAAAATAAGCAAATATAAAATATTTTGACATGAATTCTTTAAAATCAATATAATAAGATCACAAATGTTTATTTATACTAAATAAAATTCCAGTCTTTCATTTAAAAATGTATTGTCTAAATACAAAATCTACAGTTTTATCAAACAAATCTACACCTACATTTTAAAAAACTATCATTTTACTTAAAAATCTACACTTTTACTTAAATGATAAATAATAATATGTACCTCTACCAAGCAAATCTACACTCATATTTTAGAAAAAAAAAAGATCCATATAATGAGGGGAGTTATTATTGAAAAAAATTGTTATTAGTGAAAAAATTGGGTGAGAAGAAACTTCCGTATAATGAGGGGAAGTTATTAGTGAAAAAATTGGGTGAGAAGAAACTTCCGTACAATGAGGGGAAGTTATTAGTGAATTTTTTTTGTTATAATTGTAAAAGTATTATCGGTTAAAAACAGTTATTAAAATTTCAATTACAAAAGTCCATAATACCTTTTGTATAATTATCTGGTTGATTTTTCTTTTTACAAAATAAATAATAAAAAGGTAAAAGTATTCACGGTGTGGATTAATTCTTAATAATAAAAACTGTAATCAAATGGCTGAAAAATACTTGAGCACATGCCCAAATTAGTCACACATGGGCACGGTCCCCATTTTGTAGTGTACGCTCGTCATTAGTTAATTTTCAGTGTCTTTTATAACTTCCATTACAATACTTTTTTTTTACTGATTCTCATTACAATCTTCTTGAATCAATTGAGAGAGAAAAAGAAAAGAGATTACTCCTCTATATTCAACCGATCAAAGTCAATAAAGATACTCTTTTTAAGCTCTCGATACACTAAGCAAATGATCACCAAATCTTAGGATATAAGGTTGTCATGTGGTGTGTCACGTGTTCTTTTATGGGTGAAGCGCTGCGTTTAACACCAGTGTAGTGTTGGGTGTTTTAGCTCGCTTCTTTAGAGAGGTTCAGTTTGCTTTTACCTTAGGTACCGATTTCTAGGGTTCTATTTCGTATTCTTCCTTTTCCTCGTCTCTCTGTAAATCTTTCCCAGTTCTTGTCAATCTCAGAAGCATTCCACGTTGTGTAAGACTTGCAAGATTTGTAATATGGTATCAGAGCAGGCTATTGTCTGGTGAGATTCTTCATCTGCATTTGACAGAAGAAAGCAGCGAGAACGACGGCGTACCTGAGAGGCTTGCCCGAAATCGCTCAACCCTTCCTTCGACATCGACGTCCTGTGATCGGTTGCAACTTCAAGATGACAAATACAGAGAAAGATTCGAACAAGGGAAAGGAAATCATCGAAGGGGAACAAGACGGAATATCGGTAGGCGACCCTCTGTATCTTGGGAGTTCAGAGCAACCAGGGAACTCGCTTGCGGCGAAGTTTGATGGCGTATCAGGTTTTCCCTGTTGGAAGCAACAGGTTGATATAGCACTAGGAGCCAAGAGCAAAACTGGTTTCATAGATGGGACGCTAACAAGGCCGGAAAGTCCTCTGAATAAAAGGCAGGCGTGGGATCGGTGCAACAAGATGGTTATCTCTTGGATCTTGTCGAGCTTGGAGAAACCAATCGCAGAGAGAGAGTGTGATGTTTCGACCCACCGCTGCGGATATTTGGAGCGAGCTGTGCAAAAGGTTCGAACATAAAGACGTGACGAAGGTCTACGAATTGGAACAGCAACTGAGTTCCTTAACCCAAAGCGGGGAATCCATTTGCTCATACTTCACCAAGATTAAGAAACTGTGGGATGAACTAGACACCACAGAGAGCATTCCTTTCTGCGACTGCGACAAGTCCGAGAAATTCAAGAAATACATCACGGCGCCGCCTGATAAAATTCTTGATGGGCCTGGATAAGAGGTACACAATAATCAGAGGAAATGTCCTCATGATCTCTCCCCTTCCTTCTGTCGACCAAGTTTACTCGCTACTGATACAGGAGGAGCGGCAGAAGAGCTTGGGTAGTGCTAACCTCCCGGAGACCAATCCTTATCTTTCGCAGTCGACCAAACGAGGAAGTCGAGCTACAAAAATAATTCCGGTGGGCAAGCCAGACGCCCGGGCCTCCTTTGCACCTACTGTGGCAAATCTGGGCACATCGAGGAGAAGTGCTTCCAGAAGAATGGGTTTCCCCAGGGATGGAGGTCAAACAGAACAGGAAAATTGGAGCGAGTGCTTGTGTTGATGAGAGAAAGGTAGATCCACAGCAAGAAACACAAAGAACTCCATTGCCACAAGATCCTTTCAGAGGAGTCCTCACAAATGAGCAGGTCAACCAACTCCTCTCGTTCGTCAGTAAGCCCCAGGAGAGGGACAATCAACCCCACGAAACCAGTTGCGGATTTGTCGGTACAATTATTTCCCCTAATTTAGTTAACTCAGGTTTTAACTTTAATAATTGCATTGATAAAACTAATCAGAGACATAAACCTGGTAGAAAACTAGATAACACAACTTGGATCTTAGACACAGGTGCTACAGAGCACATGTGCTGTGATTTGGCCTCTTTCAGTACTTATCATGTTTTAAATAATGCTCTTAAGATTGTTATGCCTGATGGTCACTTGCAAAACGTAGGAATCTTAGGGAAGGTAAGGATCAATTCTTGGATGACTCTTGATAATGTGTTCTTTGTTCCCACGTTTAAATTTAATCTGCTTGCTGTCAGTAAATTAACCAAGAACATGAAAGGGAAATTTTATTTTGATTCTGAACACTGTGTGTATCAGGACTCTAGCACGAAGACTGAAATGCAACTGGGTGACTATAGCCAAGGGCTGTATCTGCTAAACCCATCCTGTGATAGAAACCGTGATAGGAACATAGCTGGTAGTGGTATTAGTTTGTCAAATTCTGTTCATAGGGCTGTAATAGGTTTTGACAGTAAAGATGATGTCTCTCTTTGGCACCATAGGTTGGGCCATTTGCCCAGAAACAAATTGTTGAGTTTGAACCTTTTTGATAATAAGAAGTGTAGTGCTCAATTTGTGTGTGAATGCTGTCATAGGGCTAAGAGCCATAGGTTACCCTTTGCTAGCAGTAGGACTGAATCCAAGGATGTGTTTGATCTCTTGCATGTTGACTTGTGGGGGCCTTACCCTCACAAGACCAATGATAATTGCCAATATTTTCTGACCTTGGTAGATGATAAAAGCAGAGCCACTTGGATACATTTATGCACAAACAAATCAGACTCCCTCCAAATTATTATCAATTTTATAGAGATGATAGAAAGACAATTTGGTAAAAGGGTAAAAACAGTGAGATCTGATAATGCTTATGAAATGGGAGCCTCCAAGCTAGGATCTGCTTATTTTAAGAAAATGGGCATTAAACATCAAACTAGCTGTCCCCACACTCCTCAGTAGAATGGAGTTGTGGAGAGGAAGCATAGACACATCATTGAAACAGCACGGGCCCTTATGTTTCATTCTGGTCTACCGATTAGATTTTGGGGGGATAGTGTCCTTACTGCTGCCTACCTTATCAATAGGATGCCCTTAGCTTCTATCAACAACCAAAACCCCTATGAGATTATCTATGGAGACAGACCCGATTATAATTCTCTTAGATGTTTTGGATGCTTATTTTTGCCAACATAAACCATAAAACATGATAAGTTTGCAAGCAGATGTGTTAAAGGAATTTTCATTGGATATCCACAAGACAAAAAGGGGTATAAGATTTATGACATTGACAATGAAAGGGTCATTTATAACAGAGATGTTTCATTTCATGAGAACATTTATCCCTTCAAGGGCATGAAAGACTCTTATGAGATACCACAGGTAAACCCTCATGTTGGATATGATGACGATTTTCCTTTAAATACTAATGATAAGTTTCAGTCCATTGAGATGTCCTCACAAGAACAGGAACAAACCAGCATCCAGCAACAACCAGAAATGGCACCATCTGAAGAACCACACCAAGAAGAAGCACATCAACCACCATCAGAAGAAGCACGGGAGGAACAGCAGGAAGAGGTCCAAGAACAACAAGAAGAACTCTTTCTGCGGAGATCACAGAGGGAAAGGCGAACTCCTGCATACCTGGAGGATTATGAAGTGAACCAAACTGCAGTTCACAACAAAGATAAGTTGACTCATGATCCCTTTACCTCTGTATTTTTTGACAGAATAGGAGTTAATACTTTATCTGTTTATGATGAGGTTACAGCAGATTCTGATGCTTCTTTCACTGATGTAAAAGGTTCACTAGTATCATCTATATTTCCTGATCAGATTCTTTGTCTCATTGCTGGTACTAACCTAAATAGAGTGACCAAGGAGATAGAACCAATAGACTATCACCAAGCCGTGAAGGATGTTAGGTGGAGAAAAGCAATGAAAAGTGAATTTCAGGCCTTAGACAGAAACAAAACCTGGGTCTTACTGACTTACCTAGAGGCAAAAAGGCCATCAAATGCAAGTGGGTATATAAGTTTAAATATAGATCAGATGGGAAACTAGAAAGATGCAAGGCTAGATTAGTAGCCAAAGGTTTTACACAGAAACAGGGGTAGTTAGACTATCAGGAGACCTTTTCTCCGGTTGTAAAATTCACCACTATTAGAGCCCTAGTAATTATCGCCACCAAGAAGAATTGGAATGTGAACCAACTAGACGTGAATAATGCTTTCCTTCATGGGGATTTGCTAGAAGAGGTTTACATGGAGCAACCAGAGGGCTATACTTCAGGAAACCCCAATAAAGTTTGTCTTCTCAAGAAGTCATTGTATGGCTTAAAACAGGCCTCAAGACAATGGCATCAAAAGTTAAGTATTTTTCTGAAAAACCTTGGATTTTCTCAATCCTTAAATGACTACTCTCTGTTCTTTAGAAAGGATGCTGGAAAGGTTTGTTTCTTGGCTGTTTATGTAGATGATATATTGTTAACCGGTGATGATACTGAATTCATTGAAAGGGTGAAGAATTCTCTGAATACCAAGTTCCAAATTAAGGACCTAGGTCTGCTAAATACGTTTCTTGGAATGGATTTTATACACACCTCACGTGGGCTGATTCTGACACAGAAAACCTATGCAGAGCAGTTAGTCAAGGAATTTGGTTGTCATGATGCAAAGGCAGTGGCAGGCCCCCTAGAATTAAATTGTAAATTGTTCAAAAATAAAGGGAAGGCTCTTCCTGAACCTTCTGTTTATAGAAGATTGTAGGAAAGGTTGGTTTTCTGGTTCATAGCAGACCCGACCTTAGTTTTTCTGTTCAAGTGTTAAGCCAATTCCTTGATAATCCAACTGATTTACATTTTGCCGCAACTTTGCATACTTTGAAATATATTAGTGGAACTCTCGGCTATGGTTTATTTTTTTAACCGAGAACACTCTTTTAATCTGCTTGCTTACTGTGATGCAGATTGGGCTGCTTGTCCCAACACTCGAAGATCAGTCAGTGGGTATTTTGTACAGCTTGGAGGCAGCCCCCTCTCCTGGAAGTCCAAGAAGCAGACCACTGTGGCACTTTCCTCAGCAGAAGCAGAGTACCGGTCTATGAGACAAGTGACGGCTGAGCTGAGTTGGATCACGAGGCTGTTGGCGGATCTTGGAGTGCAAGGGATAGAGCCTGTCCCAGTTAAATCTGATAGCCAGTCCGCGATCTACATCGCAAGGAACCCTGTGATGCATGAGCGGACTAAACATATTGAGGTGGATGCGCATTTTGTACGCCAGAAGCTGCAGGAGGGTTAATATCTGTTGAGTATGTGCCTTCACGGTCTCAGTTGGCTGATGTTCTCACTAAAGTTTTGCCTGGACGTGCTTACTCTGATGTTCTGGAGCGAATGGGTGTGCTTAGTTCTGTTGGTTCAAAACCCACATTACATGTTGGTTTTGCGGGGGCCTCTTAGGATATAAGGTTGTCATGTGGTGTGTCACGTGTTCTTTTATGGGTGAAGCGCTGCGTTTAACACCAGTGTAGTGTTGGGTGTTTTAGCTCGCTTCTTTAGATAGGTTTCAGTTTGCTTTTACTTAGGTACCGATTTCTAGGGTTCTATTTCGTATTCTTCCTTTTCCTCGTCTCTCTGTAAATCTTTCCCAGTTTCTTGTCAATTCAGAAGCATTCCACGTTGTGTAAGACTTGCAAGATTTGTAATACCAAATCCAACACTCAAATCCAATCAATATTACTATAAGTTAGACAATGCAATGCAGATAAAGTGTTATTGTATTCTCTTTTTCGGTGTGCACATTTTAGTTTAGAGAATTTTAGTTATTTTGTGTTAAAATAATTATTATTTGTTTTTGTTTATAAATCATTATTTTATAAGGTATTTTATTAAGTAGACGTTTTATTATGTTTAATTGGTGGAATACGAATTTATACTCCCTTCGTTTAATGCATTTTAGAAACTTGTACTTTAATATAAAGTAAAAAAATGATGTATGTGTTTCTACTTTTTACTTTTATCTATATAATAATTATTTTTATGTTGAATACTAAAATTAAAAGTGAAAAAATATATATCAAAAAACTAGAAAAACATATATTATTGAACAAGTATCACATCTTCCTCAGGTGATAGATATTAATTAGGAGAGGGAGTTATATTTTGGAAAAGTACGACAGATAAGAAGAGAGAGTTTTTTTACATATATTCGGCAAACAAGGGAGTTGATGTCCACATTCCTATTTCTTGAGAAAGTGCCATTAATCAAGGAACAAAAAACATATGGTGGCGATATTCTGTAAACAACAGGGCCAATAAATGCAGCATGGACAGCTAAACCTCTTTTGTAGGCCTAACAAATGAAGTGAGCCCAATGGTTCACGACGACTACTTCAATTCATTCATCCTTCTATAACCTTCCTGTCCTGCTGTCTCCTCTCCTCCCTGCTAGTTGTTTTCAATCGGTTGTTTTGGTTGTATCGTGAAGCCGGCGATGGCTGCTGCGACGCCGACAAAAGTGGAAGTGTTATCACTCCTGCGCTCGCTGCTGCGAGTGGGTTCCAAATTCACGGACTATAACATAAGGGAGTACGTGAAGAGAAGGGGCTGCGGACGGATTCCGGGAGAATAAATCACTGTCTGACCCGGCCGCTATCGCCAAGGTATTCGCCGAAGGCAAGTCACAGCTTGAGGTTGCGAGGAGACAAGCGGTTGTATACTCTCTCTACACTCCTGAGATGATGAGTGTGATGGAAGTGGACAAGAAACGTCCCACATTTTCGTAGTATTGGTATGTTGATGACTTGCTCTTTATTAATTTAGTCGATTGATGAGTTTATCTATACGCGATAGGTTATTATTTGTGTAATTTTGCTCATTGGGTATGATACTGGAGTTAGAAATAAAAGGAAAATTGGCTGGAGTGTGACTGGGATAATTTAACATAAACTTTTGGTTATTGGCTATTTTGCAAAGGTAGCATAATTGGAGTTGGAACAAAATGTACTGATTGAAACCGGCAGGGGGATTTAACTTCATGGAAAGATGGATAGTCTGTTAATATGACTATTATATTATGCAAAGATAAAGTTATATGTAATTAAAAATTGAGCTGATTAAAACTGCCAGGGGCATCGAACATCATGATAAGAAGAGAAACAAGCTTCCACCTACTTGTTCTTGATTTTTAAATGATGGGAGCTTTCAACAGAGCACAGTAGGGGATATCTTTCATGGTATTGATGAGGACTTCTTTTTCTTTGCACATTGCATTAGGTTGCTGCTTTTAGTCTTACGTAAGAGAGAAACGAATCATAGACTATCATGTAGCAGTATGCTTGATTGAGTGCTGAAAGGCCTGGCTGTGCCAGTATCCATTACTAATAAATAGTTTCTCTGGGGTTGCTTTTGGATGTTCTACTTATTCATCTACACTTATATCTTAGGGATCAGTCTAACAGTCATCGCAATCCATTCTTTTTTCAAATGGACACAAGCGTGTGTTATTACCTTGTTCTCTGATTCAATACATGTGGTACAAACACTTTCCATATACTAAAATGTTAAAGAAGTAACGGAGTTACCTTTAGCAAGATATCTAGGAATACTGCTGCACATTGGTTAGCCCATTGTCCTGGGTGGGAGCTCTTTAATTTAAACTGCTGTATGTATTAATGATTCTGCAGTGGAGCTCGAAGATACTTGTAATCTGAATCTTTTGAGCTAAGTGATGTAAGCGTATTGCTTGCCTTTTTAATTTAAAAGTCATGGGGTTAGATAAGCTGAACGGAAAGAGTAGGGTAAAATATTATTTAGTTCCCTAACATGTTTGAGCCTGAGCAAGGTGTTTCCTTACATGGATAAATGGAGATATGCTTGCTGGCATAACCGCATTGAAAAGTTTGTTTAAACCAATGTGAAGTGATTACGTCAAAATTGTCCAGAATTTACCTACTAGAATGGTTGCTTTTGTCTTTTGACATATTAACCCTGGGCGCTTGGCAGCTCAATTGGTCATTTTTTTCCTTCTATCAATGTGCTTATATAGAAGAGTGGTGCTTATAGGTCTTATCCTCTTGCCACTTTTATTAGTTCAGTGCGCTACCTAAGGCGATCAGACTACATTGATCTATGTTAGATGTATTTTGTTGACATCATGGACATGAAGTATGATAGCGTCTTGGATTCATTTTTTATGGGCTGTGCTGCTTGTATATTCTTTTCCCTCTTTTCTCTTCACTGATGACCAGTATTTTTAATTCCAGTTCTATTTTTCCCAAGAGGCTTGTGGAGTTGATATGATGTGACCAGAAGAGTCTGGAGCGTAGTGATTGCTTATGCGTCTTCTTTGTGCTACGAATTTGAAGGCTTGTTGTGAAATTAGGCTTCATTCTGTCCAGTATGTAGTTCTCCTCCCAATCTTCAAATGGTTATTGGAGTCACAAATTTGGTGCAGTCTGAAATTAAAAAATGCGTGTATACAATTTCTCTAGGTAAATTTTTGAGCTCAATGTTCATCAAGAAAGGACTCCTTTTGGGTTTTACATGATGTAATTCCCATGTAACTGTGATTTGAGTTCGTTCTGTATGAGAATGTGTTATCTATTAATTACATCTGCTATGGTGCACGGACATGATACTACCGGAATAGAGTGTATTTGAGATGGTTTATGACTCCAAACACTGCCCAAGGCTGCACAACTTGTTTGATCAGGGTGTGCGCACTGCACTGTATGCTTCAGGACGAGGGAGCAGTGAATCGGAGATCACGGATTCCGTGATATTATTTTGATCTGTGTGATTTCGACGAGGAGGTTCCATTCTTACTGCATTCTTGGCCTCGTATTGTTACTTGCATTTCTTGTAGTTTACAGCTTGTGTAGGATTGGGTATTGGTCAATTATTAATTTGTGCCGACTGGTCTAAGGGATCGAAAAAGTTAGTTTGTGGTTTTTTTGGTTACTGCCTCTCGTGAGGGTCTAACTAGAAACTTCTAAAGATGGTACACGCGAAGCTGATATCAACCAAAGGAAGTCCATACTTGGACATGAATGTACCACAAGCGAGAATCGGATCTATTGCACGGGCCACAGGTGAACGCATATGAAAGACTTGAGAGCTTATCAGGGACAGTTTATAAGACTAGCCCGCAGACCACAGTTGACGCACTTGAAAGATTCTTTTTTACCAGAGTTATATTTCTAGCTTTCTTCAGTACATTGTTGTCCTTCTACTTCACTGGCTACAGTGTTTTTATTTTTTTGAGTTAAACTGTTCTTCTCATTCATAGCTAAGCAGCAAGTATTACAAAAATCAGAAAAGGGAGATTCACCCTGTTTCTGAGGACACAAAGGCACGGTGATTCCACCCCCTCACTTGCTGATAAATTACAGAAATAAAAGCACATCTCTTAACCTACTACTGCTATTAGTAGAGAGACCAAAACCTGGCTCTTACACAGCCTTCTATTACACTTTTCTACATTGACTAGAGCTAGTTCTAACTTGTGCACACCATCACACCAAAAAACAGACACTACCCAAATACTTTGCACTGGACTCTTCAGGGAACTTGCAGTGTCTGAGCTGCCACATCCAGGAGCTGCCAATATACAAGCAGCAGTTCTGCAAATAAGGGATTATCCAGATTTTGAGTGAAGCTCCTAACACTTTGATTGTTATCCCAAACCGACACCCTTTCGACTGATCCATTTGTTAGCTTAAAACAGAAGCTAAGGCTACCCATCAATAAGATAAGCTCCAGAGCTATTGAGTATGTAACTAGAATGAAGCTAAACCATATACACTTAGTTGAGAGCTATAGACTCAAATAAAGTAACTAAACTGATTCTTGAAATACCTTAAAGATGCTTAGACTTCACTGATAACAGGAACTTCTTATCTTTTGCTTTACAGATTAACGTTGACTTTAGCACCTCCTTCTTGATTTTGATTACTTACTCTCTCTTATTTGAAACACTACACAGCAGTATAACTCCTCTGATTGCTATTATATATAAGGAGCCCAACAACCAGCAAAATACTTTTTTCTTAGCCTCAGAGAGGCCTCACCTTCACTTGGTGAGGCCTAGAAGGACCCCATCACCTAAGTAGAACACTAAGGACCACCGAATAAACTGCTAAATCTATTGGAACAAAATCCTTCCAAAGGCATTCAGTGATATCAAGGTCTCAGAATTAGGAAGACTACCTGACTGGAAACTCTGAAAAGTCAAGACTTCCTGCAAAACTGCTAGGAGGGACCGGTCCCCCAGCAGCAGAGAAACGAGTGAGACTCATTCTATTTGGCTGCCTTGCTATCTGCAAGAGCAGCCTTCAGGGGGAACTTCTTTGAACTCGAAGGATCTTGGATATCCTTCCCGATCATCACTGGTTAGCAGCCAGTTTCTTACCCCTTTTTGATTCTTCTTGAAAGGAAGTTGGATCCCTTGCACTTCTTATCCCAATCTTCTACTACACCATGATTAAAACTTGTTTCCCTCTCTTTGATTACCATGCGAGGATGGAATCGTAATTAAACACTAATGAGTCATAAGAATTTTTAAGAGGATCATAAACCCTCTCAAACTGTTAAACTTCCAACGTGCTCTTCGTTTCAGAAACCAAACCGCCAACTAGTCTCGGTGTAACCCTAGCTTCTTGGCTATAGATCAGTTATCCTCTCAGATTTCAGTTTGTTCTCCGCTGCAAAGCTCTTTTCTAGCATATTCACCTTCCACATCGGTTACCCTGGAGAAGAACAATAAAGCCAGGACACCAACCTCTGAACCAACAGAAAGCCATCAACACAGAGAAATCTGGCCACGAAATCAACTATCCTAAATGGGCAATCAAATGACTAAAACCCCAACACCTAGAAAGATCCAATACCAGAAGCACACACACGCCTTCAATCGAAGAACAGCCACCACACAATGAAAAGAACGACTAACCCCTGGACTGCAATCAGAGAGAAGCCAAAGCGCCTAATAGACACCGCACTAGGTCTAGTCCAACGAAACGACAACACACTACAGGACCCACACTGGAGGAGCTGCTACCACGTCCCGGCGAATGGAATCCACCTCCTCGACAAGAAGACGCAGGCACCACCGATTCCTGGACCGCTACCAAGAACTGGGGGAGTAGCCACAACCGAATCTGAAGAAGAGAGGAAAGATAGGGACCACAAACAACCAGCAATGGAGAAAGCTAGGGATTGCGACCAGACTCACTGAGAAAATCAGGTGAGGAGGAAGAGGACGACCGGGGGTCGCCTCTGGAATCGCTCGCGAAGGAGACGATAAAAGGGAGCGTTTTACTTTGGAGTTTCCACTGGCTACAGTGTTTGTCCAATGCTTTTTTCTTTTTTTTCTGGTGGGTAATATCGGGAAAGGGGGCACATATCATGCACAAAAAGGAAAGTACGAGAGATGAAAATTGTCCGTAGTACTTCGGAAAAGGTTGCTAATTTGTTTTAACCATCTAAAGAAAAGCACAACGAATTGTACGTTCCATATTCATCTAAATGGACTAACCGAGCGTGTAAAGGTTTGCATTTTCTTAAAGGTACTGACACATAAATAAAAAAAATAAGGAGAGGAGTTCAGAGAGAAAAAGTTTCATCTCTCTTCGTCTAGGTAGCACTTCATGGAGAAGAAAAGGAGAAGATAGGGCAAGGACGAATGGAAGGGATGACAACTACTATTGCCAATCACTTCTTCCATCACATTTCCATCAAAGAGTTTACTCATGTGCTATAGAAGATTATCTTCCTCTTCTATAATCCATCAAGGAGGATAGGGTATGGATGAAGAGGAGACAAGTTGAATTTGGTAAGAGAGAATAATTAAAGAGTCAACCTTTTGGTCATCAGTTTGACATTAAAGAGTTATTCTTGAATTCCAATGATTTTCATCCAAAAAAAGTTTTTGAGTAGAGGCAAGGCAAAATCATGATCCTTTCTATTGTAGGCGCGGTGGAGAAAACGGAAAGGACCATATGATATTTCTATTATGCATAAAATAAACTTTCAACGCTATAACTGTCCTAGAGTGATTTTAGGTCATGTGGTTTATAAGGTAATATTTTCTTAACCGTTCTGTATTTTATAATGTCATCACTAACTTGATAGATTTTTAGGATTTGTGGTTTAGCTGTCCTAGGTTGGATATGGATTTTCCTTGCCATCGTGATTGCATTCTTGAAATTCCTTAAACTAGAAAGTCCCCTCATTGGCTTAGGCGTTTGTCATTACTGGAGCTAATCATCAGAAGTTAAGGAACAATGGTCAATAATTATTCATTAAACAATGGTGGAGAAGAAAGACCGAGAATGTTGGTAGAAGTCTAATCCATTTTTATGTGATTTGTCCATGAATAGATTCCGACTTGTGTAGGCAAGGATTATAAGGGGAGAAAAATTGGATAAGCATAAACCAATGACGTCAACCAATTTTCACTCTTTTATCCACGTGACAATATCACTCCACTAGGAAGCAAAGTGTGTTGCTTGTTTACCTAATCTTTCTCTCCCTAATCTGCATGCAGAAGTTAAAGAGTTGGTTGGGTTATGTGCATGCTTCTAAAGAGTTGGTTGGTATATTGCATACCTTTTTAAATTAATCCTTATCTTGGACAATGATCATTCCAAGAGATCCATTACAGATAATCTTTCCAACTTGTATGATTGTCAATAGTCCCCGTCTCGTACTAGTCTGTCTCCATTCAAACTTCCTCATCTTTTTTATCCATCTTCAACAAACTCCATAATGTCATACAACCATGAAACACCTATGTCCCAACACTTTCAATTTAATCCAACTGAACATAGTCAGGTTAATCTCGCTCAGTTGGTGCTAACTACCAAACCCATTTGGCCCAAAAACAACCCAGGATCGCCTCTTTGACACAAGACCCCACAACCTAATTAATTAAATGATGATGTGTCAAACTTGTGGAATGTCTCTCATCCTTTCCCATCATGGGAGTTGAAGGGAAAAATTTATAGTGTAATCTTTTTTAAACTCATTCTATACTTTATAATGTTTTCATTAACTCAAAAAATTTGTAGGGTTTGTGGTTTAGGTTTTAGGGTTGTTAGACCCTAAAATAAGTCTTCGACATTTAAATGTCATAGGGTATTTTAGGATGTATGGTTTATAGGGTAATCTTTTTTTAACTCGTCATATACTTTATAATGTCGTCATTGACTCAGAAGATTTATAGAGTTTGTGGCTTAGGGTTGTTACACTACAAGCCATAGATTAAACCTTCAACGTTTTATCTATCCTATAGTGGTTTCTAGAGTGTGTAGTTTATAGGGTAATCTTTGTAACTCGTTTGTACTTTATAATGTCACCACTAACTTGACATTATTTAGGATTTGTAGTTTAGGGTACCCCATTATAAACCCTAAAATAAGCCTTCGATGTTTTAGCTGTCCTAGGGTGGTTTTAGGGGTGTGTGGTTATAGGGTAATCTTTTTTAACTCGTTCTATACTTTATAGCTTCGCCACTAACACGGGTAGCTTTTAGGGTTTGTGATTTAGGGTTTTAAGTCGTTAGATTCTAAGCCATCCCTATAAACTCTAAAATGAGCCTTGAACGGTTTAACTGTCATAAGATGGTTTATAGGGCAATGTTAGATAACTTAAAAAAGAAAAATTGAGCCGCCCAACGGCTTCTGATCCTGAAGAGGGCCGCAAGGTGGCTAAGGCATGCATAGCTATCGAGCGGCTGGTGAAGGGAAGGTCGCCTAGCGGCTCTTGAGCTCATAGCCCCTCATTGTATGTCTTCTTTGTAGCTATTGGTTGGATGTGCTTTTGCTTTTAATTTTTTTTTTCCATTTTTGACAAATTTTATCTTTTTGTAGATAAATGTTATAAATAAAAACCAATCTATTTTTTAATAATAATATTAATTTTTAAACTTAAATTAAGTGACTGCAATGTATGTAAATAACACTCGTTAGAAAAACACCTAAAAGATGTGCCACAAAGATGAAGAATATAGTGCCCGGGTATAAAAGTTGTACATTGTGCTAGGGTGATATAAATTTGATGAAATGATCCAAATAACCTATTTCGACAAAATATATATTTATATTAGTCTTCTTCAAAAACTAATTCATAAAATAACATTCCTGGAAGAAATCGTCTCTTCAAAAAATGATTTCTTTTATTCCAGAAGTTGAAATCATCTCTTAAAAAAACAAAGTTCACTTAAACTCGCACCAACTCAGCATCCAAGTCTGCGGACGGGAGCTTATAACAAGTATTTAAAATTATAAAGTAATGAGAGTTTCTTTTCAATTTATACCACAATTGCTAAAACCACAATATGCATCCAACAATCTTTCACTATCAAGTATTCTTTTTACAAAGAGCTTATTTTGATTTAGGGCTAACAATTGCTAAAATCCTAAATATATTGCACTATTAACATTTGCAAGCACCAGAAATATTTAACATACTAATCATTTAAAATCATGCTAAAAATGTATTTAACAAACAACTATCCTAGTTTACAAAATCCCTAATTTTAATCTAACATATAGAAAATCTCTAATTTAACCTAACATTTATCGGCAACTCTCTGGGATGGTGCAGGTGAGGCGATGGGGCAACACTCACCGGCTCTAGTAGAGGTGCAGGTGGTTTCGAAGGAGCAAGGCTGATGGGGACGGTGCTGAAGAACAATTTAGTATCGTATTGGTGGGGAAAGAAAAGAGGGGAAAATGTTGACGAAGGAGTGAACGTGGGAGGAAAGAGAAAGAAGATGACAATGTTATTAATTTACTTCAAACTCCTACTTGCTGACTAAACTGATGAGATAATACGAAGGAGAAGTAGAGATAACATGGAGGAGAAGTGAAGTTTCAAATTTAGAAATGAATGAAATCGTCTTATGTAGAAATGATTTCTCTTATAATGATATAGGATTAGTATTAGAGAGAGAATAACAAAGGGACTTATTTGTATAATAATGTTGATTTGGTTTTATTTATCATTTCGATGGAGGCGTTTAGCCAAGTAGACCTGGCAAAATGGGCTCACCCGCCAATCTGACTAAAAACCAACCCGTTATAGTGGATTGGTTTGAGTTTTTCAACCCGTTTAATAAATAGGTTGAGTTAGGATTAACTTAAATATAAATGGGTTGGGTTAGGGTTGTATATTTTCAATCCATGAACCCGCAAATTCGTTTAATTTTGTATATTCATAAATATAAATAATATTTATCTTGCTTCAACATTTGTTTTGTTGTTTAAGGTTGATTATGTCATTATTATGTATTGCAATTTCGAGGATGTAGTGTGGCGATGGGTAGTTTGGTATTTGACACTTATTTTGTCCTTTTGTGCTTTATACTTTTGTAAATCTTTAAAATGTTGTAGTTTATTAGATATAAGTCCAAATAACATAAATTTTATACTATTGTTCATCATAATTCGAGCTCTTCAAAATAAGACCCAAGTGAGTATGTTTTGATAAATTTTTATTTTTTAATTTTTGTATGTACATATTTTTTAGATTCATTGTGAATATTAAGTTTAAGAAAGTGAATCAAAGGTTGTTAAAAGTGAATCAGAGAGTTGCTTAAAGTGAATAAGATGTTTAAAAGTGAATTCATAAATAGAGATTGTTTAACTAAAGTGATTCTGATTGTTTGACTAGTGTGAATCAACGGTTTAGAAAAGTGAATCAAAGGTTGTTAAAAAGTGAATCACAAGTTGTGACAAAGTGAATTAGAGTAATAAGAAAAGTGAATCTCGTAAGCATAGATTGTTTAACTAAAGTGATTAAGAGATTTAAGAAATGTGAATTAATAAGAGGGGTTTTTATAAAGTGAATCATGAGTTTAAGAAAAGTGAATCAGAGGTTTAAGAAAAATGATTCTCGTAAATAGAGATTATTTAACTAAAGTGAATGAGCGGTTTAAGAAAAGTGAATCAAAGGTTTTTTAAAGGTGAATCAAAGTTTAAGAAAAGTGAATATTTTGTTTAATACTAGTAAAAGTTAATCCTACCACAAACTTATGCGAGAACAGTATGAACCTTCATTTATTGAAAGTGAATCATTTGTTTTAAAAAACTGAATCTTATGTTTAATAAAAAACGAACATTTCATATAAAACAATGTGAATCCTTTGCGATTTTAAAAGCGAACCTTAACCCTGCACTACAAACCAAAAAATGTCTTCGATGTTTTAGCACCCTAGGGTGGTTTTTAGGGTGTTGGGGGGTAGGGTAATCTTTTTGGCATTGGTTCTACACTTTATATCGTCGTTACAAACTCGAAAGGTTTTTACCCTAAACCCTGCACTACAAACCCAAAAAACGCTGACGTTTTAAGCATTCCTAAGGTGGGTTTAGGGTGTTTGGGGGGTAGGGTAATCTTTTTGGCATTGGTTCTACACTTTATATCGTGTTATAGACTCGACAGGTTTTAGGGTTTGTGATTTTGGGTTTAGGGTCTAAACTTTGTACTACAAACCATAAAAATGTGTTCGTTTTTAACTTTCAAAGGATGGTTTTTAGAGTGTTTGGGGTAAGATTCATTTTGTTAATGAATAAGGTTCATTTTATTATTTAAGAAGATTCATTTTGTTAATGAATAAGATTCACTTTAAAAATACCTAATATATACTCATTCTAAAATATAAATTTTAAGTTTACCAAAATATATCAATAATGCATCTTGTATTGAAAAGCATGAAAAATGATGAACAATGATATAATTTATTATGTTTCACTTTTATTTTGTAAGTTATAACATTTTGAAAAAAATTATTTCTCTCTCCTACTAATAAACCCACATTCAGCCCCACAAAAAATTCCCGTATATGCGCGTCTCTATTTTTTTCCTTATTTATTCCCCCCAACCTCAGCATGCATGGGTTTATCTCCATATTGTACCCTGGCGTAAGAGCCAATGTATTGCTACGTTTGGAGTTCATTGGTTATTACTGGACGTAAGATATTTTTAGCTTTGGATAGATACCCAAAATGCATCGATATTGAAGTTTTGCTGTTGTAATAGAACAAGTCACTTTTGTTGTTTATGTATCTAGCATGTTAATTTCTTTCTTTTTAGGATGCTTGCTTTACTACTAAATATCTATTGTTATATATATTTTTATGGTAGTGCATTTTACTCAACTGGGTTGATCTGCGGGTTGGTGGATTGGGTTAGGATTGAGAATACTAATCCGATTAATTAATGGGTTGGGTTTGGATTCATATTTGTAGATGAGTCGGGTTAGGAACCCGGCTTGGCAATCCGATTTGCCAGGTATGGATTAGACTTTTTTTTTACTAAGGCTCTTGAAATTGCTTCTTTCTTCTTCTTTTTTTTTGGAAAATTACATGACACCACTATATTTCCTGGCTAATTCATGAAATGACATTAAAAAAAGAAAGTCACGAAATGCCACTATATTTTTACAAAAGTCCATGAAATGCCACTATGTCATTGACCATAAGCAAAAAAGACAAAAATACCCCTATCAGTTAACAAAGTACTTTTAAAGTTCACAATATGTCACTAAGTGTTAAAAAATTCACTAAAATTCACAAAAAATTCACAATACTATAAAATATAGATAACTATAAAAAATATTTTAAAATTTTTAAAAATAAATAAAAAATATATTAAAATATCTTAAAACATTGAAAAAAATAAATATTTCATAGATTTTTTTCAAAATTATTTAGCACCATAAAAAAGAATATAGAGTTTTAAACACATAATTTATACTAATTTTTTACAAATTTAGACCAATATAGTACCATAAATTATACCAATTACCATAATTTATACCAATTAATTACCATACATTTTAAAATTATTTTTTCTACCAATTAAAATAATTTATTCTATTTTTTTAAATGTTTAATTAATATTTGGAATTTTTTAATTTATATTCTATTTTGCAGATAACTTTATGACATAATATAATTTATTTCGAATAAATAATTTAAATTGATAAAAACATGATAATTTAAAAATGTATGGTACAGATTCTGGTTGTTAATTGGTACAATTTATGGTGATTAATTGATAAAAATTGGTACTAGTCTTAATTTTTAACATAATTTGTACCAATTTTTCTACAAATTAAGCACCATAACTAGAATCAATTAATTACCATATATTATGATAGAATATAAATTTAAAAATAATAATTTTCTAAATATTAATTAAACACTGAAAATAATTTTTTTGAATAAAAAATTTAAATTGCTAGAAAAAAATATAAAAATGTTTGGTAAAAATTATGGTAATTAATTGGTATAAATTATGCTACTATATTGGTCTACATTTGTAGAAAAATTAGTATAAATTATGTGTTCAAAACTCTTCATTATTTTTTATGGTACTAAATAATTTTTTAAAAAATCTAAGAAATATTATTTTTTTCAATGTTTTATGATATTTTAGTTTTTTTAAAAAAAATTCTAATATTCTTTATTGTTATCTATATTTTTTAATATTTGAAATTTTTGTGAATTTTAGTGAATTTTTTAACACTTAGGGGTATATTGTGAATTTTAAAAGTATTTTGTTAACTAGTAAGGATATTTTTATTTTTTTAATTTAATCAATGATAGAGTGACATTTTATAAACTTTTGCAAAAATATAATGACAATTCATGACTTTCCTAATATAAATTAACCAAAATATAGTGACATTTCAATAAAATTTCCCTTTTTTATAACTAAGACTCTTGAAATTGCTGCCGCTTGGACGAGGCATTTCGGCTTCCCGGTGAAATCCCCAACGTAATATTCTAATGTATGGGGCGAAATCCCAATGTAATATTCTAATGTATGGGGCGAAATCCTAATGTAATAACTACTACAATAGAGATGAAGTTTGGAAAATTCATCGTTTACTGTACCTGAATTTGTCCTCTTCTTTCTCCATTCAGTTTTTATTCCCTACTCACTCTCACTCTTCACGTTCCTCCTCTCCTCGTCTAGGCTGCATTCTTCCTGTGATCAACTTATCGGTTCGACAGAGAGCCAGAGCGCGATCGAGTGAGAGAAAGAAATGGCGGCATTGACATTCTCAGCGACCACAGGGAGAGTAGATAGCAATTACATCTCCCCTTGTCCTTCAATCTCTAGAGTCATCAGCTTCAGCTCTCAGATTATCAAAACCTCAAAGCGAAAGTCAATCAGACGTCTGAATTCCTCAACCTCAAGGCATTTCTCGGTTAAGAACGTCACCGGAGAGGTGAAGCGCGAAGAGCAAGTCGTTGAAGGTCTGTTTCTTATTGCTTGTTTTTCTGTCTACTTGGTGATTTTAGTCCGTTCCGCTGGGTTCTGAGGTTTCTGTTACCCTGTTCTTCTGGTAAGATGTCATCGTGAACAGATCTTCTTCGTCTAGATATTCTGAATTGTTAGACTGAGGTATTCTTAGAGGTTTAAAATGTAAAGTCTGTGGGAGCTTAGGGTGTATGAGTGCTTAGCGATTATACAATTTACAAACACTAATGAATAATAACGGTGGCGAGGAATGACACTCCGTATCGGGAGAAAAAAAGAAGAGAAAATGGTGCTTCGTCTGTCTACATAAGTGCAAATGCTTTTGAGTTTTCTCCGGCGTTGGAAAGTAGAACTGCTGAAGCGTGCCTTTTTGGGTCTCATATCTTGTAATTACTTCTAAAATGACACCTAACTTTATGAAGGGGAGCTGGGCTTTATGTAAAAGGTGCAGGTAATCAAAAGATTTGGGTTCAGATTCACGCCTTTTCTTCTCTTTTGGGGAAATGATCGGATCAATCAATATAATTTTGGCAGTGGTAGGCACTACATTATTTAATAAGCAATGCAATTCCCTTGGACAATAAAATTGGATAGCTTACCTGCCCTTACACACAGACACTTGAAGCTTGGCAGCGCCTGCTCGAGATTTAGTTCTTGAGAGATACAGTGAATCATGGGAACCACTGTACCACCTATTTTCCATTCAAAAGATGAATTTATCTGTTCTAATTATTGAAACATACTTTTGATGTTTGCTAACTGGTCAAAAGCTGAATGGTTGAAAACGGGCTCTAGGCAATGATATCACAGAAACCAAGAGCCTTGACTGTCCATAAGATTAAAAGACACCACGTGAAGATCAAAGAATTGGATACCTGTATGAAAAGCAAAGAAGACTCAAGTATAGGAATACTAAATATATATGCCTCAGCTAATTAGACATATAGTTGTGTCACTCGTGACTTCAATCTATATCACTGTGTTTCACTGTTGATGGTGCTTGGTTCAGTCACAATAATCCATTCTGTTTGTTAACCTTTCATTTTTGCAATATCAATCAACAATGTGTGGTAATTTTCTGTCTATGCTGCTGAACGAAATTGGAGACGATCATATGAATCACTATCCTTTGTGTTATTTCTCTGTTTGCAGCCATTTGTAGATTAAAAGAAAAAAGATTAGGGATCCAACAGTGAAATAGAATTTCTAAACAATGATGTGTATCTGTCTGGAGATTTACCTGCCCTTCAATATATGATTTGTTCTAAACCTGTATGTTGTCCTTCCGGCGCAACATTTTGTTTTTCTTTCAGGTTCCTTAAGCACTCCAAGTTCATCTGAACCAGCTTCCAAGGAGATATCCACCAGAATCAAATATCATGCTGAGTTCACACCATGTTTCTCTGTGGAGGGCTTTGATCTTCCCAAGGCATTTTATGCAACTGCACAAAGTGTCAGGGACTCACTCCTAGTCAACTGGAATTCTACATATGAGTTTTATGAGAAGATGAATGTAAAGCAAGCTTATTACTTATCAATGGAGTTTCTTCAGGTATTGTTCTTGATCCTTCCTTGTCGTCTTTTAGGTTATTTTTGTGTTTGTTTTGAATTGTTTGACGTTCTCACAACTTTTTTTATCCGACAGGGAAGAGCTTTGTCGAACGCGATAGGTAACTTAGAGCTCACAGATGTTTATGGAAGTGCTTTAAATGAGCTTGGACATCATTTAGAAGACGTAGCTTCTCAGGTCAGTTTGCTTATTAGACAGTGCAGGTGCATATTTTAATACTGCTGTTACATCTCATCCATTAAGATTTCAACTGAGTTTATATCTTTCGCCTTTATTATTAAAATTATATCTTTAGCAAATCAATTTTTTTTTGGCAAGTTCTCTAATATGAGAGTTGGCTAAGTTATTGCATTTTCATCTTTTGCTGAAGAAGAAGCAGCAGCTGTATCAAAAATTTAGACTTCTTAATGTTAGTAGTTAGTTCTTCATGAAAGGCAACATGGATTATGAATTTTTACTTTATGCAAATGTAAAGTAAAAGTGAATTCATTATATTAGTCCCACGCTTGTGGAAGCAAAGTCTGCTAGAAGTGATTACGGGTGCACTTGACCCTATGTGGCATGCATGTTAAAGACATCCTTGTAGAGTTATATATTGATTTTCACTTCTCAAGATCAACTTTTAGCTTTTATTGTGTATTTGTCTATGGAGACTCCATCAAGAGTATATTATGTCTTCCGACAGGAGCCTGATGCTGCACTTGGAAATGGAGGTCTTGGTAGATTAGCCTCCTGCTTTCTTGATTCACTTGCCACCTTGAATTACCCTGCCTGGGGATATGGGCTTAGATACAAATATGGGCTGTTCAAACAAAAAATTACAAAAGATGGCCAAGAAGAAACAGCAGAGAATTGGCTTGAGGTATACTTAGCCACTGTTATTTATAATCATCAAAGTTGATTTGCTAGCTTTGCACAATGCTCTTCCAATGTGTCTGTTTCATGTTAGAAAGCTGATATACCAGCTCTTCAGTAATATGCTCATCTGCATCCTTACAGATGGGCTGTCCATGGGAAATCCCTAGAAATGATGTCTCCTACACTGTTAAATTTTACGGAAAGGTTGCAACTGGATCAGATGGAAAGAAACGCTGGGTTGGTGGAGAGGATGTGAAGGCTATTGCCTATGATGTGCCCGTTCCAGGTTATAAAACGAAAACAACAATTAACCTGCGGCTATGGTCCACTACTGTTCCATCAGAAGAATTTGATCTACATGCCTTTAATGATGGGGAGCATGTGAAAGCAAATGAAGGACATTCAAATGCGGAAAAGGTTAGCGAACTTATATGTTGCATATTTAGACAATCACCAGCTGTCTCTATAAACATTGGGATCATGATATGATATTTTCCTCGTTAATATGCAATACATATTTAGTATTCCTGATATTTCTATTGCAATGTAGTAATACTGCTATGAGGTATAATATTTAAAATTTCTATCCTAAAAGTTGTGTATCTTTGCTCTACTAGATTTGTTATGTACTCTACCCTGGGGATGCATCAACAGATGGGAAAATCTTGCGCCTAAAGCAACAGTATACCTTATGCTCAGCTTCTTTGCAAGACATTATTGCAAGGTTTGAGAGAAGATCTGGACGCCTTGTAAATTGGGAAGATTTTCCAGAAAAGGTGGCAGTTCAAATGAATGACACTCATCCTACACTTTGCATACCTGAACTCATGAGGATATTAATCGATTTGAAAGGACTCGAATGGGAGAAAGCTTGGAAAATTACTCAAAGGTTCTATTATTCCTTGTTGGCAGACTATTTTGTATACTCGCTTTAATGAGTTATTCTGGCTTTGTTGATTATACATCTTGTGTCATCCTTTCTCTTGCTATTGACTTGATTGATCAGTTTTCTTGCACGTGACCTGAAGTTATCAGGGCTTAATTTCATGTGTACATTAAGACTTGACTTCTTCGAAAGAAAATTATAAAACTTGATTTTAGCTAAGAATGCAATGGAATTGTTCTCAATGTGTAAACTTAGAAACATATAGGGCTGGTTCTTGTTATTTTGGGTTCTTGCTTTTTCAAATTCTGTATTGTGGGATGATGCATTGTATATTTGTATTACCATATGGATATGTTTCGAATACCTATAATCTGTAAGTGGGTCTATAAGAGGGAAATAAAAGCTTCTAGAAAAATCTACATGAACTTACAGTCCACTCCTCCTGAGCTTATAGTCACACCTCACATATAAAGGTTATCTAAACGATCTAAATTCTTATATTTCTCTCACACTATCTGTGTTTGTGCAGAGCTGTGGCATACACCAATCACACTGTTTTACCTGAAGCATTGGAAAAATGGAGTTTTGATCTCATGCAAAAGTTGCTTCCCCGACATGTTGAGATTATACAATTGATAGATGAAGAGGTAGATCTGCATGTATCTTCGCCAAAAAGTTTCAACATATTTTTCTCATACTACTTCTAACGACTCTTGTTTTCTGCTGCAGCTGATGAATGCCATTGTTTCAAAGTACGGAAATGAGGATCCTGAATTATTGAAAAAATTGTTGAACGAGATGAGAATACTGGAAAACTTTGATTATCCAGACTCTGTTAAAAGTTTACTCAAGAATAAGGAAAGCTTGAAAGTTGAAGCCAGCAATAGACTTGAGGTTTCAAGTAAAGTAGATGAATCTGTTTTGGTATCAACCATATTAAGGAAAGATGTAATGGAGAATGAAATACAGTCCAAAAAACCTTCACCACCACCTCCTAAGATGGTTCGCATGGCAAATCTGAGTGTTGTTGGTGGTCATACAGTGAATGGCGTTGCTGAGATTCACAGTGAAATTGTAAAAAATGAAGTTTTTAATGAATTCTACAAGGTACTTTTAGTATGTCTTTTCTTTTTTGCACAACAGCGTTTGAACAAATTGTTCAATGTGCTTTATTTCTTATGTTCCTAATAACTCTCCATTTATCAGTTTTGGCCAGAAAAGTTCCAAAATAAAACAAATGGAGTAACACCTCGCAGATGGATCCGTTTTTGTAATCCAGAGTTAAGTAGAATTTTAACCAAGTGGACTGGTTCAGAGGATTGGGTCCTTCACACTGAGAAACTTGCAGAACTGAGCAAGGTAGGAGAATGTTTCTTTTTCCTTGCCTCTGTATATAACAGTTTTTATCAATTGGTTCAAAAAAAAAACAGTTTTTATCAATTATATCATGTTTTCCTCATTTCCATGTCCGAATTCCAGGATTCTTCTTCAATATGGATGTGTATATATATAGGTTTACTGAGTAATGAGTCACTTATATGTGAAGATTACAGAAACGTCAAGTTTAAAGTTGAATGTCTCAATTAGAATGAGGTGATGAGTCTGTCTGATAACAGTATGCTTGGAGATGAACGAGTAAAGTGTTCATCCTAGAATTTTGTTTTGTATAAAGATTCGAAATACTATTGTGTATGGCTCATCTCAATCACAAATTGTTGTTCTTATCTTATTGCTAATTCAAGCTTGAAGTTGCGCAATCCAGAATTTGATAGACATAGTAGTTCTGATCTTATTGCCTCTTATGCTGCTTGTATCATTTAACTGATAAGGTTTGATGAATCTTTGCTGTAGCTCTCGAACTAGTTCCTCAATTTCAAGTTGACAACTTAACATAGGAGTTACAAGCTTTGGTCGTGCCCAAGTGAGGGTTTTTAAATGCTATTTGTTAGGTGCACTACAAACAAGATCTTGACATATTGTGCATATGCTGCTGATCAAAGAGAACGGATAGTGTTTATAGTGGTGTTTTCATGTTTGTATGTTAATGCGGATGTAGACTGAGGTTTCAAGTAAAGTAGATGAATCTGTTTGATATAGAGTGATTTTGATATGTGAGTTATGATTCTGTGATATATTAGTTTATGTGATATAATAGATAACTGATAATGTAATGATATAGTTGCAGACAATGAAGATTTCAACTGAATGGAAAGAGGCAAGCGGAAAAATAAATTGAAGGCTGTGGATTTTATTAAAAAGAAAACCGGATATACAGTAGTCCTGAAGCAATGTTTGACGTCCAGGTAGATTCATTATTCGTTTATTATGTTGCAGTTATTGACGTGTACATAGGACAAGTTCAATCTTCAGCTCATCTTTCTTTTGTCTAGAACGTTGAGTTTTATTTATCCTGATTTTCACTTAACACGGAGCACTGGCAAAGGATGCTCCCTTGAGCATGATATTGGATCACGGATTTCATTACAATCTTCATGATTGAGCTTAATATCAGTTTTTTACTGTGTTATTTTCTAATTCGAAAGCAGGATTTGTACGTTAATTTCTGATTTCTTTTCAGGTCAAGCGAATCCATGAATACAAGCGACAGCTGTTGAACATTTTGGGGATTGTATACCGTTACAAGCAGATGAAACAGATGACTTCTGCAGAAAGAAAAGCCAAATATGTCCCACGTGTCTGCATATTTGGGGGTAAAGCATTTGCAACTTATGTCCAAGCCAAGAGAATAGTGAAATTTATAACTGATGTTGGGGCAACAATCAACAATGATCCTGAAATAGGAGATTTACTGAAGGTATACAATTTTGTTATTTACCTTCATCATGATTCCTTTCTTTTTAATGCTGACAGATAAAATCCATGGCTGAGCAATTATATAATATCTTTCCTCTACCATCCTCTACTCATCCCTACTACCCTCTCTATTATGGCTGTTAATCATCACAGTGGCACTCTTATTTTCTCCCTTTACCCTCTTCTAGTAAGTACCAAAGAAGAGAAATGGACAGCTAGTGTTGTCTCTTATTCTCCTTGTACTATTTCCTGTCACTAGTATAAAGCATATCCTTTTTTCCTATCATGACAATTCCTCATGAACAATATAACATTCTTGCCACTTTCTACTTATTCCCAGGTTGTGTTTGTCCCTGACTACAATGTCAGTGTTGCGGAGTGGCTGATTCCCGCAAGTGAGCTTTCACAGCATATCAGGTATTGATCAGCATCTAATTGCTAACCTCCTCTTTAGGTGTTTCCTTTTCTCTGATTCATGGTGCGCGACACCATCCATATCTGGTAGTGCCCTTTGTAGTCCACTTTAACTGATAGAGAGAATGAAAGCAAACAAATTAGTTTGGAATTCTGTTTATTTACTCCCTGACTTGCACCTAGACAAGTGTATAGACTGTTGGCAACATAGAACTGAATTTCTGTCCAATGTTCGTCGCATGTTTAGGCATTAAACTGATACATGGCTTGACTGTGTGAATTGCAACTGCATTGGTCATATATTTGGTAACCTCATGAACTGGCACAGTAAAATTGGAATAAGTTGCTGGATCAGTTGGTTAAATGATGATCTATATGGAATTGTTCTCACTCCATTTCCCTCTGTTCAAATTTCATGTGCCCCTTTTCTCTAGTACTGCTGGTATGGAGGCCAGTGGAACCAGCAACATGAAGTTTTCGATGAATGGTTGTGTCCTGATAGGGACACTAGATGGTGCCAATGTTGAGATCAGGGAAGAGGTTGGAGAAGAAAACTTTTTCCTATTTGGTGCTCGAGCCCCTGAAATTGCTGGGCTAAGAAAGGAAAGGGCAGAGGGAAAGGTACTTTTAAACTAGATTCATAGATCTGAGAAAAAAATAACTGCTCTTAGTTCTGATTCGGATATCTTCTTTCTACGTGAGAAAGCCAACTTTTGCTTATTTGATCATCTTACGCACTGTTTGTTTCACAGGAAAGTAGGGAAGGGGTTTTTGGGACTCGCTCCCTTCCCTTCGTTTGTATAGACAAAAAATGTAAGGGGGCAGGGAATTATCCAATAAATTCCCCGCTCTGCTCATTTCTCTTTCCCGTACAATTCTTGCGGGAACACGGAGAATGACCATTTTTTTTTTTTTGAAGAAACTTTCCCAATCGTGTGTTGTGTAATATATATATATATTGTGTTGAGAAATTATTTTTAGTGTGGTAATGTATTTATTTTATAGGAAGTTAAGTTTATACCCAACCATTAGCAGCAGTGATTAGTATCTTAAAATATTTTTAAAGTGTTCCAATATCTTAAACACAATGAGCTATTATCAAATTAATTAATAATACTTAATTGAGATCTGCTAATATAGCCCTATAATAAAATCAGGTAAATAAATAATTGAGGAAACAAACATATTATTTTGTTTCAAAACTACACAATCATTGCCGTATTTATTCCCATACATATCCAAACAACCTACATATTTTCCCATTCTCTTTCCCATTCTCCTTGTTTTCCCATTCCCTTTCTCATTTCCCTATCTTATCCAAACATTGCCTTAATTCCCTGTTATAGTTTGTACCGGATCCAAGATTTGAGGAGGTGAAAGAGTATGTGAGGAGTGGTGCGTTTGGGTCATACAATTATGATGAGCTGATTGGATCACTGGAAGGCAATGAAGGGTTTGGGCGTGCTGATTATTTCCTTGTGGGGAAGGACTTTCCAAGTTACATAGAATGCCAAGAACAGGTTGATGAGGCATACAGAGACCAAAGGGTAAGTGACCTTTTTCCATCATGTTACATGTCATGCAAAGTGTCTTATGCTTGTTGCTGGGGAAAATTTTGAAAGAGCACAGCTGCCTTTTGCTTCTAGTATTCTTATTTTCTTGATGAACTTCTGTCTGCCCCACTGTAGTTGTTGCATAATGCCCCACACGTCTGATTTATAGTGCACATGGTATGGTACTGCATGCCTGCACGCAATGCTAAAATGTTTTATATGTGAATCCGTTTTTATGTCCGCAATAAAGTGGAAATGATGTTTGGATGTCAGAAACAAAGCAATATGGTCACGAAATACTTGAGTCACTATAATTCAAGAGTCTAGCAATTTTGTTGGATATATTATATTTTTTGTCATGCTGCTGCTAGTCCATAAGTGACCCAGAGTTACTCTAGCAGGCATAGTTAAGGATTTCAGTGGCTCTTATTAGCTCTCCTTTGTTTGATTTCATTTTTTTGGTTGCTGCCTCTATTTGCAGAGATGGACAAGAATGTCAATTTTGAACACCGCTGGCTCGCACAAGTTCAGTAGCGATAGAACAATCCATGAATATGCCAGGGACATATGGAAGATTCAGCCCCTTGCGTTTTGATTATCGGGATATATTTGATCATATTCTAATGGATGTGCATCAAATTATCTAGCTATGAGTTTCATCATCTTATATCAGACTTAGTTGTTACAGTGTAAATTATTCTCACCATTGAAAATAAAAATGCACTAATGTAAGAGAATGTTAACTGTCATTCCGATTAATAAATTATGAAAGTTTTTGTAAACATAAATCATGACAATTGAAATGTGTTGAGCTCATTCCTCATATAAAAAAATAATTCAAAATACCATCCATCTTAGCTACATCTAGCTATCTTTGGTTGTATTTGTAGTGATATAGTTTGCATACACTGAAAATACATGTTTTGTAAGCGTATCATATAGTTTAAGAAATTAGTATGTACATCTATTATAATTTCAGTAATATCATAATTTAATGTATATCTTTATATATGCATTTGTATAGTTTTTATATATAGTTTCTATAGAACAAAAGTGCATGTTTGTAATCTTATATAATTACATTAGGATGTGGTCAAGAAATTATCCTAGTTAATCAACTAACTTAAATGGCGTTATGAGTAGAAGCTGAAAAAATGTTATGGCATAAGCTTGGAGGCCAAACTTCCTAAAAACTAAGAGCTTAAGAACCCATCAAAAATAGCAGTCCCTGAAGAATCCAAACAAGCATGCTAGTAAGAAACTCTAGAATATAAATTATGTGGGGTAATTCAACATATTTGCTCATAGTTGAATTTGAACACAGGATAATTTATTTAATGCTTTTGGGCCCGTTCTGGCTGCATTTCACAAATAAAGTCACTTTTTGATGAAAAAACAGGGACACTTGTCCATTTTTTATTGAATAAAAACAGAACTCATACCACATGTCAACCACTAATAAGTTAACTCAGTTAGCTTAAAATTTTCGCAGCCATTGCTACGTTTCCCAGCCACAAACGAACACCCCCTTTATCCCTTACCACTACACTGCCAACAACTCTATGACTTAAACTGTAATGATTATACACATAGGAATCTCTAAATTTTTTGAAAAATATGGGTCACGTGACCCACTGTGTACCCTTGAATACGCCCCTGCCGAACAGTAAGAAACAACTGTATTTCCGCGGCATGTATCTTCTCTCCCGTCCCATATGCCTTATTCTTGTAGTTCTGCGCACCAAGCAGCTCCTTCCAATCAATTTCTTGCTGTCACGATCAAAACATCCAGCCCCCGTGTAGGTTCTATTCAGCTGACACCTTAGCTAAAGAATGAGGTCCTAATTAAGTCTTTCCCTGCGTAATATATAGATCTCAATCAGCAAAAAAAATGCTGTTAGTCTGATAACATCTTACATATGCAGAGTGACAACCCAGAACCAGGGGCGAAGTGTGTATTATAAGCAATTATCAATGTTATGAAGGCCTGGTCCGGCATTGCCCACGACCAACAAGGCAATAATCTTTTAATCCTTTGCCATAAGAAGACAGCCCTACAGACCCTCAGCTTACAACAAAGAATCAACATAAAATTCAATATGATTAGAGAAAAATATTCCTATACAAGCCCAAAAATTCCTCACGTCTATTGATTAGTTGACCAAACAACTCTAATATCTTTTTTCCGTTATTGTGTTGAGCAAACACATCTACCAGCGAATTCCAAGCGATGATCCGTTTCTACGTATCCTTCAATCAATGAAGAATAGGACACAATTTTCATAGTTTTAGTTTCACCATTAGGTCCACTACCTTTGAGAGTATATCAATCAATGCATCATGCACAAAGGTATCCTTCTCAGGCCCTAATTGACAACAATGACATGAAAAATCTTCCCAAACTGAGTGACCACCTTCACTGCCCTACGGGCACTAAAGATATAGAACAAAGCACAAAATGATCAATCACAGCACTCTCACATAATAGCGTATCCTTGAATGCCAAAAGAGGTTTTTCAAAATTCCTACTCACCATAACCATCAATCATCGAAGTCCAAGAGATCTCATCTTCGCAAGACATCTCCGTGCGTACCGTACAAGCACGTACTGTGAAATCACCCCACTTTGAATACACATTGGTTAAGCTACTGCCCACAAAAACTTAGAGATAAAACCCACATTTCATTACTAGACTGTGATTTTGCTCCCCAAATCTAAAGTAACCGGTTGATGACCCTGCCGCCGCCTGCCTAAATGATTCTCAAGAGCGCGACCTCGCTTGGAATCTTCTTAACAACCCGCATTGGAAAACTAGTTTCATAACTTTCACACACTAAGATTGTGAGAAAGCAAGAATGATGGTGGCCCATGAAACCAATGTTTCTATGAGGCATCGTGTCAACCAGGTTGCGGGTGTGTTGTATTTCCTCGCATTTTTGCATACATGTTTAGAAGATGGTTACATGAGCTTCTATCTTTTGTGGCCTGATCAAATAAGGGCGCCGATATGTTTTCCTAGTTTGAAGTTCTTTGATTGTGAGGAGGATTGGATGGTGTGGGCCAAGAAGGCGAAGAATGTGTTTAAACAAAGGTAAGTAAGTGTTTTAAAAGTGCAATATCATTACAAAAGAGAGTTTTGAGGAAAAATTGTTCTAAATAAAAAAAACTAACAATCAAATCGGAATCCGATATGACCAAAGATCGAAAAATGGAAATAAAGCAAGGTACAAATTGCACGCATAAATGATCCCACTAATGCAACTTCAACTTCCATGAAACTCTTCTACGGTAGTGAGTAAGTTTTAAACCTAGAAACCTTTGGTTCCAGGATATCACTCCACTACTGACCAAGCAACAGGGGCTTGGTACTTGAGTTTGACGTTTGTAACCAATAGTTTTTTTAAAACCAACATAGCATTACTTCGGAATCACTAGTTCATAATGTTTGACCGAATGATTATAAAAAAAATGATCAGAAAATATATGTGCACAATTGTGTGCTATAGAGTTACCTTCGCTTTCCTCACAAAACTCCACTCAACTAGCATCCCTCGAGCACATTACGTACTTATCTCATCGTGTACCATATCGATCTATGTCGTGTTAAAAGTACCCCGACAAAACCCATACACCATTGGAAGATAAGGATTTGGTCACCAATGCAAACAATCCATAATCAACACACTCCTACCCTCACCATCATGGCCTCAGCCAAGACCGAGCAACAAATGCCCTCCAAGTCTAAAGGCGAACACTCGAGAGCGATCCTTCATATATTAAACATCACCAACAAAAGCAAGCGATCAGAACTAGGGGTGACTATACCCATGAGTACCCGATTCACCTGTCCACCCGACCCATATAAATGGGGTGAAAAACCCGTAATAAATGGGTGAAAAATGGGTGACGGGTGAAATGTCACTCGATTCTCACCCGACCCATCATCCGTTTACAATTTTATCCAAATATTTTTCAAAAATTATGATAATACCCCTCAAATTTTACTAAAAATTATAGCTAAACCCACAAAATTTTATATAAATTTACAATAAATATCTAATATTTTAAAATTCAAAAACATACAACAAAAAATCTCACCCGACTGACCGTTTCACCCGCGGGTTCAGTTCAGGTCGGGTTCGGGTGAACCTTAACAGGTGACGGGTCGGATTCGGGTGGAGCGGATGAAAACGGGTGACGGGTGAAGCTTCACCCAACCCATTACCACCCCTAATCAGTACTGATAGCCTCCACATCAGATAACCCCAGACGTAGGGATAGTCCTCTATCGAGAAAGACATCAGTGTCCCCACCATCTCCCTGCACCTCACAATACTAGGAAACAAAAGTTTGAGTAGAGAGGATACTATCTTCCAAGTAGAGGCGGAGAGAGGGGGTGTTCGCCCACCCCAACTCCTTCGGGTACATGATGAAATTAGTTTAGGTTTTTTGTTATATAGTTTATTTATGTTATTAGATATTTGTCTGCCCCATAATATTTTGTAAAATATCACTAAATTCTATTAATATGTAATATTTATTCTAGAATTATATTGTAAAAAATCATTTTAGTCTATAGTAGATAAGAAAACTCTTAATATTTTTATTTTAACAATGTAGTCTAAAGTAAATCTGATTACTATGTCAGTCTTAGTAATAACTACAAATTAAAATAATATTAGAATTAGTCAAAATAATTTTTAGAAGAAGTTTTCAGAAAATAACTACTAGTTTAGAACTATTGTTCTATATTATTGACATTAACTTATAATTTTTATACCTGTTTTTTAAACGAGAAATAAAAAAGTAAAACAAACTTCTTTATTTATTAATTTATATTTTTCAATTTTAATGTAACTTTTATGAAAACTATACATCTTACATCAGTTTTAAAATATAATTATATATATTGGAATTTTATATTAATTTAAAAATCAAAATTAATTTTAAAATATTAATTATTATTATTAAATAAATTCTCGCCCCCCTTATACGAATTTTCTGGCTTCGCCCCTGCTTCCAAGGATTGAATCTCGCTAAACACTACCCCATTTTGCTCCCACTAGAATAGTCAACATGTAAAGTGAACCCTCACCAACTTCGATTTGGTAGGGCATCCACAATAAGCAAAGTGGACTCTACCACAAATGCCATTTTACTATATCCTTTCACAATATCTTTCTTGTTAACCTAGACTCTCTAAAAGAGATTTCTTTAGCTAAGAACCTCTCTCACATCTTCTCTATTCCATTTCATAATTTTCTTTTCTTTTATACCACCATGGGTGGATTCCACACCATTGTGGATTCCTTGATCAATACTTTTATCCGATAATGACGAATTGTTTTGGTAAATTAGGGATGTTTTTATTGATTAGTTTTAATTGTCTTGTATGAGACATGTTATTGAAGAAGATAAAACCTACATGAGATCCAAGCGGGACCATCTCAATAAATTTAAATATGCCATTAAGTATGTCCCATATATGACAAAACAAACGGGACCTAAATATATCAACAACCAATGAAATCCAATCTTAAAAATATATATAAACGTATAATAATCAAATTAAAAAATATATAGTGGGGGATCCAAGGGGTGGCAAAACAAATTAGTAAACACTATCAAAAGGAAATGAGGATATTAGTGACATTTGTGTATGATTATGACACGATACTCTTCTTCTTATTCTGGGTTTTTTCTCATTGGGTTTTGCTTGGGAAGGTTTTTGGTGAAGGCCGTGTTCATCATTTTCTTTCAGGATTCTTGCTATAGCAGCTCCCAAGTAAATGCCTTTGGCGATATATTTATTAAAAAAAGGTGACATTTTATTTTTAGTAGAGCAAAAGTAATTAGATAATTATAATTATTAAAGTATAAATTAGTAGCTTCAATTTGATGATAAAATTAAGCTAATAACTATATATAGACCATACAAAAAAAATGTCATTTACAGACACATTTTTTGTGTCAGTATAGCCACAAAAAAGTGTCAGTATAGACTTAGTTGACCTTACCAACATACAAAAAAAGTGTCGGTATAACCTCAGATACTATAGGTCTATACAGACACTTATAGTGTGTGTCGGTAAAGGGTTCTAAGCTTTTACTAACACTTATTTTCTTAGTCAGTAAAGACAGAATGTCTATACTAACACTTATCTTAACTGATATAATAGCCCGTTGCATTATACTAACACAAAATAAGTGTTGGTATACACATATACTGACACATAACTTATGTTGGTAAAAACCATTTTTACAAACATAATCTAGCATCATGTAACAACTATACTAACTCATAATCTTGTGTTAGTAAAACTTTTACTAACGCAAAAAATAATTTATTTCAATTCGTTATTTCCACAATGCCGCACATCTACCTTCGGATATATACAATATTATTCATAAAAGACTATGGATTCTCAAACAATAAATGTAGTAACTTATAAGCTCCAATAACATTGAAAATGTAAAGAGTTTACAATAGTGCAACTTGATTATCCTCCAAACGTATGATTGTCAATAACAAGATAAGTTACATTTAAGCCAAAAGTACAATATTGTTTTTAAAGAGTAAAACATACACCCTCTTCATTCATGCTTCATCTACTTCTAAAATAAAATCTTGACTTCATCTAGTTTCTTTTACTCAGCACCTGCACACACAAAAATTATATCGTCACAAAGGTAGAAGATAAATAAGTAAATGGTTATCAAAAATAATCTGAGAGTATTCATTAGCAAGAAAAAGTATCATTAGTTGAAATATATTTTTGTAGGCATGGAGGTATAAACTCCTCCCGGAAAACACCTTAATCAACTGAAACAGTCTCAAATTTTCCTTTCACTGAATAGATAAAAATAGGAGAAAACATAAAACCAATGCCAACTCTTTAATAGCCGCATTGAGTTCTTCATAATTGCATGGCCTTTGTCATCTCTCTTAGGTAAAACTACCGCTTCTCATGATGATACATTGGCCTGCCCAGGTTTTTACAAGTGAGTCAATCAATTCGTATCTCTAAGTTACAACACACATAAGGTTTCTCCCAGCACAAAGTAATTTACACCACAGTTAAAGCAGAGTAGGACAGTGGGTGATAACCATGGGAGCTCGAACAAGTCAAGCCTCGACAGATAACAACTAGGATGTATGCCAATTTAGTAAGAGCTGCCTACCCAACGGGCAGCAGTATCTCAAACATAATGAAAACTTCAAGCTTCTTATACAGGTTCACAAATTGATCAAGTATCACGTTCCAGTTCAACTCTCACAACCAGGAATGATAAACAGCAACTTGCATTATGAAATCTACAATAATGTTATGCAGTTCCAACTATAAGCAGCAGCAAATTTCTATACTCTCAACAAGCAGTTTTAAGAAGAAGTACCATTAGTATTTCTTTTACTCAACGAAAGTTGATTTTCGGTAACAGAGTGATTCGTCCCGCCAGAGACATCACTTGGAAACTGAAACATATAAATAAATTTCATAAGCTCTTAATCACTTCATCTTAATGATGCAGATGCATTGCTGGTATCAAAACCATATTTTCACACAACACACAATAAAGAAAGAGAGTAAACAAATAGTGAGAAGTAGAAAATGTAATGTTCAGCCATATTTTACTCAACAGACTCTACATGTAAAAGCTGGAACACAATATAAACTACAATCATCAACCATACTTTTCATACAAAACATAACAACTTGCAATCGTCAGCACTTTATTCACATCAGAATATTCCAAATTGTAACAATATTATGAGTTACTTCTCACACTAAATCAGCAGAACATAAGTACAATAATCACATTCAATTACGTGCACATTAAGGTTGCTGAAAAAGTATGATATGCTGAAATTGGCTTAGTAACATAGTAGAAGCAAGGCTTAGATTTGGAAAAAACATAGCGAAAACTGAAGTAAATATAAAGCTAAGACACATGTGAGTAGTAGCAGTTTTTAAAGCAACAAAAGCTTCTACTTCTCATAATCGAATTATTAGAGATATCACAACTTACCTGACATGTCTTCTAATTAGTAAAGATATCATGACTTACCAAACCTCATTTTGGAAAAAGCGTAAACAACACCACACACACAATCTCTTCACTTTATACCTCCATAGTACAAAATTAGTACCTTTATTTAAGTACTTGCTTAATTGATATATCCATTATTTATCAACCGCAGAGCATCGATCCCTTCTTAGCCTCAAGCCATCGGATGAACAGGTTCAAGTGTGAGTGACCATCCATATTATGATCGATTTCAACACCCAACTTTTTTTCTCTAATCATTACTACTACTATTATTACCAATCTGACTAATTCTTGCCATGCTTAATCATGGTCTCTTAACAAATTAGTAAGAATTATGTTCAAACGATTAAGATTTCAGGTTATTAACAACATGTAACTATGAGCGGATAGCTGGATAAGTGCATATTAATACTGCTTGTAGTAGCACTATAATGTACATTAAAGACTTAGGATAAGTGTAGATTAATAGTGTACATTAATAGTGTAGTTTAATATTGCTTACAGTAGCACTTAAGATTTATTTATCTGATTATCATAAGTTCAGCTCGTTTTTCTTCCAAAAGGTTTATAACTCAGATGGTGTAAGGTATAAAATATGGCAACAATTCTTAACTTGTGCTGACACTTAAAATAATCAGATGCGGAAGAACATAATTCAAATTCAGTAAAAAGTAATCATTATTATTGAAGTACATCTAATTCAGGTAGTAGCAGCAGGAAATTAACAGAATACAATACACGCGACAGGAAATTAACAGAATACAGTTCGTGCACATGGCTATTGGTGCATACACTTCATGAAGGAAAATCACAAATGAATCTGCCAGAAACCCAAGACGTAAAGATTTGGCATAAAAAAATGCTTGCTTCAAGAATCATATACTATCCGTAGATCAAGTTTAGGCTAATCTCTGCATTCTTCATGCTAGAGCTGCTGCACGGAATGTTACAGTACTTTCAAAGATAAGGTGTATAACTTAAGGCATGTGCAAATAACTATTTGGATCAAAGAAGATATACTGCAATCAGGGGTAAAAGGAAACTTTCACTTTCTTAAGTGTCTTCCACACAACAGAATTAGACATTTAAGGAAATTAGTCAAAAAATCTAGAGGTATATTATGCCCATCCATCTCTTTTCTAGTCCAGATGACAGGAAACTTATTAATATGTAATCAACTGACACTAACATGGAAAAATGCTTCAGAGTATGTGTTTTGGGACGGTACACATCCCCGGAATCTAAGTGATTCATCGATCCAAACCGAATTACCACCATAGAAGAATACTCAAATTTTCCAAAACTGAGTACGTGTTCGTCTAAAGTACATATCCCATAGAAACTGAGTACGTGTTCACCTACCAAACAATCCAAACTACCACCCCAGAAGAATACTCGTACTTATCAAAACAAACAGATTCTTCGATCCAGAAGTAGAGGAAACCCAGGAAGTGAGCCAGAAGATGGAGACGAACATAAACCCTAATCTAGAAATAGAGGGGAAAGTAGAGAATCGTTACCGGTTTTAATCCACACCTACTCTTTCTGGGATTCAAGGTCTTCAACTTTGCTCAATCTCTCTGGTACATCCTCGCTCATGGAAGCGTACTGAAGCAATTGAGGTTCTGTCTATAGAATATTGTCGATGAGAAGGGGTTAACTAGTAGCGCTAATTAGGTTCATTATTCTGCCCAATTTTGTTCACTGAATAGGTTTTAGTAACTGATTAAGGGTTATCAATATAGAAAACCTATATACTGTACTAACTTAAAATTTAATGAGTTAGGTGTCGTTCGATAGCGGTTCTTGAAAATTCATGCCGATTAATGCGGGGCTTTATGCCGGGCGCGATTCGCCGCGAATCGTTGGGGTTAATCTTCATTCCCAATTTCTGTGTTCGTTGCAGACGATTGAAGAAGACGATGTTTTTTGTCCAAAAGACCATAACACCCTGCAATGATTCATGAACGACAGCACTCGCTCAACACGCCGGTGTCATCTTCTTCATTTGCTCATTATTCTACTCCCAAGTCCCGTTCTGCAGCACCTCTGAAACAATTAAAATTCATTCACAAATTGAATTCTCCTTAATTGAAAGGAAGGAAAAGGGCATAAAGCTCACCATTTCTATGCGCAATTGTTCGTTCACACAGTACTTAACAATGGAGCAAGTCGAAGCCTATCTACTGTGTGGTTGAAGATAAATGAAGAGAAGTAATGCTGGAGGGGATGTAATCTGCCCACCGGATTCAACGGTAGTGCAAGAAGTCTATAGATTGGATACTTCTACTATTAAATTCAATATAGGAAACAGATCGTACTTCATCGGCAAGGGTAGGGTTCACGACTTCAATTGAAGACGATGATGTTGGATAAGTAATTACATTCAACAGTATAAGGGTGAAAGCGTAACTTCAGTTGAACTGATAATCGTCAAACAAGATTATCGATTCTGAACGCAGGGTATATCTGCGTTTGCATAAAGCTCCAAAATCACATTAATCGACCTATTTCAGGTTGAACTTTATCAGTTAAAGTTGTGGCTTTGTGTGAGCGAATCGTGAGAAACGCACGAATTGTGGGGATCGAACGGCCCCTTAGTAAAATAGTGACTTTATGTCAGTAAAAATTGGTGTGTATTGACACATTAATAAATGAGTCAATAAAAATTATTTAGCTTTTACAGACACATATAATGTGTCAGTAAAGTATACTTATAGAGACACTAAGCTATGTGTTACTAAAAGCGTGTGTTAGTAAATAGTACTTATTTTGTAGTGGACAAACAATATAAAAATTTATTAGTAAGATATTAACTATACCTTAAATTTTTTAAAATATGTACAAGTAATAAAGAATTTTGTGGGTACTTCATTTACAATTGATCATATTTTCTTGTGTTATAATGTTTTATTGTTACCTTATTCCTTGACTTTGTCAACGGTGCAGCTTTTTTTGAAGTTATTTTGTCTATCTGAACATTTTTACTATCATATTTTGGTAAATTTTGTCTATTTTAGATAACCAATTCCTTCATACCCTTCTATATTTTTATTTTCTTATGCCAATTGCTCAACCTAATTTCATATAATGATTCATATTAACTTACTCGGAGATAAAAGCTTGAATTGTTGTGATATATCTAAATAATAAAAGTACTATCATAATTGTTGTGATATATCTAAATAATAAAGCTTGAATTTTTGTGATTCATATTAACTGACTACATATGCCAGTTGCACTTAATTATATTACCAAATTTTTTAAATAATTAAAAGGTACTCATTTTGAAATAAAATGTAATAGTTATGCTTTAAGTAATAATAAAATAGCTAGGTATAAATTAGACACAAAATTAATTATTCTTAATAATTTAAAACAAAAAAATAAGTTACTTTATGTTAAGTTATTAAATAAACTAGTACATTCATATTCAGTTAAAATTACTTTATAAAAATGAAGCATATAATATTAGTAAATTTTTTAAATTTTAGAGGAGGGGACACGAGGAGAGATTTCTTAACATAATACTAATATTTTGAAAGGTGATTTCTGTTTCTGTTATTGATATATTTTGACGAGGTGCTAACATACTAAAAAAGAAATAGAATGATTATTTTTTTATTTATCTATGCACTATATCAAATTCTAATGTAAAAATAAAAAAAGATAATATTACTCAAGTTCTTCTAACTCGATTTTCCATCTTCATTGTGGAATGAGATTCCTTTTGACAACTCTTTACTTGTGGTTGGCTGCCATCCATAACCATCAGACAACAGTTTGTAACCATTGACTGGTGAGCAGAGATCGCTAATTGATGATTAACAAACATTAAGGGTTTTTGTTTCAAGCAGGGAATCCAACGAAATCAGGAAAAGAAATGAAGAGAAATGAAAAAGAATTCCCTTTGATTTTTCCGATTGTTTGTTTGAGTCAGTGGGAATGAAATAAATAACTGATCAACGGCCACCGGTCAATGGTCAACGTCTGTCGGCTGCCGGTCAATGGCTATTAATTGCCGATCAACATTCACCGGTCACTGGTCAATAGTCACTAGTTATCGGCCAATGGTCATATGTCGCCGGTCAAAGTGTATTGGGGAGGGGGAATCTCATCCCCATGTAAGGGATGGGGAATCAAAATAAAGAGTTTTGGGTAATACCATCCCAATTCCTTTTCAGATTACCCAAAACAAATGTCCCTTAAATGACAACGGTTGAATAATGGTTCATTTCTCTTTCATTTCACCAAACAAATGGATACAAAAATTTATTTTCCCTCTCCCCTACTTTATAATTCCCTAACTTTTCTACTCCATGATCAAACTCGATAGACGTTTAAAATTTATATTTCTTACAATATGCCCTAAGATTCTCTGTAAATTAACAATATGCCCAAAAAATATACGACTTTACATTGGGCCCGGGCAATTTCTATTGTACAACCGGAAGCACAATGCTCCGTGCTTCCGGTGTACACGTGTAAAAAATTATCTTATGTGGCAGTGATGATGTGTGTTTTAAAGTTTTTGTTTTTATTTTAAAATTTTAGAAAACAGATTTTAACTTAAGTAAACTTGTTATTACTATAACCGCTCAGTAAAAATCTAGAAAAAATATACAAGAACAAAAGTAATTTATTATTTAAAATCAAACTTTTAATTTAAATAAATATATTAATACTATAACCGTTAAGACGAATTCTTAAAGACGAATTCTTAGAGAAAATCTACAACATAAACGGTAATTAAATATTACTATAGTTATCTTAACCTAACTTGAAATTTTAAAGACGAATTCTTTATGTTTTTTCTCAGAACAACTAGTTCCGGAATGAACTCTAACAAAATTAAGGAACAATGTGAAATAAATTTTGAACGAAGGGGTTAAAAAGTTGAACAACAAGTATAAATTATATGAATACAAACTTGATGTTTAAAAATTGGTAAAACCAATAAATACGGTATATACTGATACCATTTATTATATAATTTATAATGAATAACAGGATAAAAATATGAACAATTTATAAACAATATTAAACATATGATCCAAAAAAAATGAACAAATAGTATATTATATTGACATTGTTTTATTATAAAATTTCTTATCAACAAACTAGATCTAGTTTTTGAACACTTAATAATAAATAGTTGAACATATGGTCAAAAAAATGAACAAACTAATTCTATATTTTTAAACATGGACGTGAGTTTTGAAAATTGAACAATATGCAATAAAATTTGAACAAGGTGTTTTAAAAGTTGAACAACTAATACCACGTATCTGAACCTAAACTTAAAAATTTTAAAAACATATTCATTTTTTACATAATTTTCTTTGAATAACTAGTCTCGAGGTTAAACTTTAACAAAACTCAAAAACAATTTGAAATAAATTTTGAACAATAAAGTTAAAAAGTGGTACAACTAGTATCACACAGATCAATGGTTTATAACTTACATGTGGTTACGACATTGAGGAGGTCCTCTAGTTTTTCATCATTCAATTTCGTGGATTTATGCATGGATGTCAATTGTGAAATTCTTTCTTCTTCAACAACTAGTTACTAGAGTGATTGGGCATAATCAAATTAAAAATAAATTGTAAACTTTAGATTTGGGTTTGAATTGATTTGACTGAGAATAAGGAGAAAGAAAGAGAAGAAGAATTCGAACGACGATAACTGCGATGAAGAAGAACGACGATAACTGCGATGAAGAAGAACGACGATAACTGCGATGAAGAAGAACGACGATAATTTCAATAAAGAAGATAATGGTAACTGGGATGAAGAAGAACGACGATAATTGCGATGAATAAGAACCATGATAAATACGAAGAAGAAACATTTTTAGATATTTAAAAGAAATCTTTTAAAATCATGAATTGTTAAAATACTTTATAAATTTATGGAGAAATTAAAATAATTTTATTTATATAAAGGGTAAAAATAAAACTTGAAAAATAATATAGCCCACTAAAAAGAAATGACACGTCAGCACCGGAAGCACGACGACATGCTTCCGGTTGTATACGGTTGTATAGTAGACTAATTGCAGTGATCCTATTATTGTTAAAATCGGATCCCCAACTAACCTGAACAATGGTACCTCAACACCTGCGGATGTGGCTCATTAGAAGGAATTAACCTGGAGGTAGTTTTGCCCATTGAAACACCACAAGCCTAGAGTACTAAGCATACAAAGCAACATGGAAAAGGCAGGAAAAAAAGTATCCCACTCCATCCGCAGAAGCCAGACGCTGTTTCAAATATGGACAGAGATTGAGGATCAATTGTCCGTTCCCTAATACATCTCTGGCTAACATTGATCGAATACTGAGAAGTAGTGGGAAAGGGCAATCGAGGCACTAACAATGGAACGGGGATGGTGACAAGATCTCCATCACAATGATCTCCCTCCTCTCTCCTCTCACATACAGTAACCCCCTCTCGACATTTTTCCCAAAACACCATGTCGCCACCGCCTAGCCTCACCACCACCACAACCAAGCCTCATCTCTGCCACAACCAGCACCGCCCACATGAACAGTCACAAACAATACCCGAACGGCCACCAAAAGGGGGGAAATAGTACGGTTTTCATTGATAATCTCAGTGAGAAAACGGGACTGGGCTCCTTGTGGAGAACTTTCAGTCAATTCGGGAGAATCGTAAACATTTACCGACCAACGAAGCGTCGGATAGCCACTAATACTCGATACGCCTTTGTGGGATACGAGCACGCTAGTCAAGCAGATGAAGCTATCCGCATATCAAATGGGCAATGGATAGATGGGAACCGAATCATGAGCCAGCCGGCGAGGCCACTGCGGAGAAGGCCATCCGAAAGAAGGACAAATTGCTATAGTCAGAATCCCCCACCGCCACCTCAGGAAGATGCCCATTATCATTCCCCCCCGCTGTACCAACAGAAGGCAGCTTGGTCAAATGATACAGGGGATCAAGAACGGCAGCAAACATCAGGAGAACTAGACCCGTCGGCGCCAATCAAGGCGGCACCGTCGGCACTATTGATCCCGAGGCTGGACAGGAGTATCAAAGTCCACACGAAGGAAAAGTCGAGTATCGAAGAAGTGCAGGCAAAATTATTAGGATGCCAAGAGGTTGAACATGTATTCTCCTTGTCCTCCTATGAGTTCATCGTACTATTTAAAGAAATGGAGGACAAGCAAAACTTTTTGCTGCAAGCAATATGGAACGCAGAGGAATGGAGAATAGAGGATTGGAATGAAAATGAAGATCAACCCTGGAGAATAGCTACCGTAGCCATTCGAGGCATTCCCCCTCAAGCTTGGTGTGACGCAACAGCGCGTGCTATACTGGGCAGATTCGGGAGAGTACACACAATTGAAACCAACATGAACGAACTCCCCAGAAGCTTGGAGGTGTTTGCGGTGATAGAAACAACTACCTACAAAGTAATCAATGATGAAGTTGATATCATCTTTGATGGCAAAGTAACGGCAGTAGGAGTAGTAGAATTCTGGGCAGAGGAGTTGACAGAAAGATATGACGCGAAGCCGCCGGAGAACGGCACCACCGAGTTTCAGGCGGGAGAGACCAAAGGACAGGATGGAGTAAGCACAGAAGACACGTCAGCAACTGCTCAATTCCAAACACTACAAAAAAGCCAACCAATGGAGCACTCAAGAATTAGTGCGGCCCATGAGGAGAAGACAGGGCCAATAGTGGGAGACAGAATTTGGGTGGATAATGATGAAAGGACTGGTGAATTAATGGGTTATATAGGGAGATGTGAAAGTGGGGGCGCATGTGGAAAAAAGAAGTCACTAATGTTGATTAAAGTGATGGGCACGAGAAATAACGGAAGTTGGGAAGGCATTGGTTTACTAAAACAAGTGTGGGATTTTTTCACTTTATTAAATTGGGTAGGTAATTTCCAAGAAGCTGCTTCGTCTCTGGTTTTGTTAACCAAACAACATGGAAATGTAATCAGTGGGCTCGACGATAGTAGGCCTAGGCCCCCTGTGAACAGGCCAGTTGCATTAAATAGGGGGGAGCGACCCGAGACCCTGCTAAGCCCAACAGCCGGCCCTTCCCATTCGCCTCCCACTTCAACATTTTCCTCAAGCTCTTCGGGTGATTCTTCTCCATCCCAAGATGAGGAGGTCTCCTCGGCCACAGGGATTGGCTTAATCTGTAGCCCAAACCAAGGGCGCCCCACCCCGGTTGACGGTAAATCGATTCCAGCTTTCAATCTGCAGGTGGTTCTTTCCCCAGTGGACAATAACAAGAAGAACAACAAGTGCCCCAGGCCTCGGAGGAAGAAACAAAAGAAATCCGTCCCAAGAATATCCGCCGAAGCAAGAGAGTGCTTTAAATACGGACAAAGGTTGCGGATTCATTTCCCGTTCCCAAAGAGATCACTAGCAAACATTGATAGGATCCTGAGGAACAGCGGGAACAGAAATTAGCCTCGTTCGCTAAATTATACGCCGACATTGGTGGTGCAAGTCTGGGTTGGATGGATATGGAAATGAGCCCAAAGTCCAGGTTCTTCGCTGTTCGCAACAGCATAAAGGATTGCTGTGAAGTTGGCCCTCTTCTATGGGCAAAAACTATCGTTTCAACTTGTTTGTTTTGTTTTTTTTCTATGTTGGTCATGTGACTGCTATAGTCCCTCTTGGCTAGGACTTCTCCTAAGCTGATTAGACCATGCCTGGTCATATTTAGCTACCTATGTAGCCCCCTGATAAAAAAAAACAATGGAACGGGGATGGATTTTCAAAACGTCCAAGTTTCAAAAGAACTGAGAAAAGAGAGTTAAAGAAGGAAAGTTCAAAGATCCTGGATAAGTGTCATCTGGTGGGGTATGGTTGCGAACCTGAATGTCGAAATCAAAGACAACTTCCTCAGTGGTATGAGCAAGTTCCAATTCGCAGATCAAGAAAGAAGGTGGAAAGCTACCTAGATGATCGCAATGTACAACATGTGGTCTACCAGGAACAGGTAATTTTAAAAATTTTGAACTGCATTGGGTTGAAATGGAGAAATGATCTTCAAGATGCAGGTGGTAGATTGGTGCAAATTAGAAAAGGACTTTCAATTGTTTTGATCGCTAGAGTAGTCGTCTGTTGTAAGGTTTGTTTTATAGTTGCTGGAGTTTTTTTGGCTAGTCAATCTAGCTGTCTAAACAGTTTTCGGTTGTACTTGCTACTTGTTAGTCATAAAAAAAAACTGAATTCATTGACATCGCGACTTTGAACAGTTTTCAGCGGATACCACTGAACCATTTTAAATCTCAAGAAGTCACGAACACTATTGAATAGTAGGGAAATTGGTTATAGTTTTTAACATGATTTTAATAATGTAATGATTACTACTCTTTTTTTTATGAATTTCAGTAATGTTTTATATTTTTTTCGTGTTATAGTTAGTTTATAGTAATTTCTATAGTCTTCTAAATATACATAGGCATTTGTAAAAAGGCTAGGGCATTATAGTAGTTTTCATACCCCTTTCAACAATTCTTTTGTTATAACTTGTAAATAGAAATGTTTATGGTGGCATTTGACTGCAATTTTTCAAACTTGCGGGTTTTTAAAACTAAAGGAATAATTTGACGTGCAGCATGAAGAATATTGGAAATTTGCAAAATTTACAGGTGTGTACAGTGGAAATTTTTAACACTACTTTAGGACATATTGGGACCTGTTTTGATTGCTGCACATTGGCTAAGAATAAAACGGACGAGAAAATGTGTCAATGTCGCACCAGATCCAAATGCTACATTTGAAAGATAACATCAAACGCCAATATTAACCTAATTTTTTATTTTCCCACAATTGTTAGTTATTACCTGTTTGAAAACATTTTATTTTCAATAGAGTGAAAAACTAAATGTTTGCTCTTTATCTATCAAGGTGATATAAAGGACAAGTTTGGCCGGAGACGAACTTGATATAGTTATTTATTTTCTTAAAAGGGATACCGTCTGGTAATGAAGATGGGGACCCGATCCACTACTATCGATAAATATAATTTAGGTCTCATCGTTTGATAATTGAATTTGAATCTGAGTTGATTGTTATGTGATTGAGGTAATTTTGTTTAATCGGAATTGGTAATATAATAATTTGAGTTTCTGGTGACTTGAAGTAAAACAGCAATGATAACGCGGATAATCGGAAACGGGAAAGAAGATGATGGATTCTGTTGGAGAGATATAAACCGCAATGATATAGAACGCAACATCGTAGGATGTTTACACCAGAATATATTCAAGAAGCATTGCCGTTGCTAACATGAAAACTTAGGTAATGTAACTGCAATAGCTCACTACTGTACCTAAACACTAGAGACTTAGCATAACTAGTTAGGGAAGAGAAGAAATGGAAAATTCAAGGGACATATCAACGGATATTTCAGAACTACATGCATCTCGGTTGATTGGAAACAAAAATTACTCAATCCACCAACAAATCAACAGAAGTATCTAAATAAAAAATGGAGTGGTAAGATAAAATCAGAGGAAAAAAACCAGGATCGAAGGATATCAAAATACCATATCCACGATCACTCGAGGCTTCTTCTTCCCTCTTCAAAGAATTTCACTTCCTACGTACGTGAGATCACCTAACCAACCAAGTCCGTCCGATAACAAATAGATTCAGACTACTCGATCGAAATTCGGTCTCATCATTTTCTTATTATCAACAGCGTTCTCCACTCACCCTTCTCTAACAATCACACCACTTCGTCTATCCCCAGCCATCATCATCTCCTTGAACTCATCAAAATCAATCATACCATCACCGTCACCATCAACACCACTAATCATCCTCCTACAATCCGAAACCGAGCACTCATCCCCCAGACTACTCAACACTCTATGCAATTCCTCCGCCGTCACTCGACCATTCCCGTCAATATCGTAAACAGAGAACGCTTCACGTAAATTCACCATCACTTCATCCGGATCGACACCATTCGTGTTGAGTTCAACGAATTCTTCGAGACTTATGAATCCGTCTCCGTCGGAATCGACTTCTTTGATCATACGAATAAGTTCGTCATCGGAAACTTTCTGACCGAGGCTTGTCATGATTGAGCCGAGTTCAGTTGAGCAGATCTTGCCGTCACCGTTCGCGTCGAATTTGTTGAATACGTGTTTGAGTTCCGTGAGCTGTTGGTTGTGGTGGTGTGTGTGGCGAAAGTGTGAGGAAGATGAGGCGACGGAGTGGTTGTTGTTGTTGTTGTTATTGTAGGAATTGATCCTAGGTTCTGGTGTGGCGGATATTGGAATCGAAGATGATGATGAGGATTTCTTCTTTCGTCGTAATAGTGATTTGAATGCTTCCATTGGTTTCTTCTTGGTTTGTGGTTGCTCCATTGCAATTGTTGATATCCGATTTGATTAGATGAGAATGAATGAATTTCGGTACGTGCACAAAGAGCGATGGGGGTGTGAGAATTAAAGAGAGGAGGGGATTTAAGGAGGTGTGTATGAGAGGGAGACGAGGCGGGGTAAATGAAGAAGGAGAGATCAGTACGATTCGAGCAGTTCCGTTATCTCACCTATGCCGCATAAAGTGCAAATTCAGTTGAATTCTTTCATTTTTTTCAAGCTTCATTTGGGAAAAGGTTACTGTAGGTAACTTCTAGGCAATCTTGAAGTTTTTACTATTTCTGATTGTATTATTCCAGACTTCCAGTAGTTAACAAGACTGTTAATAATTCTAGATGGAGGTTATTTAGAGATAGTTGATACTTTATAGATGATATAAAGATATTTATAGATGTAATTTTCTTTTCTTTTCTGCAAAACAACGCTATTATAAATGATTTATTCCCTCCGTCCTGAATTCATCGTCTTATTTGTTGTATGTCACGTTTTTCTATTTTAATATTAAATATATAAGATAAAATAATTTTATAAAACTAAATTTTGTAATATATAGTTTAATCATATGTAAAACTTAAATTTTAAAAATTATTTTATCTTATAGGTTAAAAATTGAACTCAAACGACATGTCCAAATAGTAAACAGTCAATGCAGGACGGAAAAGACTTAAGTAAGCGATTTCTTCGACTCCGGCAGTTTAACTCATTTGAGAGGAAGAGCGCATTTCATATTTTTATCAAGTTAGCCAAAAAAACAAGGAGGAAAATCTGTGCAACTTGATGAGGACGACGGTTACACTTGCCAATTCCACACGCTAAACGTGCCGGGAGGACCAGTGAGTGAACCATCGTGGATACCAGAAAGCTCTCTTCTGCTTGCTTTTATTCAACAGATTACAGTATAACTAGTCCATCGTGGTGTTAAGTGATTGACATCCGTGTGGTGGAGGACTGAAGTAGGGGACGGAAGGTCCTGAATTCGAATCCTCTTACCACCCATTTTGGTGGGGGAAAGGAGTTTATTTTCCTGTTACTCATTCTAGGGGAGTAGAGGAATGAAATATCGTGAAGGACGGTAGTGGGAAAGGAGTACTAAAAAGGTTATGTAAGAGTTGAGTCGGTATTGTTTGATTTTGATCCTTGTGACACCCTAGATCATGTGCCTATAATTATCAAAAAAAAAAAAATAGTCCATCGTGGTGATGAGTGGCTTATTGGCCAGCCAGTACTTCGTCAATTAGTTACTTGCTGCTATACCCTCCATTAAGTTTGGACTCAACTCGGCCTATCCAGACCAAATTCAACTTTAATTGTGCTCATAACATACAAAAAACAGTCACGAGCCATACAAACCCCAGCCTGTAAATAAATCCAGAATCCGGAAGCTAAAAAGCCTTACCAATTCTGGTCGCGTACCTTATTATTATAACATCTCTTTCTTTGAAAAAGAGTAACCTACTGCTTGTAATAAACTTCTAATAACAATTTTTTAGTACAATTCTAATAGTATAACTCATGGTGCGACTTCTTATCACAACTGGGTTATCACACTTTTTGACTGTATAATAGACATAAATATTCAGAGCAATTGATTGAATCTTCTGGGACCATCATCGATTCTTGAGCAGGAGGAGGTATGAAAATATATCGATTGCGCTACTGGAAGAGGTATACAATTCATGTACATCTTTGAGAGTGTTGAAAATTAGAATATACATAGAGAAAAATAAAAGCACTAATTACACCCTCTTACTAACCCGCACATATATACTCCCAGCATGACCTTGAAGATGCAAACAAGGGAAGGATAACCGAGGGAGCCTAGCCTATTAAGAAATTGGCAACAAGAAAAAAAATTCAAGATCAAGACTAAAATTCTTATATCATATATGTGGAATATGAATCAAGTACATCCAGTGGCGGATCCAGAATTTTAAATTAGGTATGTCAAACTTATAAATTCAGATTTTTGAAGTTAACAATAAACTTTTATATAATATTATATTGAAGTTGTGATCATATTGACAATAGATGCTAGTAGTATAAGGTCTACAGTAAAATAAATTTTAATTTTAAAAATAGTAAAAAAACATTTTATTCTTAATCAAAGTTAGTAAAGCATCATTCATGAACAAACTAGAAGAATAAATTTAGGTTGACAAGTAGCAAATGTTAACCGACAAATTAAGTAATTAACTTTAGGGCCTTTGTTGTTCTTATAGATAAAAAAAGATGGAAAAGAGGGAGTACATAATAAATCAAGATTAGAGAAAATAAACAATATTCGGACACAATTAAAATATATAAGGACTAAAACAAAACTAAAAAAATTTAAAAGCAAAATATAAAATACACACAAAGAGTGATTTACAAAGTGAAATGCAACTATTATTAAGGTCATTCTTTAGCCTTGAACTCATTTTATTTTACATATATTAGATGATATTTTGTAATGAAATAAACAAATTGCATTATTCATATTTGAACTCAACTCATATTTATCAACACATGAATGTCAAACCACCTAACTAAACATGATTCGTTATAGCATATAAATAAATTTTAGCTTTATTATGAATTATATGTGTGTTAGTTGACACACTACGTTCTACATTGGATCCACCCCTGAGTACATCAAGAACTATAAGATCAACTTCAAAAATTCCGCAGTGGAAAGAGGAAATAAATTATTAATATAGGTTATTCTTACGAAGAACAACTGCCGTGAAATTTTCCTGTATGGCGGTATATCACGAACCGAGTTTGTTTGTGGATTTATGATCTTTTGTACACCACACTAACGATCAGGATGTTTGGCTTGATAAAAACCAACTTTGCTCATTGAATTGCATGAAGATAGATCGGCAGCTGGGGGGACTGACAAGGGAAAAAAGTGCATTATTAAGATTGATAAGTTTGGGGTAAGTGGCTTACCACGTACAAATCTGTACGGCCACATGTTTTTAGAAAAACAATAATATGTATGTCTACATATAGAAAAATAGACAATAACTTATTTATATCATGCACTACTCTTGTATGTTTCTATATAATCTAATGAAGTTAACTTTTATGAAAAAAGTATATATATTTAATTTCATTAACAATAACATTAATTATGCATCAATGTTACATGATAATGATTCATAGCGAGCAATTGTAATTTCAATATATAATATGTATATTGTTTTTACAATTTAATTTCAATATTTTATTTGTTAGATAACAGTGTAATTCGTGATTTTCAAATCGAGAACTTGTACGCACTGATGGACCCTCCCCCTCCCCCCCCCCCCCCCCCCCCCCCCAAATTCCTACGAACTTCTTGGTTTGTTCTCCCTGATTGAGCAATTTCTCGGCGTGGATCGTCATGGTTGCCTTTTGGCTGTTCGATTCCCATAAAGGGCGTCAATGAAAAGGTTTGGATTTATCTCCATCGTCCTTGATCCAAAGATCCAAGGATAGGAGGCCCAGATCCCCACCTTTCCGATAATGTTCTTGATGTTTTAAAGTATACCCATAGATCGGGAATGCGAGAGTATGAAAGCGGGAAAAGACAATAGGTTTATAGTCATTCGACCAATTTAGCTTACGTTCACTTGTTGATACAATGTCTTTATTCACTTCTTGGTATTCCATTGATACAGTTGAGTATTTGGACTACTTGTCTCTCTTCTGCTTTGTATGTCCCAGATGAGTATCCAAATAAGCATGTTTTAGGGGTGTATTTAGTATACTTTATCAACACTTTTCATGCTCATTTCTCTACTCTAGCTAGTTTTCCTTTAGTTTTGTGTTTTATTGGTGTTTTACACAATTATTGTTGAAACAAGAGGAATAACATAGATAGATATAAAGTAGGCGAAGAGACGAACGTGTGGGCGCAAACAGATCCAAAATCAGAGCTATAACGAAAAAGATAGAGCATTTTGAAGTCCAACCTACCCAGGAGACCGCCCCAGTGGGTTGGTCGAAGATGGATTTTCTTCTCTGTTACAGACCTCCCCTGCCGACCGCCCCATAAGGTCGGTCGACGTGAATTTTTGCCCAAATATATGTTTTAAAAACAAGAATTTTGGGGCATTTCTTCCCCATTCTACCAACTCGGCCCCAACTCTCACTCAGCCCTTACAAGGCGAAAATAAAGGTAAAAAAAAAGAGGAGGAAAGAAGAGAAGAAGACGAAGAGAGAAAAAGAAGGAATATTCCACCTCCATTGAAGCTCCCAAGCTCCATTAATGACTATTTCTTATCATTTTTATCCTCTTTTGCTCTTCAACGATTGAGTAGAATCTTTTGTGCTCTAGGATGGGGTTTGACCCCAAATCCCTAAATGTTGCTTGTAATGTTTACCTCATTATAGTAGTTGATTTGTATCTCCTAAATGCTTCAGTAATGCTTTATATTGCATTTGTAATTCCTTGCAAAATCATGCCTTGAGCTTGGAATTAGAAAAATTGGGGATAAACTCTAACTTTCATAGTGGAACTTTAGGGCTATTGTTAGAAGCTTGAACTTAATGCTATCTAGTGACTCTATCCTTCTTGAATTAAGGGATATGATTAATTAGGTAATAATTGGATAATCTTTACTTTAACTCTAATAGACAACTAAAGTGAATTATGTTTATGAGTACATGAAATACCCCAAACTTAGATAGGGTGTTTAAGTGATAAACTAAGATATAAGAAGGCTAAATAACGCCTTAGAAACATTAAGAAACCATTTTAATCAAAGAAAACATAAGGAAACACCAAAAGAGCAGTTTAAGCAAAAATGTGCTCTAAGCTTGGAGAGACTTGGGTGAGTACCCAAATATCATGCTAAGACCTTAGTAATATCCTAATGGTCATTTTAAACCAATTACCAAAGAAAACCAAGCTTGAAAACAAGTTAAAACACAAAATGTGCTTTAAGGAGTCTTAAAGCACATTTTTGAAAAAATTGTCTTAGAAAGGGGTTTTAAGTGGCTAAATGCCCATGATTACTCCTTAATTAACTTGTGTACTAATTAGTATCACATTAAGAAGTCTAAATCAATGGGAAATCAAAAATTTCACAATTATGTGCACTAGTTTGTGAATAGTAACCAAATAGTGACTAGTTTAGTCTTTAGTCAATTAAGCTTAGTTAGTTAGTCAAACAAGACCATGACTAGCTTAATAATAAGGGGGTGGCCGGTTTTTAAGGTGATGATTCACCACATGATCAAATAAGAAAAGAAAACAAGAGATAAAGTAAAAAAACTACTATTTGCTTTAACATAAATATCCCACCTTTACTTACCTCTCTCCTCATCTCTTCATTCTTCATCTTCTCCACCGGTTTCTCTTGCTCTCTTTCTTCTCTCTCACGTAAAACTCAGCCTCCATGCTAGCTCCATCTAGCTTTGATCACTACTTGCTCATTTTAGCTCCAAAACCAAAACAAATTACATATTCTTCTTAGTTAGCTCAAGCTCTTCCTTTCTGTCTTTCCAAAACTTCAAGAGCTCTATTTTGGTGCCAAGCCAAACCACCATATAAGGAGAAAATCCAAGTTTGGAGAGTTCATTGGCTTCTCCATTCTCTTAAGGTAAAGAATATGTAAGAAAAACTAGGTTTCCACCATTTTTCTTAATTACCGAAAATCTATACTCATGGGGTTCCATTTGTATGCCTTGTTCTAGCTTGTTTTCTACTCTCCAAAGGATAGAGGAGGTCCTTCTTTGCTCATATCCAAGCTTGTCTTGAGAAACCAAGGTAAAACAATCAATTTAATACCTTAAAACACATTTTTAACCTAGGTTTTATTCCTTAAGGTTAGTGTGTTGTTTAGTACTCATTGGAGTCATTGAATATTGGTTAGAACATTGGCAAGGAGAACTTGATTTGGTGACCGAGATTGAGCAAGGAAAAACCTAAGGAAGGAAGTTTGTGAAGCTTGAAAAAGAACAAGGTAAATGTCTTACCTTAAGGTGTTTAATGCATTAAGGGATGGGATTTACGTATATGGTGAGTGTAGCTGTTATACCCAAAATTTTGACCCCCCTGGTTAGGGTCTGCAAGGTTTTGGTGTCGTGAGGGATATTTAATCGGGTAATGAGGGACTCCGGCTCGATCGGCGTGTTCCAGGTCCTGAAGAGCAGTTTCGTCATTGTCAGGGGCGTTTTCGTAATTTTTAAGGCTTTTGAGATCTCCTATAGGCTTTCTCTCTCCTCCAAAGGGTGCCCAAATCAGCTCGAAATGCTTTGATATTTTAACCCATGATAGAGGATGACATTTTAAGCATAATGGCGTTGGAATTTTGATTTTTCAAATTTCCAATAATTTTCTAGCAATTTCTGACTGAATCTGACGAGAAATTCAATTTAAAAATGCTCCGACATTTAAAAAATTCGTTTCCACCTCAGAAAATTCATAATATCCATTCTTGACATGTGGTTAAAATTTCATAGCAAAATTCCTTTGGGAAGTTACTTAGTTAAAATATCGAAAAATCTTACTTTTACTAGATTTCTTTATCTTTAAGAAAGTCTATATAAAGGGATAGGTTTTTGGATAAAAGCAGAATCTCATATGCTGAAGAACCCTAGAGAGTCAGAAAACACAGCTCCTCCTCCCTCTCCTCACGTTTTCCAACACCCGGCCACCCAAATCATACCGAAAATCCCCCGAAATCACCATCTAAACACGTTTTCCCAATCCCAAAGCACCAATAATCATCAAAACCCCACAAAAACACCACCAAAACGTGAAGAACAGCAAGAACAACCAACAACCAGAAGCTTGGTTCGAAATCCTTTCGGGTCTGCCATCAACGAAGCACTCGACGAATCCCGGTGTGAAGAATCGTTGTGAATCCGGAGGTAAAGCAGGTAGAAACCTCACTTTCCTAATTCTCTACGGTATTATCTACCTTGCCTCAAAATCTGGGCTCAAACTAACCCCTCTACGCTTCTGTATTGCTGTTTGTTCAAGCCTCTGCCAATATTTGTTTACTAAGTTTCGTGCTTGATTCGAATTCAAATTGAAAACTTTCAATCACTAACGATTTGTAAATCTTTCAGGCTACACACCCATAAAATTTGAGCTCAAAACACCCTCGGGAACCTTCTGAAAACCCCTGTCCGTGGGTTGTCCGTGACCTCGGACCTATGGTCCGGGACCTCGGACGGGTTGTCCGAGACCACGGACACCCACGGACGGCGGCGGGATTTTAAAAATTCAAAATTTAGGTTTTTCTAATGATGTCCGGGCCCACGGACAACCTGTCCGTGGCCCCGGACTTTGCAAATTTTTGTTTTCCTCTAATTCGACTTTTCTGTATATTTAGGTTAACTAGGGTCCGTGGTCTCGGACGTTTGGTCCGTGGCTACGTCGGAGGACATAAGCAAATTTGACCTAATTCTGCCTCCGAAACCCTAGCTTAGGTAGCTTTTAATTTCACTTTAATTTTCTGTCAAAAATGCTAAAATCACAAAAAAAAACAGAAGCTTGCGCATTTAGGTTAAACACTCGTAATAAGCCGTAAATAAAACTAAGTAGAGGAAAAACGACTTCTGGGGGTAATGAAAGTAATTGAACCCTAAATAAGTCGAATATTAAGCCCCCGAACCCGAACTCTCCTTTCCTAATTTGATCTAGGTTAAAATTAGGTGGCGACTCATAATAGGTTCCAGTGAGCTAGCTTAGGTTTTAATAATTATTGTTTTATGACATAGTTATTAATCTTAGGTTATAAGTGGACCTAAAACCCGATTAGATCCTAATCAGCTTTAATCAACATAGGATAGGGTTTAGAATCGAGGCTCACAGACTGGCGACTCTGCTGGGGACTAACTTCTTAATTTTAACGTGTTTAATTTTAAGAAAGAGGGCTTAACTTGAAAATGTTTATTTATGGCTTTTACTATGTTGCTTGTTTACTTCTGTGCGCACTTTAATTTTTGCACCCTTGCATCATGTGAGAGCGAGGGTCCACTTAAACCGATTTCACCCCGGGACCCGTATGAGGGTCCCCTGTCAGGGACTCACACCTTTTAGGTGATGTGAACAAGTGGGGGAAAAGAGGAGGGTGTCGTCTAACCACACCCCCTTAATACCTGGGCCTTAGCCCCAAGCATTTTCCTGGCAGTACCCTTACCCAGCCCTTGTTTGGTCAGTCAAAGACCCGACCGTAGACGCACCCTTTTAGGTGATGTGAAAAAAGTGGGGAAGCCCAAAGAGAATAGCGTGCAAGCCCTATTCCTTTGTGGTGACCTGGGCCCCCCCCACAGCCTCTCCGGATCGATCCTTACCCAAATTGGATAAGCGTCAGGCGAGGACATGTTAAATTGTGGTGGGCCTTGTTTGCTTGTATGACCGGCCCACTACCCAACCTAGAAACTGATGGAATTTCCCCCTACTTCAACCTAGCCCAACCCGAATTTACGGCTTTATGTTTGCAGCCCAAAGGCCTTGTTTGGTTTGAATGAATTGATTGTTCGGGCTCAGGCCCAACAGTTTAGACTTAGGTGATTTCTCTCTTTCAGCCCAACTTGAATTATCAACTTAGCTCTGGGCCCGTGAAAAGCAAATTCACCTAAAACAATCCGTGAAAATCCATCAGGCCTCTTCATTTCAAGGCCCATTCCGGTTTAGGAAAAACCTTCACTCGGGCTTTGGCCCAAAATGCTAGATTTAGGTGTCATCTTTTATGTCCAATCAGAGTTACTCGACCCAAACAAGTTTGAAATTAGAGCACCATCTTACCAAGTACTCCTTCCCGGCCCAGAACTTCTGTCCAGTCCTCTTTTATTTTTCTGACAGACGGCATTTTGAAAACAGGTAAACTGTCATCACAAGCATGGAGGGAAAAGGAAGGTCAGTTACAACAGAGGATAGAATGCCAGAGATAGAGCTTAGGCTAAAAGCCATGGAGGAAGCCGTAGAAGAGTTGAGAAACAAGATCAACTCTCGGGATGCGGACTTTCATAGAGCCGCTAATGCAAGAGAGAATGGCCAAGCTGAACTAGAAGCCATGATGGCTGCCATGGAGTGGAGACATGGTGCTGTCAGGGATGCCATGGAGTCCAACTATATTGCTGTAATTGAAGAATTGAAGGCAAAGGTTCTCTCCCTGGAGGCCGAACGTCAAGCTCGGGACGAACTAGCGGGCAGATTTCTCAACTCTCTTCATGATCGTACAGAAGCTGGCCCCATCTGGGCCCAGGGTTCACAGGGAAATGTCGAGGAACTTGTTACAAAATTCCAGAAAGCTATTAAGCAGCCGGAAGTGGTCAACCAGGCAGCAACTTGTATTCAAGGTTGCACCCGAAAAAGGACTAGACAGCATGAAGAAGGCGCCAGTGGGTGGATAGGAGGTCCACGTTGGGACGTTAGAGCAATAGAGTCACCACAGCAACTCTGATCTGAGACAATTTACTAAAATCGGCCAGACGCTAAGTCAAGCGCTTGAGGAACTCCGAAGGAGAAGTCTGCTACAGCCAAAGGCCCCGAAGGCAGGACTTGCTCGATTGGGGAAAGATCTGAACCAATTCTGTCACTACCATCAGCTTCCTGGTCATGACACTGACCATTGCAGGGCCTTGCAGCATAAGATCCAAGACTTTATTGACCAGGGATTTCAGTTCTCGAAACGCGAGAACATTTTCGGACGTTCCATGCCAGAGCATCGCTAGGAGTTATCTTAATTTTGGTTTCCCTACTTGTTTCCTTAGTCATTCGGTGTAGTTTCTTTTTCCTTAATTAGCTTAGTTGGTCGTTGCTTTTCTTTTGAAATAGTCTAAACAATAAGGGATGTTGTTGTTGCACTTGTCTGCTATCAATAAGAGAAATGTTCGTTTTGCTTTCATGAAAAGTCCGAATTGGCATTTATACATTCATTCTCGCATCTTTCGGAAAAAAAAGCATGCTGTCTCATTGAACCCACCTGCAAGTGTTATAAGGTAGAACCCTTGTTTTCACCAATTCCTCTGCGCAAAGCCACCACTCCGCATACGGACACCACCTTCATCACATACATCCCATGTGTCTCACCACTCCACTTTCTCAACATTTCACTCAATACATAAAGCCAAAATTTGCTCCACAAGATCACCCCATCACCACTCACCATCATTATTCCACACAATCACCTTCCACAAATAACCTGGGTATTCAAAAGGCTTGTAGAAAAACCCCACAATAATACTGGGGGCAATCTGAGTTAAGGAACGATAATGTTTACTTCTTTAATGTGCAAACAAGTCTCTGAGTGAACGTTTCGCGAGAGTGCCTTGAGCGGTAAAACCAAGAGCGAAAGAGCGTGTCATTTTTACACGACTCCGGAGAGGTCACATTCAAAGGTGAGGTAAACAGCATGACTCCAACCGAAGGAGATAATTTGTAAATTTACGCTTAAACCTGTGAAAAGTAACAAAGAACGGATACACAACTATTAGGGATGACGAAGCACCTAGGTACAGCACCACACAACCAAAAGCTTGTGAACCCTGATATTAAACCCTAGGCACCCCCGCTGAGCTTTCCGTATACATCCACTTTTACAACATTACAAGCTCCACGAAATAAGCCAGCCAATGATGAATAACCGACCTGGTGACCAAAGGAAGCAAGGAGTCCGACTTCCGAACAAATAACTTCACAAGTCCAAAGAAGCGAAACCGCTACCAGCATGACGAAACGATCCGCAAATGGTCCCAAAGTGACACAGGATCCAAATGAGCTAACATCAAAACAGCTCTCAAAGTTCAAAACCGGGAAACACAAGAACCCCGAAAGGAAAGAAATTCAAAGAAAGGCAAACCTGAAAAGCCTTGAAGAAATCAAAAATTGGAAAAAGGAGAAAGGATGCAAGAAATGATTCAAAAATCTAGAGTTCCAAGCTCGTAAGCGAAGTCATCACGAAGTAGCCAAAACGACTTCAAGACAAAGAAAGCAAGTCCGAGAGAAGGTGCAAGTTGCGGCTTTGGTCACCCTTATAGCTCCACATATCCTAAACATTCCTCCATCGTCCCATTGTCTTTCATTACACCCCATAGCCACGTTATAAGCTCAAAAGACTTCCGACTTAGTAGTTGTGTATCCAATCACGTGAAAGTAACAGGTTGAACGCGTAAATCAAACAAATGTCAAATTCAATGGTTGAGATGTTTTGACCCAAAAGGGGAGCACGATTGCAAACGTTAAACACTTTGAGTGTAGGATAGAAAGCACCACATCAAGATAAACCCTGACCTTGCGGGAGTGAGACTTGTTTTGTGCAGTTAATCAAAGAGAATACTGGGGGCAATCGATCGTTCTGATCGATTGCCATAAAATCCTAAAAACTCAGATTGCCTTAAGGAAAAATACTGGGGGCAATTGTTGGTTCCAACAATTGCAACAACGACACCGATTGGGTCCCAAAAATCCAAAAACCAAAGGGTCAAACCCTCTTCATATCACACAGGCCCGTCCTAAGCCCTACCTCCACTCAAACATCCGCAGGCCCGTCCTAAGCCCTACCTTCACACATCCTCAGGCCCGTCCTAAGCCCTACCTTCACACTCAGACATCTGCATGCCCGTCCTAAGCCTTACCTTCACACTCAAACATCCGCGGGCCCATCTTGAGCCCTACCTTCTCTAGGTTCGACATAAACCCTAATCCTTCTACATCCTTTTGGACCCACCATACACTTGGCTCACTTTCACTTAGATCCAACCTTTAGGCTCGTCATAAGACCTAGAACCATCCTTTAGGCTCGTCATAAGACCTAGAACCATCCTTTAGGCTCGTCATAAGACCTAGATCCCACCTTTAGGCTCGTCATAAGACCTAGAACCATCCTTTAGGCTCGTCATAAGACCTAGAACCATCCTTTAGGCTCGTCATAAGACCTAGATCCCACCTTTAGGCTCGTCATAAGACCTAGATCCCACCTTTAGGCTCGTCATAAGACCTAGAACCATCCTTTAGGCTCGTCATAAGACCTAGAACCATCCTTTAGGCTCGTCATAAGACCTAGATCCCACCTTTAGGCTCGTCATAAGACCTAGATCCCACCTTTAGGCTCGTCATAAGACCTAGAACCATCCTTTAGGCTCGTCGTAAGACCTAGTTGCATTCCCTTAGGCTCGTAGTAAGACCTAGCATTACCTTTTAGCTTACCCACTCTCATCAAACACATTGCATTCATCTCATTCATATGGGCTCGTCATAAGACCTAGCTGCATTACCCAGGCGCGTCACAAGACCTGGCGACAGAAAGTTGGCGAGGTGATGGCAATAAATCCTCCTTTTGCGATGTCAACTTATTTTTGGGATCAATGAATGGTGGGCAAAGGCAATAAGTCCCAGGGTTTTTCCAGGAGTTATCCCTGCACACCGGCTTGGGGGGCGATGGCAATAAGTCCACATTGGGTCCAGCCAGGAGCATTAGCACGGGTTTCGGTCCCCCAGAAGCATCCGAGCATCATCAACATCATCGGCATTATCATCAGCATCAGCATCATTTGCATCATTAGCATTTAAGCATTCTTGCATTTGCATCCAGTTTTCACATCCTAGGCAGTCAACGCCTTAGAATAGCTTGACATCATTTTCATCACTTTAGGTAGTCAGCGCCTTAGAATAGCTCGACAGCATATCTTCCTTATAGGTAGTCAGCGCCTTAGAATAGCTCGACAAGGCTTTGTAGCTTAGGTAGTCAGCGCCTTAGAATAGCTCGACAATGCTTTGTAGCTTAGGTAGTTAGCGCCTCCGAGTAGCTGGGCATCGTTAACCCGGTTTCATACAACGTGGAGGATTCTGTGGAGTCCAAAATTTTGGGGCACCACTCAAGCATCAACCAGACTTTTCACATTTGTTACAACGTCCAGTTGACGGGGGGCAATCTGTTATACCCAAAATTTTGACCCCCCTGGTTAGGGTCTGCAAGGTTTTGGTGTCATGAGGGATATTTAATCAGGTAATGAGGGACTCCGGCTCGATCGGCGTGTTCCAGGTCTTGAAGAGCAGTTTCGTCATTGTCAGGGGCGTTTTCGTAATTTTTAAGGCTTTTGAGATCTCCTATAGGCTTTCTCTCTCCTCCAAAGGGTGCCCAAATCAGCTCGAAATGCTTTGATATTTTAACCCATGATAGAGGATGACATTTTAAGCATAATGGCGTTGGAATTTTGATTTTTCAAATTTCCAATAATTTTCTAGCAATTTCTGACTGAATCTGACGAGAAATTTAATTTAAAAATGCTCCGACATTTAAAAAATTCGTTTCCACCTCAGAAAATTCATAATATCCATTCTTGACATGTGGTTAAAATTTCATAGCAAAATTCCTTTGGGAAGTTACTTAGTTAAAATATCGAAAAATCTTACTTTTACTAGATTTTCTTTATCTTTAAGAAAGTCTATATAAAGGGATAGGTTTTTGGATAAAAGCAGAATCTCATATGCTGAAGAACCCTAGAGAGTCAGAAAACACAGCCTCCTCCCTCTCTCTCACGTTTTCCAACACCCCGGCCACCCAAATCATACCGAAAATCCCCCGAAATCACCATCTAAACACGTTTTCCAATCCCCAAAGCACCAATAATCATCAAAACCCCACAAAAACACCACCAAAACGTGAATAACAGCAAGAACAACCAACAACCAGAAGCTTGGTTCGAAATCCTTTCGGGTCTGCCATCAACGAAGCACTCGACGAATCCCGGTGTGAAGAATCGTTGTGAATCCGGAGGTAAAGCAGGTAGAAACCTCACTTTCCTAATTCTCTACGGTATTATCTACCTTGCCTCAAAATCTGGGCTCAAACTAACCCCTCTACGCTTCTGTATTGCTGTTTGTTCAAGCCTCTGCCCAATAATTTGTTTACTAAGTTTCGTGCTTGATTCGAATTCAAATTGAAAACTTTCAATCACTAACGATTTGTAAATCTTTCAGGCTACACACCCATAAAATTTGAGCTCAAAACACCCTCGGGAACCTTCTGAAAACCCCTGTCCGTGGGTTGTCCGTGACCTCGGACCTATGGTCCGGGACCTCGGACGGGTTGTCCGAGACCACGGACACCCACGGACGGCGGCGGGATTTTAAAAATTCAAAATTTAGGTTTTTCTAATGATGTCCGGGCCCACGGACAACCTGTCCGTGGCCCCGGACTTTGCAAATTTTTGTTTTCCTCTAATTTCGACTTTTCTGTATATTTAGGTTAACTAGGGTCCGTGGTCTCGGACGTTTGGTCCGTGGCTACGGACATAAGCAAAATTTGACCTAATTCTGCCTCCGAAACCCTAGCTTAGGTAGCTTTTAATTTCACTTTAATTTTCTGTCAAAAAAATGCTAAAATCACAAAAAAAAACAGAAGCTTGCGCATTTAGGTTAAAACGACTCGTAATAAGCCGTAAATAAACTAAGTAGAGGAAAAACGACTTCTGGGGGTAATGAAAGTAATTGAACCCTAAATAAGTCGAATATTAAGCCCCCGAACCCGAACTCTCCTTTCCTAATTTGATCTAGGTTAAAATTAGGTGGCGACTCATAATAGGTTCCAGTGAGCTAGCTTAGGTTTTAATAATTATTGTTTTATGACATAGTTATTAATCTTAGGTTATAAGTGGACCTAAAACCCGATTAGATCCTAATCAGCTTTAATCAACATAGGATAGGGTTTAGAATCGAGGCTCACAGTAGCTTAAGGTTTACATTAGAAAAAGGGCTATATATAACCTAGGAGAAACAATGACTATGCTTGAGAACTTGTGACTAAGGAGCCAATGAGAAATGAGATAGTTAAACAATGTTGAGATGAATTACAAGAAGCATTTTATTTCAATGGGAGCCTTGTTGTGTGTATTCGCAAGTTAAAGGCAAATATATGTGGAAATTCAGTGGTTAAGATTATTGTCATTTAAGGGCCTAAGTGCCAAGCATTTTAAGTTTATACACTATATGATGATGTGGTGTAGTTTTGGTGTAAATTGTGTGTTAAGATGTTGTAATGAGAATTTGAGTGATCTTGGTTTTTTGATGGTGAAAAACCAAGTGTTTAGGTGTAACAATATACTAGAGAACCCATGTCAAAATTTGATGAAGAAACTTAGTGTTTTAGATGTTCTAAGAAAATCTCATGACTAGGATAGTACTAAGAAGTTTAGAGGTTGTCTTGAAGGAAAAAGAGTGAGTTTAAGGTGTTCTTGTGAGTTATAATGACTTAGGCATCATCATGGAGGATCTTGGAATCAAAAGAATGTTTAGGTATGCACCAAAGGCAATTTGAGAATGTGTTTAGGAAATATGCAATCTTGTTAGGAGAAGAGTAAAGTAATGTGTTTAAAGGTGAAGAGACTTCATGTAGTTACATAAAGGAACCTAGATGGTGAAAGATGCTTGGGAGATGATGTTATGGTGGTGGGGAAACATTTTGGCATAGTGGTTATGATAGGAATGAAACACCACTTAGAACACCTAAGGAAAATATTACAAGTGTTGAGAGATTATGTAAGAAATTGGGTTATAAGGCTGGAGATGGAGATGGGCAAGTTTAGGATGTTATTTTGGTATTAGAATATGCCTAAGATCATGTGTGAAGTTTGGGTGATTTATGGATGAAGAGAACAAGTGTAACAACACTTAGAACAATGCAAAAGAAAGAAATCTGTAGCTGGTCCGGGACTTAAGTCCAGGGTGAAGTCCCGGACCAACCTAAAATTCATGCCGAGAGTTGCTTCAACCATAGGGTCCGGGACTTAAGTTTTGTAAGAAGTTCCGGACCACCCCCTAATTTACCCCCGAGGATTTTAGCTTGCATTGTTCTGGAACTTAAGTCCCATACAAAGTCCTGGACCACCACATTAAAATAGCCGAGAGTTTGAACTAAGTATAGGTCCGGGACTTAGGTTGAGGACAAGGTCCCGGACCACACTAAAAATCAGGTTTAAGCTTGGGAAGAGTTAGGAAATGGTGGGAATGATTTTGTATTGATGTTACAAGGTTATTAAGGGCATGTTTGGTGGGTGTAATGGTTATTAAGTGGGTGAACAAGTATAATAGATAATGAGGAAGTGATGCACTTAGAAGTTAAGTTAAAAAAAAACCATAAGGCTTAGTGAAAAACAATGGGTAAAAGTTGATGTCTAGGGAGGTTAAGTAATTGTATTGAGTTGAATTGAATAATAACCTAAAACTGAATGAATGTTTTAGGACTTGTGAATTGGGACTTGGAAGGAGATAAACCAAACAATCGTCGACGGTGAACGGTACAGTCTTTCTTGTGACCTGCTTGCTAACGAGGTGTCCCTCGGCTTGTTTGCTATCTGTTTATTTGCTATGACTAAGACAAGATAAAGCATGCAACCGGTTATACTTGTTCTCGTTGTGAATGTGTCTTCTTTACACTAACCCACGAGACTTGAGATTGTCATTAACTAAGTTTAGTGCTTGCTGAGTTAAGAAAAGGAGATAAGTATTGGTATCTGTTGGTTAATACCCGTTAAGGTTTAACTAACACATGGGTTGTAAGATTTTCACTAACTAGAACTTAAGGGGGGAGTGAGGAACCCGGGACTGACTCCGGTCATGCATGCTAAGGAAAGGGGGTCGGTATCTGAATCAGATCCGCCCTCCGCTTGAGGACTTGTCTTCGGACTTGTTGCCTAGGGTCGGTTGCCGGCTCAGCTACTCTGGACTCCCGTCCAAGGTAGGTGGCATTAAGATGGTGCGGTAGGATCACCTAAATCCTAAATTTAAGTTAAGCTACAACCATTCCCATTCTAGGAGCGGTTTGTATACTGAGGTTAAGATAAGGTTAAGACTGAGGTAAGTTAAGGAGAACTGAGGATAAGAGGAATCAAACCTAGAGGAGGTTATTGCTAACCCATAATGTTAAGGGAATGCTTAAGTCGTTCATTTGTGTGTGGACTACGTATGTTCATTTGTGGATGGTTGTTTATTGCACTTCATATTATGCTTGTGTATCTAATCAACTTCCATGCTATCGACAATTAGTCGTCGTAGCCCCGTTAGCTTGGGGGCCACGAGAGGGTCGTACCAGCATCCGTGCTGACCCCCTTTGGGGGCTGTTTTTACACTTGCATGTAAGAGGCCCATGAAGTCGCACCACGAGAGTAGGAGCGGTTAGACTTAGGATGGGTTACTTATTTTGAGCACGGGTTGCGCTTGTGCGCCCGTTTGTTTATATTTAAACTGATGTAAGTTGGTGTTTATGACTTAGATACTTAAACTCGGTTGGTTGGTGGTATTTTGGTCGGTTGTATGTTTTGGATAAGCGTTGTAAATCGGTTTAAGGTTCGGTATATTCTAATGATCAGACCGTGGCAAGGTCCCGGTGTTCGTTATTTCCGCTGTGACATTTTTGATTAAGTGTTAAGTTTGCGATAACCACGATTGGCTTTGGATGGGATGTTACAAAAAGTGGTATCAGAGCGTAGTTACGCTCTGATCAAGAAATACCGGACATGAGTAACCACCGAGTTAGAATATAAGTTAAGAAATAAGTGATGGATTAAGGGTGTGAGCTGTTAGTGTGAGTAGAGTTAGATGACCACTATTAAGTGTGGATCGTCTTTACCGTCTACGGACGTTATAAATTCGTTAACCAAAACAGTGGTGGATACGAATCTAATGTGAGTTGTGATTGTTCAGATGTCAGGAAGGAGAGGCCGAGGCCGTGGTAGGGGCGACGATGCCTCAGAGATACCGGAAGGGCAGACGATCGCAGAGATCGTAGCTGCCGCATTAGGGCACATGGGCTATCAGCCCGGTGTGGGTGCACCACCTCCACTGCCACAACCCCGGGAACCGAATTGGGTGAAGAGCCTTGCAGACCTTCGACCCGCACATTTTAAGGGGGAGACCGAACCCGCCAAGCTTGAGGCGTACATCTCCGAGCTGGAGACCGCCTTCGAGACCCTTGACGTCCATGCTGGGATCAAGGTGCGTCTGGCTGCTTTCTATCTGAAGGGGGCAGCAGGCGATTAGTGGAAGCTGGTAAGGGCCGAGCATGTGGCCAATCCAGATTTCGGCTGGGACCAGTACACAGCACTGCTTCGAGCAAAGTACTATCCCGCCCATGTCCAGACGAAGAAGCGATTACAGTTGGATGCGCTTAAGCAGACTGACAAGATGACGGTGGACGAGTATTACTCAGAGTTCTCCGCCTTGCTCCGTCTTCTGCCAGGTCTTGGATATTCAGACCAGATACTGGTGGACCGCTTCTATGGCGGGCTTAGCCATCGACTCCGCTACGGCATGGGGGCGACGAGCTATTCTACCTTGCAGGTAATGAGAATAGTTGAGATATGAGTAAGTAAATGAGTAAGATATGAATAAAAGAATAAGATTTAGATTGTGAAAAATGAGAGCAACTAATACTTTGGGAAGCAGGAGTGCTATCATGCCACTGCTAAGGTTGAGATAACCGTCCAGCTGAGGGACGAGGAGAATGCTAAGAGGAAGAGTGCCGGTAAGAGCACGGAGAACCAAGGGCAGGGTGGGTACAAGAAACAGAAGTACCAGCCTCAAGCCCAGAAAAATCAGAACCATAAAGGGAAAGAGGAAAAGGAGAAGGCTCCAGAGGAGCCACTGAAGTTGACGTACGCGTACGCAGCTACACCCCTGCGCTCAAGGGCGCCAAAGGGTAAGGGATTGATATTGAGTGAGTTAAGAGACAATTAGTAACCGTTTGAGATATGAGTACTAACATTGCGAATGATCAGGATCCGAGACTGAAAAGGGAGCCGGTGGTGGCTACCAGCGACGCTACATCTGTCGGTGGTGTCACAAGGACCACCCCGGGCTCGATTGCAAGGGGAACAAGGTGGAGTGCAATTATTGTGGGGTATACGGACACCGAGCATACGAGTGCTTCCGGAACCCCGCTAGCAGAGCCTATAGGCCTGAGACTAGGGGCAAGGGCAAGACTGATCAGGGAGCTGGATCTGATAGTCAGAAGAGAGTGCAGCAAGCTGCAGACAAGAACCCACGGGTAGCCCAGAAGTCAGGACCCACACTACACTTGGTGGACCGGGACGATGAGCCTGAACCCTCATCGAGACTAGGTACCGCTAAAACTGTTAAGTGATATAATTACCTACTTACCGCATTATCATGCATGATTGGTGAATGATTGAGATAAGTGAAGATAAGATAAAATTAGAACTCAAGTGAGATATAACCTACTACCACCTTAGGAAACTTCAACATTTGCTATCCAATGCCTTCAACACCTGACCCGGAGTACACCGACATCGGAACCCTAGACTTTCCAACCGAACAATGTCAGGTTATCCGCCCAGGTATGATTTTATTAAGGGGATACCTGACACCAGCAGCACAAATAGCCATCATCAGGAAATGCAGTCAACTAGGAATGGGACCGGGAGGTTTTTATACACCGGAGTACCCAGGGGGAGCAAGAATGAAGCTAAAGATGATGAGCTTAGGCAAGGATTGGAATCCGTATGCCAAGACCTACCAAACCACGAGGATAAATGATGGAGTCTCACCACCAGGAATACCCGAAGAGTTCCATCCGGTAAATACACAAGTCATGGAAGTCGCTCAGCATTTGGAGGTTGAACCGATTCCAGACATACAAGCAGACATTTGCATTGTGAACTTCTACGAGAAAGATGGGCGACTTGGACTACACCAGGATAAGGACGAGACAACGGAGTCTCTCGAAAGAGGGATACCCATAGTGTCTTGGTCCATTGGAGATAATGCAGAATTTTTATACGGCGAGCAGAAGCGTGCGGACCGTGCTAATAAGTTAATACTTAAGTCAGGGGATGTATTAGTTATGGGAGGAGAATCAAGGATGTTGTACCATGGGATTAAGAGAATCAAGCTGAATATAGCACCATCAGCAGTAATCAACGCGACACATATGAGACCAGGAAGATTAAACCTAACCTTTAGACAATATTAGCCATGTAATGTTTTAGTATGGGATAAGGAGTGAGATGTAAGATTAAAGCACATGTTGTAAACAGGATGGTTATGAATAAAATAACAGTGTTGTTCATATTAATTGTTACGACTCTTGTTATACCATCAATACTCATGAAGCTTGTGAATACAATTAGGTCATGGACTCGGTACGGAAGGTGCGCTAAGCATACTTACAGAGGCACAGGCCGACGCCAGCGGTACTATCCTCACCGGCACCTTTCCGATTAATGGGATTGAGGCATCAGTTCTCTTCGACTCAGGGGCCTCGCATACCTTTGTCTCGGCATCTTTCGCGAGAAGGTTGGGGCTAGACGCTGATGAGCTACCCGATTTCACGGTTACGCTCCCGTCTAAGGAGAAGGTTCGTTGCACTCGCTACTATCGAGGAGCCATTGTCAGTATTAAGGGGGAAGACTTTCCAGTCAGTTTTATTAAATTCAGGGAGTTGGGATTTGATGTTATTTTCGGGATGAACTGGTTGGAGCGGCACAAGGGACGTATCCTCTGCGCCGAGCATAGACTGCTGCTCAGGAGTCCGTCTGGGGTAACGATATCGTACCGCCAGAGGCCCAGAGAGCCTTCGACTAAGATCATCACCGCCATGGCAATGTATAAGGAGTTGAGGAGAAAGGAAGAAGTGTACCTCTGCTATGTACAGGACATAGAGAGAGACCCCGAGTTCGACCCCGACTTACCGGTAGTGTCGGAGTTCCCCGACCTCTTTCCACGGGAACTTCCCGGCATGCCACCCACTCGGGAGGTAGAGTTCACCATCGAGCTACTACCTGGTACCGGACCGATAGCCAAGGCACCATACCGCATGGCTCCGACAGAGATGAATGAGTTAAAAGAACAGTTAAAAGATTTGTTAGACAAGGGATTCATCAGACCAAGTGTGTCACCATGGGGAGCGCCAGTTCTCTTCGTGAAGAAGAAGGATGGTAGTCTCCGCCTCTGCATCGACTACAGAGAGTTGAATGCAGTAACAGTGAAGAATAAGTACCCACTACCCCGCATTGACGATCTGTTCGATCAGTTGAAGGGAGCATCTGTGTTTTCCAAGATTGATCTCAGATCGGGGTATCATCAAATAGCCATTAAGGAGGAAGATATTGAGAAGACGGCATTCCGGACACGATACGGCCATTACGAGTTTACGGTGATGCCGTTCGGTTTGTCGAACACACCGACGAAATTTATGGATCTGATGAACCGCTTGTTCCGGGAGTAGCTGGACAAGTCGGTTGTGGTATCCATCGACGACATATTGATATATTCGAGATCGAAGGTTGAACATGAGGAACATCTGAGGAGGGTATTAGAGATTGAAATACCCCAAACTTATTAAACATGTATTAAATATCTAATCACATTAATTAAGGCCTAAGCATGCCTTAAAAGTCAACTAAAACAAGATGTTGCACCCTTTGACTGTTTAGGGTAAATAAATACCCAAATGAACTACTTAGGACCTAAAAATTTGTCCTAAGAATATTAACACATTACTAAACATATTACAATTGTTGGGAAACACTCCAACACAAAGAACAAGCATTTACATGCTTCAAGGTCAAGTAGAGCAAAAATGTGCTCTAAGAATACCTTAAAGGTCTAATGACCTCTAAATGATATAAAATTGGATACCATGATCAAATATCATGTAAAGAACACAAAAAAACTGTTTTCAAAGAAAACCAAGCTCAGAAACACCTTGCGACACAAAATGTGCACTAAAACTCCTTAAAGCACGTTTTTGTGTAATTGCCTTCTAAATTGGTTTTAAATGGGCTAAAAGGTTATAAATACCTTTAAATATGATAAAATATCATATTATATCATATTATGAATTTAATTCCAGAAATTTACAAATTTTTACAAATTTAATATTAAAATATTAATAAAACCCTAAAGTGGGGCCCGTTTGGGTCAACATTGACTAAGTCGGTCAATGTTGACCATTGACCATGAATTGGACCTCATAAAATAGGTTCAATAAGTCTCTTAACAGACCATGTGACAATTCCCATGTGACAATTAAATATACCACCTTACTTTTGCATAAAATAAGGAAAAGCAAACTTTAACATATTAAAACACAAAAGTTGTCTACCACTTACCTTACCCATGTGAGTGCTGCCGATTTGGAGCCTCATTTCTCCTTGTTATTCGGTGGCTCCAAGCAAGACAAGACAAGGATAGTGACTCACCTTACACTTATTGATTAAAGTAACATTATTAGTCCATTTTTGAATCAAATTGGAATCAATTATTCACCACCTTTCTCAATCATGGCCGGCTGCCTCCTTACTTTGTCTCCACCGATTATGCAACTCCAATCAAGCCTTGGTGAGTCATCAAATCATTAAAGGACTTAAAATAAGAAAAAATGTGTTTTAAGGCAAAATAAGCCTACCTCTCTCATTAGTCTCCATTCAGCCGTGAGACTCCTTGCCTTGAGCTCTCTTTGGCTCCTCCTTGACCGTAGGTAAGTGTCCAAGCTCCATTGGAGAGAGCTCATGCTCTAGGTAAGCTTCTAAGGCATAAAAATGCCCATTTTCTTCATCTTTCCTTTCTTTTTCCATTGATCTAGACTCCAACCTTTTCTATACATTTATGTAGAGTGTTTTGAAGGTTAAAGGAAGAGTTATTTTCGGCCATAACCAGATCTAAGGAGTAAAGTTCAAGTCTTGACCATTTAAGGTAAAAATGTGCTCTAAGCACATATCTCTTCTTCCTTATGAATTTTGGTTGTGAACCTTGGTTCCCTAGCCTTATTTTCTTCTCCTTTTCATGTGGATTCAGTTGGTATACCAAGATCTACAAGGAGTAGCTAGATCCAAGCCAAAAACACCATTTTTGGCATCTTAAACAAGGTAAAACTTAGCTATCTTCCAAGCTAACTACCCATGGTTTTATACCTTGTTTTTAAGAGTGTTTTGATACTCTTTCTTTACTGGAAAAATAGGGCCGAGATAGATCTACAACAAGCTTGAAGATCTAAGGTAAAAATTCATGATTTTCATGACTTAAATTACTTCTCATGGTTAGCTCATGTGTGGAGTTTAATCATGTCTTGTTTTCTACATGAAGACAAGTAGATCAAGCTGTGGAGAAATTCTCCTTAAGGTGGCGAGACCAAACAAGGTCTTAACCTTGCTAAATCAAGGTATAAATTACTTAAAACCTTAATTTGATACATTAATACAAGTTTAAGCTTATGAACATTAATTGCCGTGAGTGAAGAAGTATAATAAGGTCATGCTTGACCTTAAAATGATTAAGGAATGGTTTAATAAATTTTATAACTTATTAAACAAGCATAATTGTCAAATTTAAGACATTATGTGGAAGTTTGGTAATTAAATGAAGAATATATGGTGAGGCCGAGATTTATAAGTATTTTGGGACATTTATGTGTAATTTATTTTGTGAGCAAATGTTTGTAATAAGGCCATGTACTTTAGGCCATTTTATTTATTTGTATTTAGTTTTAAAGTAGGTTTTAGGTGTTAATTATAAATTACCGAAAAGAATGAGGGGTTATAGTGTAATTAAATTAAATTTGGGGGCTTTAAAATGATAAGGCCGAAAATTAGAGGTTAAAAGGATTTAAAATAAAGTTTATAAGATTTTATAAAGTTTTGGGGTTAAATGGTGAATTTTGGAAACTTAAGGGTTAAAACCATAATTATTAGGAGTTAATGGTCAAGGAAATATTAAGGAGGTCAACCTTGACCATATGGTAGGTTTTGACCAAATTAGATAAGTTAGATAACTTTAAGGCTTTATAATAAGATAAGTACTTAATGGTAATATTTTTATAACATATGTGGTAAATATGTTATTACCAAAAATTAAGGGTGTATAATGGTATTATAAACACCCATGGGCTATTAGGAATTTTTAGGAATTTATTGGGTTGATTTTGGAATCAAAATGAACTATATATGTATAATATATAGTTATTATGTCATTATGACACTTTGGAGAAATATAGATGGTGGAATGGTAAATACCGTAAGTATATGGGTTAATAAGGATATTTATAACCCTTTGGAGAAATTTGGTGATTTTTAGAATTATATATAAGGGTATTTATTAAGATATATGTATAATATATGGTTTTAATGAATTATAAAACTATATGTTATAAAATGGGCCAAATGGCAATATAAAATATATATTGAGGTCTGTTCGGTTATTAAATAAAATAACCATAGGTTATACATTTTTATAAGTTAGAAATGTTATATTAAATGGTACATATAACATGGTATAGATAATGGGGTGATTTTGTAAATAAAGGAAACTAAGGTTTATGGAAAAGAATATGGTTTTTATATGGTTCCCATGCGGCAATAATAAATAGTTTGTATAAAAACTATAGGTTATAAGTTAAAGGGAATAAAAATATCATATTATATGATATTAGTATATGGTATAACATTACATAATGTTATGTGGTCAAAATGGGATTTAAATAAACTATAGTGCTGTACCGAAAATAATAAGGTTGGAAAATGAATTTTAGACTTTGGTCTATAATGTTATAAATGTTATAACTAATATACGGTTTAATTGGGATTAAAATAAGTAAGGATATTCACATTAAATAATGTGACAAACTATGAATAAATGAGATTTATAAACTAAGGTGTTTATGGAATAAACCTTAGGAGTTGTAAATATACAACATAAAATGTTACATAATATTAGGATAACAATCTTAATACAAGTTGTATAATATAATACAACTAATGGGAATAATCATCTAAAAGAAGATGATAAAATGTAACATATGATATAAGAGTTTATTAAACTCATGGGAATTACCTACGTGGTAAATATATACATACACAAGAATGATGAATATAAGGATGGATATATATTATGGTTGGAAACCATATAATATAGTGGTGGTGGTTATTTAAAAAAATATAGTTATAAACTATATGTTATGAGTTTTTGAATACAAATATAATTTGCTAAGATAATAGATTATATAATACAATGTATTATAAGGGATGGTGGGATAATGATACAATATGAAAAATAATACAATATAATAGTCATGCATGCATCTGCACTAGGTTATGTACCTATCCAATGGTGGATAAGATTAAAGTAAATACGAATTAAACTAGACAGTTGAAATTTATGACGTACGCGTTTTTAAGTAACAAAGCCGACTGTCTTAGAGAAACCCGTAACAAACAACTGTAGAAACAGGGGTGAACTGTCGGGGTTACTTGTTATTCGGAAATACCGGATGTAGTTAGTCATGGAGACTGACTTATAGTTTTAATACCGTTTAGATTATACTTCTGACAAGACGCTTGATGAGCTAGTGGACTACACAGAGCATAGGATCTTGCTGATTCATACTCCACCGTAATACGATCAGGGTGAACGGTAAGCTCCTTGGGCTCGGATTTGGTTGATATAACTTGTGTGTTATGTGTGTGGATACATGTATGTGATTAAGTGTTACTGCATTGTTTATTTATGCACGAGCGTCCTACGGGACTAGCACTACGTCGACTATAGATCGACTTATATAAACATACATATACGTTATTGTGTTGACATGACGGTTACTTGATATAATACCATGGTATTAATATTAAGTATATGGGAACCTAAGTAAAACACTTAGGGATGAGTCACGACATTGTCGGTCTCTAGAGCATGGATCTCGAACATGAATATAACCTAGATTACTTCTAGGTATGCGTGAGACCCATTGGGCAGCTAATTAATAATTATTCTCCATAAGACTAAGAGCATATCTTAAACATTATGAGAGAGAGATGGTATGAGTTGAGGTGAGGAATCCCGGTAGTTTACGAACTACTTGGTTGCGCATTTGTGATCACTGAGGGGTTTCCTAATTGGATTCCGCTCCAGGTTATATCCAACGAGCCCAAACTGGATCGTGGATCAGGTGGCTACGACCTTTATATGGACGTCTTACGAGACATAAGAGAGTCAGGGGCCTCCGGACCTCTGGCGAAATGAGCACCTTTGTGTGTACGGGAGGACTACTGTCCATGGTGAGGTTATCGGGTTGTCCTAACATGACGCCCAACTGATATTAATAATTAAACATGGTTTGGATGGGGCCTTAAAGGCCAAATTAAATTAATTATGGGAACTGTACGCTACGGCGATTGTACATTGTACATATGGATGGGCCTTGAAGGCCAAGTAAAGTTAAGTTAAAAAAAATGGTATATGCTACGGCGATTGTACATTGTACATAATACTGTTATTGCTCGATACGTTCGATATATAATTATTGTTTGAAATGTTCTACGGATGTTTGGATTGGATGAATGGTTAAATGTTTATGGAAATTTGGATGGATGATTATGTATATTATACATTTATATTACAGTATTGATTATAACTGTAAAATGGTAAAGCATGAAACCGATCTAATAATAAGATGGTTAAAATGACAAGTGACCATTAGGGTCCAGGCCCGGCATACTCAGCGTCTATCGCTGATACTACACCATTTCAGGTTGTTGATTATTGTCGAAGCCGAAGAGCGGGAACAGGGTAAATGGAGTTTTATTTTAATTACTACTGCACACGGAGTTTGTCTATACAACAATGAAGATGGTGAATTGTATTATGGTAAGGTTATGTATATTCAGGATTGGGTAGACGCTCACTTGTCGATGTTAATGGTTTATAGACTTAGTATGATGTATAGGAGTTTTCTCGTTATCACGGCGGTTAGCTGTTTGTTTATGTTGGAAGATTGGATGTAGTTTGGCTTCGTTGCTCGCATGGGCGAGTAATGGCCGGTGACACCCGAGTGAGTGTTGTAATTGTTATTTATTTTCCGCTGCGAGACGTTTTTAATTATTGCTACGTGAGAGATTATTACGAGATTATGGAGAGGGGTGTTACAGAGATACTGAGGGAGAACCAGCTATATGCTAAGTTCTCCAAATGTGAGTTTTGGCTTGACCAGGTCTCTTTCCTAGGTCATGTCATCTCGGATGCTGGGATCTCGGTGGATCCAGCGAAGATTGATGCCGTACGTACTTGGCCAAGGCCGAAGACTGTTACCGACATCCGGAGCTTTCTCGGTTTGGCAGGTTACTACAGGAGGTTTGTTAAGGACTTCAGCAAGGTCGCGAAACCGATGACCAGTCTGATGAAGAAAGATGCACCGTTCTTATGGACGGCTGACTGTGAGAGATCATTCCAGAGTTTGAAAGATTCACTGACCACTGCACCGGTTCTGACCATTCCAGACGGTATGGAGGGTTTTGAGGTTTACTGTGATGCGTCCGGCAGAGGGCTGGGTTGCGTGCTCATGCAACATGGCAAGGTGGTGGCATATGCCTCACGCCAGTTGAAGAAACATGAGGAGAACTACCCCACACATGATTTAGAGCTGGGAGCTGTAGTCTTCGCTTTGAAGATATGGCGCCATTACTTATACGGGGTTAGTGTGACGATCTACACCGATCACAAGAGCTTGAAATACATATTCACTCAGAAGGAGTTGAATCTCAGACAAAGGAGATGGTTGGAGTTTCTGAAAGACTATGATATTGACCTCCAATACAAAGAGGGGAAGGCCAATGTTGTAGCAGACGCCCTGAGCCGTCGAGCACACTCACTCCATTCGCTAGTCTCTTTCTCCAGCTTGGTTGATGAGGTGCGAGAGGCTCAGAGGACAGATGAGTATATGAGAGAGGTCAGACAGAAGCTGACAGATGGTACCTTTGAGAGTCAGAAATATGACTTCAGACTTCACGACGATGATCTGATCAGACTTAAGGGCCGGTTATGCATACCACGGGGCAACACGGATCTGAAAGACCGTATACTTAGGGAATCACACTGTTCTTCAGTTTCCATCCATCCGGGAGCCTCTAAGATGTATAAAGACATGAAGAGATACTTCTGGTGGTCGGGGATGAAGACAGATGTTACCGAGTTCGTCTTGAGGTGTCTCACTTGCCAAAAGGTGAAATTCGAGCACCGACAACCGGGCGGAATGGTACAGTCGATGCCAGTTCCGGAGTGGAAGTTCCATGATATCTCCATGGACTTTGTAGTTGGGCTCCCACCTGCTAGGGGAGGTCTCAACATGATATGGGTGGTGGTGGATCACCTTACCAAAGTAGCCCGATTCATATCGATGAAGGATACTTGGAAGGTGACCAAATTGGCTGAGTTGTTTGAGAAGGAAATTATGAGGCATCACGGGATACCGAAGACCATAGTGTCAGATAGAGATACCAGATTCCTTTCGAGGTACTGGAGAGCTACCAGAGAAGCGTTGGGTACAGAACTGAAGCTGAGTACCGCGTTCCATCCTCAGACAGATGGTCAGACTGAGCGTACGATTCAGACACTCGAGGACATGCTGAGGGCATGTGCCTTAGACTTCCAGGGCAGTTGGATTGACAAATTGCATCTGATCTAGTTTTCATACAACAACAGCTATCACGCTTCGATCAAGATGGCACCTTTTCAAGCGTTGTACGGTAGACCATGTCGTACACCACTCTGCTGGGATGAGTTGAGTGAGACGGTCATTATAGGACCAGAGTACTTATAGCAAGTTAAGGCTGAAGTTCAGCAAATCAGGGAGAACATGAAAGCTGCTCAAGATAGGCAGAAGTCGTATGCTGATGTTCGACTACGAGACCTGGAGTTCGCAGTGGGCGACCGGGTATTTCTGCGAGTTTCACCGATGAAGGATGTATTCAGATTTGGGCAGAAGGGCAAATTAAGCCCGAAGTTTGTTGGTCCTTATGAGATTACGGAGCGGGTGGGCCCGGTTGCTTACAGGTTGAATTTACCTGCTGAACTGGGTAAAGTGCATAATATTTTTCATGTTTCACAGCTAAAGAAATACATGCACCACCCTTCCCATGTGTTAGAACCTAAGAGGTTGACATTAGAACCGAATATGAGATCAGTGGAGCTTCCTCAGAGAATCTTGGATAGTAAGACTAGGGACACTCGCCATAAGTCAGTGCGACTGGTGAAGGTTCTCTGGTCTAACCAGGATGTCGAAGAGGCCACGTAGGAATTAGAGGATAAGATGAGGGCGAAGTACCCTTCTTTTTTTACTGACTAGACCGTCTGTATAGGATACGGGGCGTACCCCTTTTTAAGGGGGGTAGAGCTTCCTCGCTTTTGAGTTAGGAAACGAACATGTTGTCGTTTGTTTGGTTGTGTCAGCTGTGATTTTGTGAAAGTTGCTACACTTTGGTGATAAGTTTGAGTTATGTATAATACTTATGTATTGTATTTGTGATTGACCTTTGAGTCTTGAGATGTGTGAATGAGAATATAAGGTGTGGTATTAAGATTAAGAAATTGAGTACCGTGAATGATTTAGTACACGTGTGAACTTTGGGGACAAAGTTCTTTTAAGGGGGGGTAGATTGAAATACCCCAAACTTAGATACGGTGTTAAGTGATAAAATAAGATATAAGAAGGCTAAATAACGCCCTTAGAACAAAGAAACCATTTTAATCAAAGAAAAAACATAAGGAAACACCAAAAGAGCAGTTTAAGCAAAAACGTGCTCTAAGCTTGGAGAGACTTGGGTGAGTACCCAAATATCATGCTAAGACCTTAGTAATATCCTAATGGTCATTTTAAACCAATTACCAAAGAGAAAACCAAGCTTGAAAACAAGTTAAAACACAAAATGTGCTTTAAGGAGTCTTAAAGCACATTTTTGAAAAATTGTCTTAGAAAGGGGTTTTAAGTGGCTAAATACCCATGATTACTCCTTAATTAACTTGTGTACTAATTAGTATCACATTAAGAAGTCTAAATCAATGGGAAATCAAAAATTCACAATTATGTGCACTAGTTTGTGAATAGTAACCAAATACTGACTAGTTTAGTCTTTAGTCAATTAAGCTTAGTTAGTAGTCAAACAAGACCATGACTAGCTTAATAATAAGGGGGTGGCCGGTTTTAAGGTGATGATTCACCACATGATCAAATAAGAAAAGAAACAAGAGATAAAGTAAAAAAACTACTATTTGCTTTAACATAAATATCCCACCTTTACTTACCTCTCTCCTCATCTCTTCATTCTTCATCTTCTCCACCGGTTTCTCTTGATCTCTTTCTTCTCTCTCACGTAAAACTCAGCCTCCATGCTAGCTCCATCTAGCTTTGATCACTACTTGCTCATTTTAGCTCCAAAACCAAAACAAATTACATATTCTTCTTAGTTAGCTCAAGCTCTTCCTTTCTATTTCCAAAACTTCAAGAGCTCTATTTTGGTGCCAAGCCAAACCGCCATATAAGGAGGAAATCCAAGTTTGGAGAGTTCATTGGCTTCTCCATTCTCTTAAGGTAAAGAATATGTAAGAAAATCTAGGTTTCCACCATTTTTCTTCATTACCAGAATCTATACTCATGGGGTTCCATTTGTATGCCTTGTTCTAGCTTGTTTTCTACTCTCCAAAGGATAGAGGAGGTCCTTCTTTGCTCATATCCAAGCTTGTCTTGAGAAACCAAGGTAAAACAATCAATTTAATACCTTAAAAACACATTTTTAACCAAGGTTTTATTCCTTAAGGTTAGTGTGTGTTTAGTACTATGGTAGTCATTGGAGTCATTGAAATTGGTTAGAACATTGGCAAGGAGAACTTGATTTGGTGACCGAGATTGAGCAAGGAAAAACCTAAGGAAGGAAGTTTGTGAAGCTTGAAAAAGAACAAGGTAAATGTCTTACCTTAAGGTGTTTAATGCATTAAGGGATGGGATTTAGGTATATGGTGAGTGTAGCTTAAGGTTACATTAGAAAAGGGCTATATATAACCTAGGAGAAACAATGACTATGTTTGAGAACTTGTGACTAAGGAGCCAATGAGAAATGAGATAGTTAAACAATGTTGAGATGAATTACAAGAAGCATTTTATTTCAATGGGAGCCTTGTTGTGTGTATTCGCAGGTTAAAGGCAAATATATGTGGAAATTCAGTGGTTAAGATTATTGTCATTTAAGGGCCTAAGTGCCAAGCATTTAAGTTTATACACTATAAGATGATGTGGTGTAGTTTGGTGTAAAATGTGTGTTAAGATGTTGTAATGAGAATTTGAGTGATCTTGGTTGTTTGATGGTGAAAAAACCAAGTGTTTAGGTGTAACAATATACTAGAGAACCCATGTCAATGATTGAAGAAACTTAGTGTTTTAGATGTTCTAAGAAAATCTCATGACTAGGATAGTACTAGGAAGTTTAGAGGTTGTCTTGAAGGAAAAAGAGTGAGTTTAAGGTGTTCTTGTGAGTAATAATGACTTAGGCATCATCATGGAGGATCTTGGAATTAAAAAAAGATGTTAGGTATGCACCAAAGGCAATTTGAGAATGTGTTTAGGAAATATGCAATCTTGTTAGGAGAAGAGTAAAGTAAGTGTTTAAAGGTGAAGAGACTTCATGTAGTTACATAAAGGAACCTAGATGGTGAAAGATGCTTGGGAGATGATGTTATGGTGGTGAGGAAACATTTTGGCATAGTGGTTATGATAGGAATGAAACACCACTTAGAACACCTAAGGAAAATATTACAAGTGTGAGAGAGATTATGTAAGAAATTGGGTTATAAGGCTGGAGATGGAGATGGGCAAGTTTAGGATGTTATTTGGTATTAGAATATGCCTAAGATCATGTGTGAAGTTTGGGTGATGATTATGGATGAAGAGAACAAGTGTAACAACAATTAGAACAATGCAAAAGAAAGAATCTGTAGCTGGTCCGGGACTTAAGTCCAGGGTGAAGTCCCGGACCAACCTAAAATTCATGCCGAGAGTTGCTTCAACCATAGGGTCCGGGACTTAAGTTTTATAAGAAGTTCCGGACCACCCCCTAATTTACCCCCGAGGATTTAGCTTGCATTGGTCCGGACTTAAGTCCCATACAAAGTCCCGACCACCACATTAAAATAGCCGAGAGTTTGAACTAAGTATAGGTCGGGACTTAGGTTGAGGACAAGGTCCCGGACCACACTAAAAATCAGGTTTAAGCTTGGGAAGAGTTAGGAAATGGTGGGAATGATTTTGTATTGATGTTACAGGTTATTAAGGGCATGTTTGGTGGGTGTAATGGTATTAAGTGGGTGAACAAGTATAATAGATAATGAGGAAGTGATGCACTTAGAAGTTAGTTAAAAAAAAACCATAAGGCTTAGTGAAAAAACAATGGGTAAAGTTGTGTGTCTAGGGAGGTTAAGTAATTGTATTGAGTTGAATTGAATAATAACCTAAAATTGAATGAATGTTTTAGGACTTGTGAAATGGGACTTGGAAGGAGATAAACCAAACAATCGTCGACGGTGAACGGTACAATCTTTCTTGTGACCTCTTGCTAACAAGGTGTCCCTCGGCTTGTGTGCTATCTGTTTATTTTCTATGACTAAGACAAGATAAAGCATGCAACCGGTTTTATACTTGTTCTCGTTGTGAATGTGCTTCTTTACACTAACCCACGAGACTTGAGATTGTCATTAACTAAGTTTAGTGCTTGCTGAGTTAAGAAAAGGAGATAAGTATTGGTATCTGTTGGTTAATACCCGTTAAGGTTTAACTAACACATGGGTTGTAAGATTTTCACTAACTGGAACTTAAGGGGAGAGTGAGGAACCCGGGACTGACTCGGTCATCATGCTAAGGAAAGGGGGTCGGTATCTGAATCAGATCCGCCCTCCGCTTGAGGACTTGTCTTCGGACTTGTTGCTAGGGTCGGTTGCCGGCTCAGCTACTCTGGACTCCCGTCCAAGGTAGGTGGCATTAAGATGGTGCGGTAGGATCACCTAAATCCTAATTTAAGTTAAGCTACAACCATTCCCATTCTAGGAGCGGTTTGTATACTGAGGTTTAAGACTGAGGTAAGGTAAGGAGAATTGAGGATAAGAGGAATCAAACTGGAGGAGGTTATTGCTAACCCATTGTTAAGGGACACTTAAGTCGTTCATTTGTGTGTGGACTACGTATGTTCATTTGTGGATGGTTGTTTATTGCACTTCATATTATGTTTGTGTATCTAATCAACTTCCATGCTATCGACAATTAGTCGTCGTAGCCCCGTTAGCTTGGGGGCCCGAGAGGGTCGTACCAGCATCCGTGCTGACCCCCTTTGGGGGCTGTTTTTACACTTGCAGGTAAGAGACCCATGAAGTCGCACCACGAGAGTAGGAGCGGTTAGACTTAGGATGGGTTACTTATTTTGAGCACGGGTTGCGCTTGTGCGCCGTCTGTTTATATTTAAACTGATGTAAGTTGGTGTTTATGACTTAGATACTTAAACTCGGTTGGTTGGTGGTATTTTGGTCGGTTGTAGTGTTTGGATAAGCGTTGTAAATCGTTTTAAGGTTCGGTATATTCTAATGATCAGACCGTGGCAAGGTCCCGGTGTTCGTTATTTCCGCTGTGACGTATTGATTAAGTGTTAAGTTTGCGATAACCACGATTGGCTTTGGACGGGGTGTTACAGTACATTTAGGTATATTTGGGCGATTCCCTCCATCCTGGAGTACACTTATGTTAGCTAGTTAGTTAGGTTTGCTGCTTTCTTTAATTTTTGATTATCAACCAAAAACCCCAATTTACATTTATGCTTTTTATTACATTCTTACACATTCACTAAGGTTATAATTGATTAGATAGTTACAAAGTCCCTATGGATACGATCTTGTTTGAGTACTACGACTGGGTTCACTGCCCATAGTTAGCAATTTAGTTTAATCACTATTTTGTTCAACAGTCCCCCTACAAATGAATTCTTTCACCTCTAGACATTAGTAAAGTCACATTTAATTAGTAAAGTCACTTTCTAACCTTGCCTTGCCTACATGTCGCTACCCTATTGTGTTTGCCTATTTCAATACTTTCTTTAGTGAGCTCGTTTCAAAGAGAATCCGGAGACGGAGCCTGAAGGCGGACGAGATCCGGAGACGTACTCAAAAGTGAGGATGTCTGCTCGGGGATTGGGCTCGAAGATGGGGCTTGGAGGGTGAGATCAGGAGGCCTAGGTGAGGACCGAAGACGGGGATGGAGATGAGATGCCGGACGGGGATCGGAGGTGAGGAATGACACGGAGAGAAGTGAGGAGTGAGGATATCCGCCCGGGGATGGAGGTGAGGTCCGGAGATAAAGATGAAGACTAGGCTTGGAGATGGAAAAATATCGATATCGTTTGAAGATTTGTGGTTGCAGGACAGAGCTTGAAGATGCTTCTGTCCCACGAAGGTAACCTGTAGTTTTTTTTTTTTAATTGGGAACCCGCAGCCGTTACTCTTAGAGTGCGCACAGGGTAAACCCAATGGCGGACATGCTTGCCTGCAATACATGTCAACTAGGTAAATCACACAGGGTATAACCCCTCTGTGGCAGGCTCGCCAAGCAATGGGAGGTTGGAGAAATAAGACTTGGGCCGTCCTTCTCGCCACTCCGTTCCTCCACCAGGATGGGTAATAGGAGAGTAAACTCCATTCCTCCACTCCCCCCAGAATGGGTAATAGAGAAATAACTTCATTCATCCACCAAAGTGGGTTGTAAGAGGATTCGAACTTAGGACTTTCCGTCCTCTACTCCAGTCCTCCACCACTTGGATTTCAATCACTTGATAGGTAACCTGTAGTTGCTTTAGTTGTCCTTCGTTGAGTTTCAACCCACATAAACTAAATGCCTAGAATTTTCCATCAAAGAATATACGTGCCAGCTGGCTGGTGGTCACAAATGAGACAATCGACGCTCACTGCTAACCAATTACACTATTTCTTTTATGTGTGATATTCAATTACCCCATTAATTGTCATAAAAAAAGACTATTTAGGTATAAAATATGTACCGACTACTAATTAATGATGGGTCCAAAGCATTGAAATAGGTTTGAGTACGTATGCAACGGATAAGACTATGTCACTAATCTATATGTGGAACTCTCTATTTAAAGAGGGATATTCCTGCATTGCTATAGAATATACTACCATATCAACATGGTTCTAAAAGGGAAACTTATTGCAGAAGTGGAGCTAAGGTCATCAATTGACCTCTTCCACGAGCTCTTTCTCACCAACTTTCACAACATCTCCACCGCCACTCCTAAGCATGTCCAAGGCTGCCGACTTCATGACGGCGAGGTCGGAAAACCGGGTTCCATCCTGCACTGGGACTTCACTATGGGTAAATATATAATGTGGATACGAGCTGAACCATATATATGAATTGTATTTTTAAGCATTCTCATTCTAGGTCTAACTATACATATATATAGTTTGATTTGATTATAATTGTTATGATATATAGATGGTAAACCTGCGTTTCCAAGGCACTGATGGAGAGCTTGGACGAGGAGAACAGGAGCATAAAATTAAACAGCTTGAAGGGGATCACTTAGAGGGAAAGTACAAGAGTATGACGAACAGCCTCCACGTGACACCGCCAGCTGGGAAGGAGTCCGAGTCATGTGATCTCATGAAATTGGAATTGGAATTCAAGAGGATCAACGAGGATGCTCCTTTCCCTACTGATGTACTGGGTGTGCTTGTTAACATGTCCAAAGACATCGAGAGCCATCACAACTCAGGAATCTTAAAAAGGTATGGAAGCAAGTCACACGATGCGCTCAACCAGTTCCTAGTCCCCAGATTACAACCCCTAATGAAGACATGAGGAGACCGTCATACCAGGCTTGGATAAAGGAAGATTCACAACAGTAGTTGTCGGCCGGTGGGGATTTAGGTGGACCGATCAGGTTAGCTCCTTCAAAGCTCCTTATTCCAATGCTAGATAGAAGTGTGATAATCCATACAAAAAGGAAATCATCAGTGGATCAGATATGGGTATCTCTAGCATATATAGGTATAGAGCATATCATAACCAAGACTTCATATGAATTCCTTGCTATTTCCACAAGAAGGACGATCGAGATAAATTCCTTAAAGAGCAAAATTGGAACAATGATATCTGGAATTGCGAACCTTGGTGTGACGAGAAGATACACTCAACTCGGAAGATCAATATAGCCATCAGAGGGATCCCCCGTAAGCATGGTGTGAAACGACGGTAAGGAATATTTGGCAAAGTTCGGGACGGTGATAACCATAGAAACTGACATGAACATGCTACCTGTAAACCTTGAAGTGTTTGCAATGATTGAAACGGTACATTCAAAATCATTAATGAAGAAATGGAGGTTATTTCGACAAAAGGTTTCGGTGGTTGGTATAGTTGAAGTATGGTCAGAAGAATTAGGAGATAGAAAGATGGAAGCTGACGGATCGGAGAAAGGATGCTCCGGTAACCATGGACAAGCCGCACAGGAAGAAACCTTAGGCCCCATGGCAGCAGTACAACCTAGGATAGTGACAGCTAAGGAGTTCCATCTAAGGATGACTGAGTTTCCGAGGATGAGTGTAGGAAGCGTTGAAAAATCCATGTTAAGTGATAGAGCAATTTGTATTTTCAATGATGAAAATGTGTATTAGGGTGGGGGTCAGATAACGGTCTACCGAAGTGGAGACAAAGATATGTGGGGGACTGTTTGTCGATGCAGATGGAGTATGTTAGAAAATACTGGCAAAAGTAATACTCCCTCGTCCTCAATTGACGTCCTGTTGCTTTATGGCACGTTTTCCACTTCAATATGAAGCATAAAGATAATAATTTATAAAACTAAATTTGTACAGTTTATTATGTAGGATCATATGCAAAACTTAAATTTAAAATTAATTTATCTTATATGTTAAAAATTGAAGTCAAACGACATGTCAAATAGTAAACAGACGGTCATTCAGGACGGAGGGAGTAGGTCAATATACTGAGGGAAATTTCCAAGCAGTTTCTGGGAACTGAGAGGAAAGTTCCCCTGTGGAAGTGGAAGGAGGCTAATGGTGGCGACTAATTTCACTATTGTATCGGACAAAGCGTCTAGACTCTTGGAATATTTCCCATTAACGGCAAAGGTAGAGCTAATGAGGAGGTTCCATCTATAACCCTTGCAGATCAAAAAAGAATGAAAATCAGTATGTGAATGGATTAAGTGAGCTTGTAGAAGCTTCAGGAGATGTTGGGAAAATCTGGTGTCAAACATCCCCAGAGAAAGAAATTTTTTACCTTAGTATTGAACTAGTACCAAATAGACAGTCTTCCTTAACTCCACTCTCAACAGCAGCAGATTCATATAAACAACATATTGCGCAACCATCTGATCCGGCCCTTAGTTGTGTGCAAGAAACAGACAGCACGAGACCCAAATTTTACACTCTCAAACAGGTTGTGAGCTTTCTAAATGTACCCAATAATGGATCCCCCTCCCAAGTGATCTCTAAGACTTTAGAGGAGATCAACCTTAATGTGATCCTGACCCCAGAAAAAAAGCCAGTACAGCCAAGCCATAAAACCACTACATTTTCGCAGGAAATGCATCTACAAGAAACAAACAATCTCAGCTGAGGCTAGAAAGTGTTTCAAGTATGGCCAAAGATTAAGAATTATCTCGCCCTTCCCTGCCAAGTCCTTAGCAAATATTGATAGAATCCTGAAAAATCAGTATAAGGGCAGGAAGGAAGGCAAAACTGGTCCAAAGAATTGCACTGTGCAACAACAGAGAAACAAGTAAACAGGCAATGTGCCCGGAAAATAGAAATGCAACTGTCTAGGGCGTAGACAAGGTGAAAGGAGTCAGATAGTTTCCATTGGAGGAACTAAACAATCCGAAGTGTGTATATATTCGAATGCGTAAGGAATTCTCAAAGTTGATGGGGACACATTAGATGCAGATGCTATCAAGGAACCGGAGGGATCTTTAATTTTCCCGAAACAAGTGTATTTTCTGTTCTTGATTTTGTCCTCTAAATGTAAGCTTTCAGTTGGGTTCTTGTAAGTTGTGTAGCACCATGGCAAGGTTAAATCCTATGCTGTAAAACCAGTCTACCGGTTAGCTATTGTTGTAGCCCTGATAAAAAAACAACAGTGCCGCTTAGACGTGAAGGCCCGATGCATATGAATCGGATAATAAAATAATATGCATAATGCATGGATATCTTTCAAATGTTATGAAATGTTTATGTGCACAGGGTTCAATCGCAACTACTCACTCGTGCTTTTCCTTTCACAGTCGCTTTTTCTGTATTGATCACTGCGGTTGATGTATGCATGGTGTAATAAAATACTCCTATTAGTTTTCTTACTCTATGTCTATGATTCTCTATTTTTTTTATTTAATGATTATTTGGGCTTTCCGACAGTTTATTAGAACAAGACCGAACCTCGAGGAACCAGGCGGGTGGTACTCAACCTAAACCCTCATCTATGATTCACTAAAATACATATACAGAGATGATATGCTTACCGGTGTGAAGTCACATATTCAACAGTGAGCAAACGGTTAAAAACGGACACTACAACATTATTGATTTTTTGGGGCAATCTGTATATTATCAATAAAGTGTATTTGCCCTGAAAGATAAAATCAAACAAGGCACTCATCATTGCTTTCTTTGATTACGTTAAAGAGGGCAAAACATAAAGTCGCCCTTGTTAAAAATATGAAAGAAGGCGACTAAAAGACCTCGTTGTTATTGAACAAATGAAGGAGGGCGACTAAAAAGTCTCGTTGTTATTAATCAAATCAAGGAGGGCGACTTTACGTCGGTACACTTTTACTATAAAGTAATTTTTTTTTTGAAAGAGTACGCTTCCGTTTGTCCGCTCCGCGTTTTCCCGTTCGCTTGTTTGCCCTTCCCCGACGGTTATCCATTCCATTTTACCTCCCTCTCCCCCGTTACTATTTTTTCCTCCCAAAATCTCAAAAAATTTACCAAAGTTCATCTTGCGTCGAAGTATCTCCTCTATCCGGATTCGCACCGTCCTAGAGTTTGGATTTTGCTCCTCTCGATTTTTATTTGGAGTCCGATTTTACGGTCTAGGGTTTACAGTTCTGATTTGTCCATAATCGGAGGAGATGGAACCGAAAAATACCAAACAAAATCTGGACCTCACTTACCTGGAAAACCATAAAGATACCGTCCTCCTTTTCTTCTTGAGGTTTGAGAATGGCTCAGGTTCAAGTTCAACGGCACAACATACGTTAAACGGTATGAGAAGGTGTTTCAGACACGTGACGTTTTCACACTCTGGGGTATACTCCAGTTGCTCAAAATGTATCCTGGTCAGATCCCGGATTTGGACTTGATGTTCCAGTGCCATGATCAGCCTTCCATTAGAAAAAGCAAGTACACGAAGGGGAATATTGTGCCGCCGTTGTTTCATTACTGTGGGTCTGAAGATACTTATGATATCGTCTTTCCTGATTGGTCCTTCTGGAGTTGGTAATTCACTTTAATTCATATTCTTTTTCATTTTCGTATACCGCATTTGTTGTTTTTTTTGTTGTTGTGTAATTTATAAGAGACTGATCTGTGATCCAGTGGACATTAATTAATGTTTCTTTTTGTGTCTGTGTGTTTAGGCCTGAGATTAACATTAAGCCATGGATTCCGTTGAAGAAGAATTTAGAACAAGGGAATAAGATGGTGAACTGAACGGATAGACAACCTTACGCTTATTGGAGAGGGAATTTATATACTGGACCAAGAAGGAAACTTGGTCCTTGTAATTCAACGGCTAAATGGAGAGCTCAAATCTACAACCAGGTAGATTTTCTTCCCGTCCCTATAGTTTCATTTGTGACTCAAACAACTGAATAGAGTGGTATGATGATGATCAAACACTAATGATTTTGATTCCCGGGGGGTAATTTTCAGGATTGGGGTAAGGAGATACGACAAGGGTTCAAGAACTCAGACATGTCAAAGCAGTGTAAACACAGGTACAAGCTATACATGGAAGGGAATGCTTGGTTGGTCAGTGAAAAGTGTATCGTAGCATGTGATTCAATGTCCTTGCTTGTCAATCCCATCTTCTATGATTTCTTCACCAGAAGTTTAGTCCCGCTCAAACATTACTGGTGCCCTTAAATTAAGAACTAATGTACACATATTACAGTTAGAAACAGGGGTTGATTCAACTTGAACCCTCTAAAGTTTTTTTCTTCCCTTTGATCTTTGTAAAGACTATTATTCCTCATGTGCGTGGTCTGTAGACACTATATCCGGACTTAGTTTGTAATCTGAGCTCTATGTTACCTCGTCTTAGGTATTCTCATTGTATCAGCTGTATGTCTGTAGTTGGTACGTTATACCAACATTCTCGCATCTCATTCATGATCATTGACATAGATTATAGGTTTAGTTATATTTCGCTGGTAGACGATAGTTTTAATTTATTGATGGACATTTAACTTAGTTTTAATTGTTTTGTTCAGAAGTGTGATGATGCTCGTCAGTTCATGAAGTACCTCCATCCAGATCTTGGAAGTGGTACCTCTTGAAGCATTTCTTACTGCTATCTACTCTTTGTATCTTGAAGCATTCAATACTTTCGTTTCGTCTCAATTAATTCTTAATTTCTTTTACTATATTTAAATTTTATGTTAGATATATTGTCGTGCCAGTGACTCTTTCTTTTGCATCTTATACTTTATGTTAGTTAACTACTACAATTTCTCAAACTTAATCGATGTTTAGCAATTATTTGAGGAACTCAACGTTGGATGCTACTCCTACTTCTTGTGGTCCAGACTCCAGTTTCGAGAGAGGTTCGAATCTGGTAAGAGATCTATGGAAGCTGTGTATTTTAAGCTCTTTTTTTGATTTCTTCACAAGTTCTTGATCATTATCTATGCAACATATTGGGATATTAGGAATCTGTGGGAATTGCGGAAGCTCTGGCAGCAAAGAATGGTTATGAACTAGATTCAAATCAAGGAATCTGTTCCCTGAGGCTGTGCATCTACTCAAACCTGCTGCTGCAACTGCGATGGGGTAATGAATCATGTGTTGTTCATTTTTCTGAGATTTGTTTGTGTTATTTCAGTAAGACCTTTATCTTATCGGATATAAGATGATGCACATAGTAAGTTTTATCCTTTTTTATCCGGCGAAGAAGAAAAGGTACCAATTTGATTTTTATGCTAAGTACTACTATAATATTGCAGGCCCTGCCATCTATCACAAAGGAGATCATTGAGGTTCTTTGATGTACTCTTGAGGTGGTTCATGATGCGATTTTATGAGTCTAACTCAGCTTGCTTGTTCAAGGTACAATTTGTACTGTATTTTCCATCAACCATTTTTTTGTATAATATTGAATATCTAAATTCACTTTCTGTTATCCCTTCGTATTCTTATAGTATCTGGTGTGTAATTTGTTAACTACTTCATTATAATACCTGCAATTTTCGGAGCATGCAAAATTACTTCATTATTGGAGTTACAACTTTTTATCTATTTGTAGAAGAAAAGCCGCGACTCCTGAAGTATTAAGAGTCCTGGAATCTATTTCTGTGAGTCTACTGTATTATAATCCTGGTTTTCTTTAGAAGTGAGAAAATTATAATGTCGTTTCTATTATCTCTTCTGCGTATTTTCTTGCTGATTTTGGAGCTTGTCTTATTAGGGAGTTAAAGTTATTTACAAAACAAAGAAATTGGAGGAACAGCAGGCCCGAAGGTGAGCTTAACTTGATGTATAACTTGTATAATTAGTTATGTTATTCAGGCTGAACTTCTCGAGGAATTGTCTGAGAAATTTTTTTTGACCTGCATGTGAGTATTCTTTATCGTGTATAACTTTAAGCATATATCAAGGTACTTTTTATTTCGCAGATGGATATTTCCTGTTGGTAATGAATTAGGCTCTGATCTACTGTTTTTTCTTACCCTCTTCAGTCGAATCTTGAATGAGACTTGGCTGGCGAGTTTCTTTTTCAAGCCATGTATTTATGAGCTGTTTGTGAAGCAACCTCTTAATATGGAGATGACTATAGTTATGGCTCGGGTATGAAAGTTTTTCTTGTAGAATCCAGATTAATATTTTATGTTCTTTTCACTAGCTTCAGCCTGATAACGAATTCTGATATACGATTCTCTAGGATGACAATGTGGACTGGACACATGCTAACGACACCAATCATACAGCTTGACAAGCCTTTGGGTAATTTAACCAAGGGCCCCGGCGATGTGGCACATAACCAGCATGCCGGACGCACCCCTGATCACAACCACAAGGATGAGAGTGGACTTTGTACCACCCATGACGTATAAGTTCTCCGGCCATCCATCTTCCCTTAACATTTACCTATTTATTTTCTCTTTTTTGTTGTTGTGTAAGTTAAGTGTAGATGCTGATGTTGTGTAATCACAATATCTTTTATGGATATTGGTAAGAATACTCAACAGTCAATTTGCTCATCCCTGGATTTTTTTTTGCGTAGGAAAGCAGTGTTAAGCGTGGCGACATAAAGAACCTTTACTGAGGTAAACAATCTTTATAACTTGGCATGCCTATTATTTTGTTAGCTTTCGGAAAAATTCCCGTACGCGTGCCTTTCCTCTGTTCATTTCCCAATCACGGTTGATATTGTTAGAATTGACCGAGAACGAGTTTTTTTTTTGTTATGTACAGAAGCCGATAACGGCTCTACCGGCTTCGAGATGCCCATAACGAGACTATCGGCTTCTTCACACATCGACACAGATGCCGATTCCACCGATATCGGCTTCTTTGCATATCCTCCCAAAACCGAAATGTATAAACCAACACACATGCCGATACTCTCACTACCTCATTCTCATTTCTTAAAATTCCACTATCTCCCAACCTTTCCAAACCAATAAATCCTCTCTTTTCCCCTGGAGCAAAATGAGCAGAGACGAATACCAGATTAGCCAACAAGGTCCAGTGGAGTCGACGCCTTTCAGCCTGCAGACGACCCATATATCTGCAGCATATGAATCTAATGATCCGTTAGTACATTCAATAATTATAAACTTGTACATTTTTTTATTAATGTGTTAATATTAATAGTATTAATTGTACAGTCGACGGTTAGGCTAGTTTAGTTAGTAATAGTTTTTGTACTGTTGCACATTAATAAATCTTAGTAATTATTATATTCAAAAGTTTAGTCATTTGTGAATGTTTTATTTATAACAGATATATTTGGTACATTATTTAATTAATAGTTGTGTAACTAATTGTTAATTACCGTAGGATGATTTATGGTAATTAGTTTATTTTATTTTTAAGTTATGTAACACACAATATATATACATTATGCAATGAGTAATATTTGTTAAAGTAACCGTCACTTGTTGGACATTACTAAATCTTTGTAATTATATATACAAAGTTTATTCATTTGTAAATGTTTTATTTATAACACTTAGATTTTGTAAATTATTTAATTAATAGTTGTCTAACTATTACGGTAGGAAGATTTAGGGTAATTAGTCTATTTTATTTTTAAGTTATGTAACACACAATATATATACATTATGCAGGGGGGTAATATTTGTTAAAGTAACCGTCTCTTCTTGCACATTAATAAATCTTTGTAATTATTATATGCAAAGTTTAGTCATTTGCAAATGGTTTATTTATAACAGATATATTTGGTAGATTATTTAATTAATAGTTGTGTAACTAATTGTTAATTACCGTAGGATGATTTATGGTAATTAGTTTATTTTATTTTTAAGTTATGTAACACACAATATATACATTATTAATAAAATGCTATATTTTAATAGATGATTGTGCTACGTTTAATTTATTATTAATATCCACCGATTGTTTTTATGATTATCTTATAGTCCTTGTCAACTTTGCAAATGTAGTTGAATTAGTTATTTATAATATTAATAACGGTAATATGTATGTGTATGAAATGTAGAGATATGCACAGTACAAAAATAGGATCTTGAAAACCAGATCTTGTTGGAAGGGTGCGACACGGCTTCATGATTCTATCTTACCATATGTTGTTAGAGCTGGTTTCTTTGGTCCAGCGAATCTGAGGTTGAACAACTGCACGGGTATCATTAGTGCCTTGGTTGATAGATGGCGTCCTGAGACGCATACCTTTTGATGCCTTTGGAGAGGTCAGCATTACGTTGGAGGATGTGAATGTGTTATTTGGGCTCTCTACCGATGGGATCCCCGTTTGTACATCTACTAGTGCTGTGGACGTGGATGCTGTATGTAGGCAGCTTCTGGGTGATGCCCCCCCTTCTCGGAAGGGGAACCAGATACCTATGGCTTGGCTAGCTGAGAGATTCGTAGAGACAGATGCTGATTTTGGTCAGCGAGGTGAGATCATACATCAGCAGCATGCCAGAGCGTACATTCTCAAACTCATTGGAGGGCTACTCTTCCCCAACTCTAATGGGGATAAAGTCGATGTCTCCTATTTGAGGTTGTTACAGGACTTCGACTACAGCGGTTCCCTGAGCTGGGGGTCTGCACTACTTGCACATTTCTATAGGGAGATGTGCAATGCTACGAAATTTGATACGAAATATCTGAATGGCTGTAGTAAGCTGCTTACAGTGTGGGCGTATGAGCGGTTTCCTGCGTTCAGACCACGACTCTCCCCCGATCGAATAAATCTGTCACCCACCTTTCTCTTGCCCACAGGTAACAATAATGTGTCATATGGTATATAATTTAAAAATTTGTTGAACTGTGGTACAAACCTCACCTGAATTGTGTTACAGATACAATGGTAAGCTGAATACCATTTCTGCATTCATGGCTCGACAAACGCTGGATTCGATTAGCATTTCTCCCACTGATGGAGAGGTAAGTTGCCACTAAAGTTTATTACAATTTCATTTTTCATAATTTGTATTCTAAATTTTAATATTTATTTGGAATATATGTAGTGGATATGGCAGCCATATCGTGATCGATCACCAAATCCTCAGCCCTTCGTTGTAGTGGTATTTATAATCCACTTCAACGTGATCGAGGGTCATCAACCGGACCGCGTACTTCGCCAGTTTGGGGTCGATCAGCCCATCCCTGCCCCACCACTCGACTGTGACATGCTGCATGTAGTCACAAGAACTGGCAGGACAGATGCACCATGGGTGAGATTTTTCGTGACCACATCCAGATGTGGAATAACAAACACTTGTACCAGATCCAAATCTCACAATTACCAAGAAGGGTTCCCCTGGACAGGATGAGTGCATATATGGTATGGTACCTGCAGCATTCTGTGTCATGGTTCACCGAGCAGAGTAGGAGGAGTTATTGTGGTAAGCACATTCTAATTTCGTTTTCTGTATTTGTTTGATATATAATATTTGTTTTACTTTATTTAATCTCTTGTTTCATTTGGTTTATCAGGCATCAGGCTTGGAGCAGCTTCAACGGATTCCCGGTGATCAGGGTGTAAGAGAATATGCCTCACAGCTGTCTCAGACGATAGATGCAGATGATTACCATCGAACTGGGCATTTCTCCCAAGACTTCTCACAGCAGGCGCCTGAAAGGGTAGAGTTGCAGTACCCTCAGTATGTATTCAACGAAACCCTGCTCCAAGAGCAGCCAGAAACCGGCGGTACAGTCAGAGACGAAGAGGGCCGCGTGACTGTGCACCCCCACCACCCCAAACAAATCAAGCTTCATCACAAGCTACTTTTGCGCTGGTTCCTTTTACTGCAGTTGAACAACGTGGACAGCAACCACCTGGTACATTTCCTGAGTACCAGCACTCTACATTTGGTCAGGTACCACATGATTTTGGTACACAGTTCGATGTAGGTTCTGGTTCTTCAAACCCTATACCTGTTGCAGCTCCTTCACATGCTACACCTCCTTCACCTTATAGACCTTCTTTTGAGCCTGCTCCTACTAGATCACTGACTGATCAGGAAAATCAAGAGCTGCTTGATTTATGCAATCAAATAGTATACGACGATGGTCTCCTTGGGGGAGTGGCATGGGAAACGCTAGCTGGTACCTCCTCACAAGAAATACAAACTGCTACTGCCCCATCATCTTTGATCGAGGTTGCTCCTTCAGCTCCGTTGCAGCAGGCTACCCCCGCGCCATCTACACCAGTGGATGCAAGTACACCTGATGCTGATCCACAGAATGATGAAGTTAGGGGTATATGGCTGAGAGGATCAAACTCCCGATATAGGAACCGTAGGATTTACAACCCGGATTTCACCAGTCCTTAGTCTGTGAACCATTGTTACATTTATGTAGTCGGTTTTATGTTATGTTTATTTTGTTGTTGAACTATTGTTCTGTGGTAAGTACTTTGATAGACAATGGATGTCATTGGCAGTTTTTAAATATGCAGTTATTTGCCGGTTGGCTACTTTAGCCATTCATTCGATTAGGTTGCTGTGTCCGTTGGCCACCATTTTTGGACACATTGTTGTGTGTATGTAACACTACATACACACCAAATTGGCAGTTTTAAATATGCAGTTATTTGCCGGTTGGCTACTTAGCCATTCATTCGATTAGGTGTGCTGTCCGTTGGCCACCATTTTTGGACACATTGTTGTGGTATGTAACACTACATACACACCAAATTTGGCGCACAACGTGAATCGTTTGCTACTCCAAACTGTAAGCGCAAAGTAGCACCGTTTTTAGTGCAGTTTTTTGCCGGTTGGCTACTTTAGCATTCATTCGATTAGGTTGCTGTCCGTTGGCCACCTTTTGGACACAATGTTGTGTGTATGTAACACTACATACACACCAAATTTGGCGCACAACGTGAATCGTTTGCTACTCCAAACTGTAAGCGCAAAGTAGCACCGTAGTGCAGTTTTTAAATATGCAGTTTTTTGCCGGTTGACTACTTTAGCCATTCATTCGATTAGGTTGCTGCTGTCCGTTGGCCACCATTTTTGGACACAATGTTGTGTGTATGTAACACTACATACACACCAAATTTGGCGCACAGCGTGAATCGTTTGCTACTCCAAACTGTAAGCGCAAAGTAGCACCGTAGTGCAGTTTTTAAATATGCAGTTTTTGCCGTTGGCTACTTTAGCCATTCATTCGATTAGGTTGCTGCTGTCCGTTGGCCACCATTTTTGGACACAATGTTGTGTGTATGTAACACTACATACACACCAAATTTGCGCACAACGTGAATCGTTTGCTACTCCAAACTGTAAGCGCAAAGTAGCACCGTAGTGCAGTTTTTAAATATGCAGTTTTTTGCCGGTTGGCTACTTTAGCCATTCATTCGATTAGGTTGCTGCTGTCCGTTGGCCACCATTTTTGGACACAATGTTGTGTATGTAACACTACATACACACCAAATTTGGCGCACAACGTGAATCGTTTGCAACTCCAAACTGTAAGCGCAAAGTAGCACCGTAGTGCAGTTTTTAAATGTGCAGTTATTTGCTGGTTGGCTACTTTAGCCATTCATTCGATTAGGTTGCTGCTGTCCGTTGGCCACCATTTTTGGACACAGTGTTGTGTGTATGTAACACTACATACACACCAAATTTGGCGCACAACGTGAATCGTTTGCTAGTCCAAACTGTAAGCGCAAAGTAGCACCGTAGTGCAGTTTTTAAATATGCAGTTTTTTGCTGTTTGCGTCTTTGCGTGTTGGATAATAGATGTTGAACTAGCCGTTGGACTATCCGTTGATGTACCTGTTACGCATTGATGTAGCCGTTTACCTAGCCGTTCAACTAGTTAGCCGTTGAGTTAGCCGTTTAACTAGCCGTTGAACTATCCGTTTTAGTAACCGTTATCCAGTATTATAAAACAGAGTACTGGTTTCAAACCCAAGCATACCTCACAACATTATACCAAAGCTTTGTATATCTGTAGTGAATTGTTCATATCTTACAACACACTCTTCTATAAAAATCAAATGGAGTTTCCTTTCAGTTTGCACGTTAATTATGTCACTACTTTCGGCCGTCATGGAGCGCAGTTTGATCGAAGGATGGGGCATAGACGAATAGAAATAAATATGCCGTATCCTAATAATCTTCAGGATCTACATCGACGAGTACTCCGTGCTCCGCGGCCTATCATTGGCAGAATAAACATAGCAACAATGGTGTATTTGGGGTTGGAGGGCGACTACGAGTGGAATTTTACACACGTACGCAATGATGCATCTGTTCAGCGAATGATGGAAAACTACATGGAGTACAATGATTTCATGGAACATATTCCACTACTAGTTATCTACGATCCTATTGAACCAGACGATGATGATTTCCAGATGCAGGAGTCAATATACGAGATGCGACGTAACGTAATAGCACAACAACTTGACAGGCAGAGGTCGGGGAACAATTAGGTTTACGTAACTGTGTAACAACAATCTGAATCGGGTGGGTAGATTTTATTTTTCTATAAGAGTATGTGGTGATGCGCTGCTCCACGTAAAACAGTTTAATATTCCCCTTAGCCGATCCCTTTAGAACTTGTTGAAGCATTAGATGCAGATGATGGCAGACAGGATTTTATCCATATTCAAACGTTGTTTATATTCGCCACCCTGCCCATCCAAGTTATACTAACCACCACAACTTCGCCATCATCACTCCAAGTGATGTTGTTTACCTGGTAGACATTACAGTAGTGGTTGACAAGAACTCCTTCCGTAGAGCAAGTCAGAGGAAGGTTAGTAGCCTTACTAATTACCACAACTTCTACACCTTTTCTGAGCATGATGTCATTGACCAAGTACACATTAAGAAAGTGTTTAAGGATAATATCATCTCCTCGGTACAAAGCCATCCACATTTTCGTCGAAGACATCACTCTGATCTATGGTTCACCAGTTGAAGAGCGGTGAGGAAATGTAATATGAATTGAATATCGTGGAACAGTCGAGGAAAGAGAGAGGTGACGACATTAGTACACCGTGTAGCGCTTTTATAATTGAATTTTTCTGCTACATTGCAATAGAATACAATTCCTTATCTTGGAATATTGTCTTTGCCAAAAAAATGAAGCTTTAATTATTCCTTGCATGTGGACTATCGTGTGGAATACCAACTGCGGTTTTTCAAAGCAATCTTTATTCTCAATGCATAAATACTCACTTATCTTATGGATATAAATACAACAAGCGTTCTACTTTCAACTACACGAATAACTACCTACAACCATTGTTAGTACTATATTTCATAAGTAATCCATATCTCTTGCTGCACTTCATCGACGCATTTCATCAATGGAGATCCCTTGCACTATCTTGCTTGACATTGAGCCAATCACCAACGATTCAGGTTTGTATTTTGCCAGAACATATTCCACTGAACATTTCGATTTGGATATCGAAATAGATATTACGTACGCCGAGTTTGCAAATGTTGTAGAGACTAGGTTGAAAGAGCGTTACGGTTACCATTGTGTGGTTGAATCGATACTTCATTGATTACTGCTGTGCGCCCAGCCACGCCCTGTATGGGGGCCATTGCAAATAAACCGAGATGTTGACGTTGGAACAATGATTGAACGGTTTTTTTATAATCAACAATTTTACACTCGATTAGAATTCTATGTGGTATATGCATTTAGGGAAGTTACCCCACAACCACGTGATAATTTTGCGAGCCTATCCTTGGCACAAGAGTATAATGAAGATTACAGTACAAATGATAGCGAAAGCGAAAGTAATATGTAGGTGGATGATACATATCTCGTCCATTGTAAGGTATCAACAGAAGTGATATGTGGCTACTCCTATGATAGACGTTCTTGTATACAACAAGCACGTACAAGAAGATGATTAAGTATTACTGTGTCGGTATGTAATAAAACAATGATGGATGTCATTGAATCGATCTATGTATTTGGACTATTTCCTTTGCCAATAGAATGGTGTATCAACTCAATCTTTAGTCCTTGCATATTTAACAAATACAAGTTAAAGACAATTCATTACAACAGACAATGGATAAATTACATTTTTTGGTGTGCTTGCTAAAGGCACGACCTGTCTGAGCAGGAGCATAATTGGCTAATGCAATAACATACAATTACACTGGGGAATTAACTGTAACTTGCATTCGGGCATCTTGTCCTAACATGACCGCGTTGCCGACATAGCCCACAATGTCTTGTTTCACGCTCATAATTCTCATCCATCTCGTTATGAATGCGGGAGAATGTTGGCCGGCCTCTGACATTACGCATCATAGCTGGATCTGGAATAATTGCAAGCCCACCATATGTAGGCCACTTCCCTTGATTTCCTAGTGGCACAAACTTGTTCTCGCTATAAGCCGTTATCATCGTTTCAAGTCTGTAAACTTGATGAACATAATTCCTCCAATCTAGGGTGCAAGTAGAGCACACGGCCATGACATGTGAGCATGGATACTTATACGCCTTCCATTCACCACATTCACACTCCCTTGAGTTGATTTGGACAGTAAACTTACCTTTGTCTCGCCGTAGGTTTGCATCCCCATTATCAACCACCTCAAACACCAAATCCATAGCATCAATAACAACCACACGGTGGTAGTTGGCAGGGTTTGATTTTCAGCTACTTTGTCTAAGAGGTGCTTGGTAAAAAATAACCCACTATTCCTTTGTGCATTATAGGTTTCTAGGTTATCTCGAAAGTAGTCAATTAACTTATACAAAGTGCTTTCAACAATAGCCGTTACCGGTAGGAGACGGACCCTCTTCAGCACACCATTCATGCACTCCACCAGGTTAGTTGTCATATGACCCCACCTCTTTCCATCATCATGCGAACGTGACCATTTCTCGGGGGGTAGCATTGAAAAAAAGGAGCAATTGATGGGTGAAGAGCAAGTAAGTGATTTAATCTTTCTTGAACTTTATCCCTTCTAAAATAGTAACCTGCACAAGTAATAACTTCATATTAGATACCTACCCAATATCATAAAAGACGACTACATACAATTCTCTAGTTGTTACCTGTGTTGATGAGGTACTTTTTCCACTCCTTGTTTCCAAATCTTGTCTGAAAGTTTGCAAGCAATATGACGCATACACAAGAAATGTATGGCATAAGGTGGAAGCCAGTACTGTTCTTCCCTCATGATCGACATTATAGCTCCAGCCCGATCCGTAATCACTGCCACATCATTCCTAGCTCCAATGACTACGGTACGACACGGTCAAGAAAATATTTCCAGTCATCCCTTGACTCGCTAGCAACGATACCAAAGGCCACACTAGTAGAAAAAACGTTTTATAACACGGTTGTTTCCCTATATATAACACGGTTATGGAGGGTGTTATATACTACGGTCGTATATTCTTTTTAACTTTACAACACGGTTGAAAACCGTGTTAAAAAAATGTTTATAACACGGTTATGGACTGACTAACCGTGTTATAAAAGTGCTTACCACACTTCTTTTTTTTGCGCCAAATCAAGTTTATAACACGGTTCTTCTTTAAAACCGTGTTATAAAGTCCACTTTACAACACGGTTACGTTAAAACCGTGTTATAAAGTCCACTTTTACAACACGGTTACATTAAAACCGTGTTATAAAGTCTTTCCCCAAAAAATATGAAGCTGTTTTATAACACGGTTCTTATATAAAACCGTATTATAAAGTCTAATTTTACAACACGGTTACATGAGAACTGTGTTATAAAGTCTTTTCCGACGAAATTTGAAGTTGTTTTTTAACACGGTTATATAAACAACCGTGTTATAAAATTTGTTTTTTTTTTAAAAAAAAATCTATTTCTATACATTGCTTCACTACCTACAATTACAATCAATGATGTCTATTACACACATGACACATTCAATATTCAGCCACACCAGCTTGCAAAAGAGCCACTAAATTCATTTGCCATATGTACACACTTTGTAACATTCACAAAATTCGACAATCGATCTCTTGTACAAGTACTACAAAATAAATTACCACCTACTCTAAATAAATTCGACAATCCATCTCTTGTACAAGTACTACAAGTAAAGCGCAGCCAATGCAAAGTTTCAGACTAACTCCACACAAACAGTTACATTTCAAACAGAAGTAGACTTCAAGATAATTTATACAAAATCCTACGCACACTGAGGTGTTTTACTGTAAAGCATCTGATTTGATCTCCAACATCAAGTACAGAAGATCAAACCACTAAATCTAGTAATAATACATACACTGAACAAAGTGTCGAGTAACAAACTTATATGCTTGTACTGGCTCCTGCATAAATAATAAAACAAAAGGAGATTAGAAGACTACTCAGGGATAAAGAATAGTAAAAAAAAGTCCATATTATGATGGTTTCTCATGCCTTTGCGAAAATGAACACATGTCACAAAAGAGCAGGAAAAAACTTTTGCCAATTCAACCAAAACTATGATAATGTTAGCACAGCTGCAATTTACATGAGATGTTCTGATGCTTCTTACCTCTGAATGGCTGTTTTTAACTTCAAATCAGCATGCCAATGCATTCGGTACTACAGGAAAAGCATCCGAATTGTTCATCATTTTAAAGCAATAATAACTTATGCAATGATAAGTAATTAAACTGGAGCACTTGTTAGAGCAATAATAACTTATGCACTTGATAAGTGATTAACAGAATTACTATGTGATGAGGAGAAAATAGACTGGAAGAACCAATAAATGAAACATAACTACCTTTTTCCAAAGCTGTTGATCTTTCCTTTCAGAAGGTGAAAGAACATGGTCCCGCAGCCTAGAGGAAACTACCCAAGGTTCCCCGCCATTCATGCTCTTAGACATAATTGTATTTTCTTCAAGTATGTCACAAACCTGATCATGCACCAAAATCATAATGCATATCAGAAATATTAAATGGGAACAGACATTCTAGATTAGGCTTCATTTGCACCAGGTAGAAATGCAAATCAATAATATAGTCATAGAACAGCATATCATCATGCCCATAAAGTTATGATCGTAGTTCACTAAAACAAATTATACTTTATGTTCCTCAGAAGAAGTATTGCTTTACCTGCTCGTACAACTCTATCGCTGTCTCAGATAAATACCATCTTCTACGAAGTCTTGATAGCAAAAAGATGACAATCCCAAACTGTAAAACTCAATATTACTAGCAGGCATGTCAACAAGCAGAGCTAAATCTTCAGAGAAAGAACAATTGTGTTTAAGTTTCCCAATGTTTAGGGAGTAGTAGATACAGATTAAGTTTCCCAATGTTTAAGTGTTTACACTGTGACAGGTTCTGGAAAAATCAGCTAATAGAGAGGATTCAGTTTGGTTAACTGATCAGATTATACTTTTTTTTAACAACTGAAAGTGCATATATTTTTCACAGAATTTCTGCAATTTCTGAAATTGAAAAACATGAAACCCAACTTTATTGATAAGGTAAAACAAGACTTCTTTAAGAAGTTATACAATATATATGCTATTTGAAATTTTCAGTGCATTAAAGCTAAAACTGTTTGTTAAAACAGCAGCAACAGGAGGCATGTACCATGCTCTTTCTATTTAAAACATCCTATTAACAAGGCTTTTAAAAACAGGTACAGAAAGAGACACTAGAAGGGTCCTAAAATAGACCAAGAAATGCACATCTGATTGTTCGACCGAGATAGTACTGGTAATAATTCTTCTGACGGGTGCAACATAGGGTATCACTGACGGGTGCAACAAATGTTTTACCCAAAAATATAATCTAGTAGCAGTAAAAACACACAAGGTAGAATGGTGCACGTTTCTTTATGTAGAAATCTGCTTAAAACAGATTGATGCTGAATATTTGTAATCAGAAAAGTACTTTAACAAAGAGTGAAATCAATTTGAGCTAAGAGTAGTGTTGTTAATCACCTTAGCAGCAACTCAAATACAATAGCAAAACAGTTTTACCCCCTCTATATAAGCAATAGAATGTAAAACTTCAAAATCAGTTTTGTATAAAGCTGAACATAGAAGTGAAAAAACAGCTTGAATACGGTTGTGTAATAATTATAAAGTGTAGCAGCATAATGCTTATAAAAAAGTGCTCCAAACGCAACAACAAGCACGTAAATTGTGATCATAATGAAAAGAAGTAAAACAGATTAATAATTTTAATATCTTTATCGTATAAAACTATAACAACAGCAGTATATAAATCAAGAAATACCTGTTGTAACAGATTCAAAATTGCAGTAGCAGCAGGAATTCATGAAGCAAATTGAGCAGTGATTCAGGAGCAAACCGATAAGCAATTCAGGAGCAAACTGAGCAGAAATTCTGGAGCATAACTGAGTATAAATTGCAAGTTAGTCACCTAAGGGAAGATAGCAAGATAGAGAAACGTGAATGCCAAAAAAGAAGTTAAAGTAATTTCAATCAGTTACATCCATCGACCAAGCGGTCTCAGCCATAATTTGTAGGGGGGCAGGAGAAAAAGACAGACAACATCATCGGTGGGAGAACTGTTAAAGAGAAAAGTATAAAGAATCATCACTGATGTATGAAAAAGAGTGCAAAAATATGCGAATTTGTAGACAGGAAGAAAAAAAAAGAGATGAACAAAAATAAGAAGAGAGACAACAAGTTTTTATAGTTGTAGAAGTTCTCAGCTCTTGGTTCATAGTACTTGATCATGAGATTTTGCATGTTGTCTTGAAAAACCAAAATCACTTTTTTGTTTTGTTTCTTACAGTCAATTCTCATATTTCAGAGAAGCAAAAAATGAAACAGAGCTGTATTCAAACAGCCTACTGATTAATGAAAAGGGCAGAGAAATCAAAGTGAAATGGAACTTATTTGACTGCTGCTGTATAATAGCTAAAAATGGACAAGTATGATCTGTTACAACAACAAAATAGGAAAAAGTTAATGCCCATAAAAGAAGTAAAAGTAAATCTAATCAGTTAAATCCATAGACCATAGAAGGTTTGCAGCTAATATACCAGAAATCTTATTTTCCATGAGTTTTTCGATATAAGAGATCACTAACCTGGCACGGTGCATATTGTGAAATAGTGACCAGAGGTGGGTGGTTTTGTTGGTGGCAATGGAAGCGTCGTCGGTGGGAGAACTGTCAAACAGAAAAGCATAAAGAAGTCACTGATGTAAGAAAAAGAGTGTGAAAATGCAAATTTGTAGACATTATGAAAAAAGAAAGAGATGAAAAAAGAAACTATAACATTTATACTTGGTCCCTTCTGTTTACCATAAACACTTATAATCAACTTCTAATCTTCCTTCACTCAAATGGAAATTCCATTTCTATTCTATTCTCTTCTCCTCAAACTAAACAACTCCTAAGTTTTCCAATGCACATAGTTGACCCCCTCCATAAACACTTATAATCACTTATTTGTTTTGTTTCTTACAGTCAATTCTCATATTTCAGAGAAGCAAAAAATGAAACAGTGCTGTATTCAAACAGCCTACTGATTAATGAAAAGGGCAGAGAAATCAAAGTGAAATGGAACTTATTTGACTGCTGCTGTATAATAGCTAAAAATGGACAAGTATGATCTGTTACAACAACAAAATAGAAAAAAGTTAATGCCCATAAAAGAAGTAAAAGTAAATCTAATCAGTTAAATCCATAGACCATAGAAGGTTTGCGGCTAATATACCAGAAATCTTAATTTTCCATGAGTTTTTCGATATAAGAGATCACTAACCTGGCACGGTGCATATTGTGAAATAGTGACCAGAGGTGGGTGGTTTTGTTGGTGGCAATGGAAGCGTCGTCGGTGGGAGAACTGTCAAACAGAAAAGCATAAAGAAGTCACTGATGTAAGAAAAAGAGTGTGAAAATGCAAATTTGTAGACATTATGAAAAAAAAGAAAGAGATGAAAAAAGAAACTATAACATTTATACTTGGTCCCTTCTGTTTACCATAAACACTTATAATCAACTTCTAATCTTCCTTCACTCAAATGGAAATTCCATTTCTATTCTATTCTCTTCTCCTCAAACTAAACAACTCCTAAGTTTTCCAATGCACATAGTTGACCCCCTCCATAAACACTTATAATCACTTATTTGTTTTGTTTCTTACAGTCAATTCTCATATTTCAGAGAAGCAAAAAGAAACAGTGCTGTATTCAAACAGCCTACTGATTAATGAAAAGGGCAGAGAAATCAAAGTGAAATGGAACTTATTTGACTGCTGCTGTATAATAGCTAAAAATGGACAAGTATGATCTGTTACAACAACAAAATAGAAAAAAGTTAATGCCCATAAAAGAAGTAAAAGTAAATCTAATCAGTTAAATCCATAGACCATAGAAGGTTTGCGGCTAATATACCAGAAATCTTAATTTCCATGAGTTTTTCGATATAAGAGATCACTAACCTGGCACGGTGCATATTGTGAAATAGTGACCAGAGGTGGTGGTTTTGTTGGTGGCAATGGAAGCGTCGTCGGTGGGAGAACTGTCAAACAGAAAAGCATAAAGAAGTCACTGATGTAAGAAAAAAGAGTGTGAAAATGCAAATTTGTAGACATTATGAAAAAAGAAAGAGATGAAAAAAGAAACTATACATTTATACTTGGTCCCTTCTGTTTACCATAAACACTTATAATCAACTTCTAATCTTCCTTCACTCAAATGGAAATTCCATTTCTATTCTATTCTTTTCTCCTCAAACTAAACAACTCCTAAGTTTTCCAATGCACATAGTTGACCCCCTCCATAACAATCAAAGGGAAGAAGGTTGGATGAATATGGGAAGAAGGTTGCAGTTTTACCAATGCTTCAGCCTATTCATAGTACGCAAGAGAGATTCAACACAGGAAATCTCATCATTCATGAAGTAACAACATCAGCAATTTAGAAGACTAAAACTGCAGGAAATAGCTTCATTCATGAAGTAACAACAACAACAATTTAGAAGACTAAAGCTGCAGGAAATAGCATCATTCATGAAGTAACAACACTAGGATGTGTCTCTGCTTTATTCCTTCTATACTAAACATAAAATTCAGTTGCGAGATTGCATAGATGATCACATTAAAAGCAACCCAACTGAAACCCCATGTCTCGCTACAACCCGTCAATTGTCATTGTGTAACAAACAATATATGTTTACTGTTTTCCAGACACAACCTCTCATCACACTCACGTTGTTGTTGCTCTTCACCTAGTTTTAGTAAGCTATGATTCTTGACCAGATAACTAAATATAATTGAAATTTTGGTGTGCAGACAAACATACAATCCAAATAGATGAAACTCAATACTAATAGCATTTCTTTTCTAAAAAGTATAGCTGAATTGATATTGTCAATCTTGAAAAAGAAAACAGTGAGCCATTAGGTAGAACTGCTCCACAATTGCAAGAACCATGCAAATAAGTCCATCAAGTCAGAAACACAGTTTATAATAATCAAAAGAAGTCTTCAGTGATGCCAAAATAACCCCATCTCATCCCTTACTTTAGATGTGTTGAACTATCACTCCAACATCATTAGTTACAATGTAACCCCATCTCATCCCTCACATCATCACAATATTCACTAATAAGCAGATACTGTTAGTTACAATGTAACCCCTACTGTTAGTGACTTATACCATTCTCAAATCAAACTTGACATTAGTAAGGCAGTAATAATCAGGCAACACCAAATGAAAATCTTTACCACAAAATTTGCCGTCACTTGTTGGCCAACAAATTGAGTTAGATGCGCAGCATCTTCTTTGCGTATCAAAATCAAAACCTAAAAACCAAAATTATGGGTCTTAGATGATTATTGGAAGGAGGGAACAACAACAATTTATTGTGAAGTTGGACTATCACAAATTACCTGATGTAGATTGAAATCTCCTCGATGCTCCAGTACCAGAAATGGAGAGTACCGGAGTAGAGCAATCGGGATTCCCTGTCAAGAATCAAAAGAAAAGCTACGAACTAAACCCATTAGCCTGAAATATAAACAAATGAATGAGAGCAGAGAAGTTATGAGCCCAAGTAATCAAACGCCTGTCAAATAAGGACACGAATACACTAAGACTGGCTGTAGGTACACTTCAATTCTTACACATGGGTTGGCTGAGTTCTCTGTAAAAATAAGGAAGCGACCGTCCAACATGCTAACCAGAACATGAGTGGAAACTTACTAACCACAATGTTCAGTAAGGGTTTAGAGTCAAATCAGAGAAACAAAATCAAAGCAGAAGAAGAGAAATCGAATAGGACATATGAACATAGCAGAGTAGAAATCGTCTTTTGTTCCCCTTATATAAAAGGTATTGGATGATTTTTGTAATGAACTGAACAGTTCTCTACTCAGTCGACTCAGAAAACCCAAAACGAATCAACATCTGGAATCTGAAGATGAACTTCAGTTTCATGCTAATCCCACGAACACGAAAACCCACCTCAGACTTATCGTGCGATGGGAGACATTCAGGATATGAAGTATTATTGCCAGTAATCGCCAACAAGTAGAAAAGAGGAGAGCACAGAGCATACCTACTCCTTGTTTGCCGGGTAAATTGCAAATTACCGTGAGTAAGAAGACGAAGAAAGGTTGAGGTGCGCTCTTTGCCTTGCCAGCACCGACTTGAGGAGAATGAAGAGACGGTGGAGCAGGGAAGACGAAGATTGTCGAGAGAGATCGAGGTGGGGGCTTGTCTGTCCCTTGTTTGTCAGCTGGATTCGCAAAATTATCGGAAGTGACGAGGATGGATAGCAGAGCGTGAATGTTTCTCGTTCGTCAGTGAGGTCGCACAATCACCATCGGGAAGAGAATGAGAGAGACTTGAGGATTCCTTGTTCTCCAATCTTCATCGCCAGTAGGGTCAAGTTGCAAGAATTGAAGAGCTTGGAGCTGATGCTCCTTGTTTGTCAGTTTGGCTGCAAATTAACGGGAGTGAAGTGGGTGAATCGGGGCAGAGCCGGTACGTTGTTCGTTTGCCAACGATTTGAAGAGAGTGAGGAAAGGTGTGGGATCGACGAAGGCGAAGAAGAGAGTAATGGATGAGCGGGATTAGAATTTTCTACTCTGGGAGATTGAGGAAGAAGCGGCGATTTGAAGAAGAGAATAGAGGAGATGGTCGGGAAAAAAAGATTCAGACGCGGCTAACCCTTCACCCAAATTAAAGACAATATAACACGGTTGTTAAAGAAAATGCGTTTAAAGACCTGTTTATTTGTATTAAAGACACTTATAAAACGGGTAACATACAACCGTGTTAAAAAACTCTTCTCCAGTACAACGATATTTATCTCACATATTATAACACGGTTAAATCATGCAACCGAATTGTAAAACATTTTATAACACCATTACAACAAAACCGTGTTATAAAATGCGTGTTATATAATATTTTTTCTACTAGTGCCATTGGTATTATCTTGTTATTACCATCTTGGGCAACAACAACCAATAGTTTACCTTTGTACTTACCGTACAGGTGAGTAGCATCTATTTGTAGTAGAGGCTTCATATACTTGAAGGCATTAATGCAAGGCCCAAATGCCCAGAAACATCGCTTAAACCGTCTAACTTGAGTAGTCTGTGTTTCATCTTGAAACACAACAGTCGAATCTAGGTCGATATACGAATTAGGTATAAATGTTTGATACTAATGAGATACCTGGGTAATTCAGTAAATGATTGTTCCCAATCACCGTAGACCCTTCTTATCGCTTCAGCACGGCCTAACCAAGCTTTCTTGTAGCTGATCTTCTTTTATATTCTGAACGGATAAGTTGAATCACAGTCTTCACTTGTAGTGCAGGGTTCTCTTTGACCCTTGGTATCATGACTTCAGCAATGAAATTGTAAGTCAAGAAACGATCATTACCCTCATCTAGGACTGGAGCGCATGTGTGAGGACTGAATTTCCGTATGCGCCATTCAATGGAATTCTTCAACAGCGCAGCTCGAAATCTGAAACTGCACCCTTGTCGGCACCTTAGGGTGTAAATTCTCCTGTTATTCTCGGGGGCAACGAAATCTACGTTTCTCTCCAAGTGATACTGTTTTACTGCAGTCACAAGAACATTTTTATCAGCAAATTCTTGTCCCACGACGAACTCCTGACCTAGCCTCCAGTATGGCAAACCACGTCGATCAATGTCTGATGGTATCTGGCTTATGGCCTGTAAATCCACTTGCGATGAGTACGGCGCTGAAGGAGTGTACGGTGTGGAGGGCCAACTTCATCAACTATGTCATCGTCATCCGGTAAATCTTCAGGCTCCATCTCAGAATCATCATCCGAACTCTGCAGATTTTCATCTTCGGCTTGTTGATGCTCGGAAAAATCATCATCGGTTTCATTGTCTTCCTCTGGAGAAGGTGTAGTTGCATGCTCGAACTCAATTAGCACAGCCACATTGTTCAGCAAATCTGAATTCTTGATGAAGTTTGATATCATCAGCTTCACCCGAGAATCGCTATTAATTTTGAGTGGAAGGTAGGAACAAGATGGATATTTATTCTGCAACTTCCTGTAAACCATGTCGGTGATAACATAATCTCCCCCAAACTCCAAGTCGACAAGATTTTTGACATTATCTTTGAAGGATTGAAATGTGGAATGCTCGGAAATTTGTGTGTCGATGAATCTAGACCAATGAGGATGAATATGAAAATATATACCATCTGGATTGTATTTGAGCTCTGCATAGAGATAAAGAGTACATGGAATATCCATTTCATAACCCACAGGAAAGAGTGTATAGTGTGAAATTGTGTGGACTGAACAACAAATTTTGATTCAGCTAGAGAAGAAAATAGGAAGCAACAATCAAATGTTGGGACAAATAACTTATTTGTAGTCAATACAACACTAGCCGTTACAAATTTCGACCGTTGGAGTACTTGCAAAGAAGCCGATAATACTATTATCGGCATTTGGAAGCCGATACCAGTATTATCGGCTTCTTTACAAGTATTCCAACGGTCGAAATTTGATTTGTAAAGAAGCCGATAGTCTCGTTATCGGCATCTGGAAGCCGGTAGAGCCGTTATCGGCTTCTGTACACAACAAAAAAAACTCGTTCTCGGTCAATTCTAACAATATCAACCGTGATTGGAAATGAACAGAGGAAAGACACGCGTACGGGAAAAATGAGCTCCAGAAAGGATTGAATATATGACGTCCTGCCTAATTAACTAGTTGAAAGCTGGAGATGATAACTTTATTAAAAAAAGAGAGATAGGAAACAGAAGAATCTCAGAGAAAAAGTAATAGGCAATTATTGTAGTTGATGTACTTGACAAATAGAGACACCAAGCTGACACCAAGCTACTTTGAATAGCTTGTTGGAATGTTATTCGAAAGGCCATTCTGAAAGTAAGATGGCTTTACCCTTCTGGTGTCTCTCTGCTTGCTGGACCAGAGTGAAGTGTAGGATTTCTCTCCTGGTTATGTTAGTTGATGTTGATTGGTAATGGTTTCTGGTGTTTCACTGCATGATAGGTATCCATGTTCAAGAAGAATTATGACCATCTTTCGTCCAAATGGTGCTCTCTGTTGGCACAATTATATGAAGACTCCCAAGTATGATACTTATTATCTTAAGGGTATCTTGAATCTAACTACAGTGTCATAACTGGTAAAAGTAGATTGCGGGATCTGTTGAATATTGTCTTGTTGTCTGTGTTGATGTAAACCAACGATTGGCAAAATGTGGAAGTTATATGTAAGTAATCAATATTAATCTTATTTGAAGGTTTATGTCTTGTGTTCGATATTTGAATCCTGATCTGGTTTGTTGAATATTGTGATTTAATGCAAAAGACTTGTTGTGAGTATAAATTATCCTTTTCTTGGAGGCACCAGAATGGTACTAGATGTTTAGGTGCTTTAGTCTGATTTTATTTTTTTTTCTAAAAATGCATCTATGAGGGCAACAAAAGTTGCCCTGATAACTAATCAAAGGGGGCGACTAAAAAGCTTTGTCACCATTGACAGAAAATCGAAGAGGGCGACTAGCATAACTCGCCCCATAGATAGCAATCAAAGGGGGCAACTAACCAAGTCGTCACCATAAAAGACAGTCAAACTCTATTGAGGACAACAACCAAAGAGGGCGAGGTAAAAGGTTGCCCTCTTTGAGATCAATCAAAGAGGGCGAGTTTTTGAACTTGCCTCTGTTGACTCAAAACAACGGGGGTGACCATATTAAGTCGCCTCTCTTGATCTGATCAAAGAAAGCAACAATGTTGCTTCCTCTGTTTTATCTCAAAGAGGGCGACTTTCAGTTGCCCTCGTAGATCTTATCAAGTAGGGCAAGCCAAACAGGTCGTCACCATATTCGAACATGGCATATCTTTAGGGGCAACCCTGAAGGCAATTATTAGTTTGCCCTTGTAGTCTAACATGGCAAGTTATTGGTCTATCAGGGCAATAAAAGTTGCCCTCATAGATCTAATATGTTGTAGTGGATATCCGTCAACTGAAGTTTGAAATAAATTACGGTGTTGAGTTATTTCAGTTAGTTAATTAAAATTTAATACCAATATCTGTTTTAACCGATAACTGTTTTTTATTTTATACTAGTAACCGCTAACCACCTCATAACCAAAATTTTTGAAATAACCGAACTTCAGCTTCCTAAAATAACTTAAATAACCATACTTTCTTAATTAACTGAAATAATTAAAACCTAAACTTAATTTAGTGAGTAGTGAAATATTTGATAAAATTATTAGGTTATGAAAAAAATTAAAATTTATAAAAATATTTTTATAAAAATTTGGTTATCATGGATAAGCGAAGTTTGAATTTCAATATCCATTAATCGAATCGTACTTTATTACGGATAACCGTTTTAAACCGAAATAACCGCACTTTTATAAACGGGGAAAAACACGGTGATCAAATCTAAACAAAATACGATTGTTTCGGATAACCAAAATATATGATACATGTGGGTGATCAATGTGTTCAATCGAACCATTTACATCCCTGGTCACACCATGGTAAATGCTATATATATATAACGTTGTGAAATGGGTGGTTGAATTCGGAAGGCTTGATGACGACTCACCTTTTCGCTACCGATCTGCTGAGGTTTGCGCTCCAAATGACTAAAGACATCGAGAATCATCATCACCAAGACAGAATTATATAATACATGATGTTCTAGCATAAAGTATGAAATTAAGGGGAAATGTTTTTAATTACTTCACTCTTAATTATTTTTTATTAGGAATACTCAGACGGGAGATGGTGCAAGCCTCCCGCGCCTAACACCATGCGGATAGCTGAGTTGATAATCCAGTCAGCAGTCCAGTCAGCTGCTGACTGGTTTGCTTTTTGATATATTAACTTTAAATTATTATCTCTTTTAAAATATAAGTCTAAAATAAAAAAAATTTGCACCATTCTTCATCTAAATTCAAAATCTTCAAAACTAGACCAGACATGAATATGTTTTGAGAAGTTTAAAGATTTATGTTAATTACATGTACATATCAACGATACTTATGATTCACTACATACAGTTTAAAATACACCATATAACATTAATAATACATCACAAAACAATAATGATTCAGTATTTGTTCTGAAGTTTATTATCTAATTTACCACTTATAAGTTAATGAATCATACTACCAATTTCTGTGAATCATAATATCAAATTTAATGAATCATAACATCATTTTAGTGTATCATCACTAACATATAAAAATAAAAATTTTAAACAATAATACAACACAAAACAATATTTAGTACGTAAGAAAAATACATGATTCACCATATAAGGTTTAAGATACATCATACAACAATAATAATACACTGCAAAACAATAATGATTTTTATTGGTTCCGAAGTTTGTTATCTAATTCACTACTTATTAGTTAATGAATCATAATATCAATTTTAATGAATCATAATATCGAAATTTATGAAGCATATTATGATTTTAGTGTATCATCGTATACATTTAAAAAAATTAAACAATAAACAACACAAAATAATTTGGTACATAAGAAAAATATATGATTTACCACATAGGTTTAAAATACACCATACACCTACAATAATACACTACAGACAATAATAATTTTTTATCGGTTTCAAAATTTATAATCTAATTCACCACTTATTAATTAATGAATCATATTATCGTTTAGGGTATCATCATACACATGTAAAAATAGATTTTTTTAAAGTTATCAAAACATATCACTGGTGGAAGCGAGCCTTTAATGACGGTGGTTTAATCACGGCTTTAACAGACACCGTGATTAATAGAAAGCCGGAATTAATTAGCGACGATGATTGAATTAACCGTAATCAATAATCGATCGGAGGTAGGCGCGCCTTTTTTAGGATGGACTTTAGATGACGGTTATTAGTGAAACCGTAATCTAAAGTCCCGTGTTGACGCGCGCTTTACGGTCAACGGACTTTAGATTACGGTTTCACTAATAACCGTCATCTAAAGTCCGTCCTAAAAAAGGCGCGCCTACCTCCGACTGATGGTCAACGACGTCGTTTTGACCTGACGCCAAATATTTCCTGTATTATTTGATTTTTTTGACTCCGCGCGTAATCTAAATTACAGTTATCGACGTCGTTTTACCAGTGTATTTTATTAATAAAAACTTTATATTAATGTGTTACCTATGTTTGAAACCCAACATATGCCAAATAATTATCGCGCTATTTTTTAATTTCGTTACACTTTAGATTACGGTTAACGACGTCGTTTTACCAGTGTATTTTAGATTAATAAAAACTTTATATTATGTGTTACCTATGTTTGAAACCCAACATATGCCAAATAATTATCGCGCTTTTTTTTTAATTTCGTTACACTTTAGATTACGGTTTTTTTGGGAACCGTCATGTAAAGTGTGACTTTAGTTTACGGTTTACATGTAAACCGTAATCTAAAGTCCATTTAAACATTTACCTACACTCTGCACACTCTACTCACAGTAACTCTTCTTCTCTTTCGCGCTATCTTCCTCACTGAAATCGCCTCCTCTCTCCCGTCACCTTGCTAATGGCCATCGCCGCCGTCGCTCCCACCACCTTTGTCACTCCCATCGTCGCCGGTCACCACCCATCTACCACTGGTCTCACCGTCGACGTCTCTATCGCGTATTGGGTATGCGATCGATTGATTGTCGTTTTTTCTAACTTTGTTCATATACATGCATTTCGATTGCAAGTTCTAACCTCGTTTGTATCGAATCCTGAGAGTGTAATGACAAATGTTCTAACCTTGTTCATATATTTGTGCCCAGATTCACAGTTAATTGCGACCGTTCGTGGGCTGATTTCTACACTACTTGCCCACTTCGGTGCTTAGTTACGGTAACTTTGCAAACCAATCTGTAAACTGTTGTATTTATTTATTCTTAGCATTTAGTATTACAATTAATACATAATAGTGTAGTTTTAAAATGCTACTACTTAAAACTGCCACAGGAAAGAAAGTAAGTTCAAGTATATTACCGATTCCTGAAAAATGAATGGAACAGAACTGTAGCATATCTCAGTTTCATGAATGGAACAAAACTGTAACAAGTTGTTTGAGTTTTGGTCTGGATTTAAAACTTAATGGAATATTTAAGTAACTGGGTAAGGAGTTAGGAGAAGTATAATCAGTTGAAAGAAAAAAAAACAGACAGGAAGAAAGCAAGAACACAACTCAGTTTCTGTTTTGATTTCAGTTTGGATTTCAGCTTCAGTTTCCTATCAGATCAGGTTATGACTAATTCTGCATCTGTAACACAGTTGCCTTGGGTTTAGTTGAGTTAGAAACTTTATAACACCAAATCGACAGGATCGACAGTTTAGAAAGGTTTGAGAATTCAAACACGTGAACAAACAGAGAGGAGTCATACACCATCTCTGTCTGTCTGTTTCTTTTCTTTCAGTTTCTATTTCTGTTTGAGTTTTGTGTGAATCTGTTCAGTAGAGGCAACAAAAAGATGTTGGGGCTGTTTAGAGAAGTGAAAAACTATTGAACCTAATAGCTCAGACATAAACACATTGAGAAGGGCTAGCCAATATAACAGATTGAATTAAATAACAGAAGGAAGGAACATCGACCTCAGTTTCAGTTTTAAAACTTAGACTTCTGTTTCTGTAAACTAAATACATCAGTGAAGATAAGTTTATGTATGTTACCAGTTCTAGATGGTGCGTGCGAATTTGACTTTGATAAAACTGATTTGGAGACGTTAGAAATATAGGGGAGATGCTGTCGATTTTTTTCCGCGGTTTAGCTAGCATTTAACCTTGATTTTTTGATGAATTCTAATGTTGTCGTTTTTCATTTATGCATCAGGACTACGACTTTATTAGGCTTCCGACCTCAACCGTCTTAGCATCGGCTAATCGTCTACCAGAGGTAAGATTTATATATATACATATAATATTTGACAAACTACCAAACATAGTTATCCACCCAAGATATACCTAATAGAGGTATATCTTCGGCAGTCCCTGTCGGGACTGTCCACGATTGTTAAATCACACACCTAGGGTGTGAATGTGCTTTTAATATGTACTTTATCGATTATTTCAGCAGTATCTCTTTATAGTTCTTCGAATGCATATATTATTGATTAATATCATAATATCGTGCATTTGAAGAACTGTAGGGAGATGCTGCCGAAATTTTCAATAAATTACATATTAAAAACACGTTCACCGGTGGGATTTAATACTCATGGATGGATTTAGGTTGATAAGATACAAAAGTGTAAAGACTCTGCCACGGGTGACGGTATGAAATGGCTGCCTTCATATAAATAGCTAGAAGGAGATGGAACGTTCGTGGATTTACAGCGGAAATTTGGACGACAAGTTTTTAGAAGGAGTTGATAAGTTATGCACGGTGTTGGCGAACAATCTGAAACCTACAGATAAGGGATACATATTTTGTCCGTGTATCGACTGCCAAAAAAATCTGAGATATCGCGGCGTTGAAACAATTAAGGAACATCTGATCCGCCGCGGTTTTACAAAAGATTTCCAAGACATAATCCGATGGCATGGTCAGAGTGTGTTCGATGTTATTAAGCCTGACGAAGGGGATAATGGTCAGGCAAACACAGAAACAGAACTTGGAGATGATACAGTTGCTGGTGATCCAGAAGACGTTACAGCGAACGTTGAGCCAGATTTCTGGGATGATGACATTGAGACTATGCTCGAAGATGTGGAACGACATTACTCTAACACGCCAGACAAGCATGAAAATTTGTTGGATTCATCCAAAACACCGTTGTACCCCGGGTGTGACCCTACAAAGTTAAGCAAGTTGAGTGTCGTCCTCAAGCTATTCACTTGAAAGCGAAACATGGCTGGAGCGACGTAAGTTTCACTGACCTCCTGGAACTATTGAAATACGTTCTTCCGGTGGACAACGTTTTACCAACGACTACGTACTCAGCCAAAAAATGATGTGCCCAATGGGTATGGGGTACCAGAAAATTCATGCTTCTCCAAATGGTTGCATGCTGTTTTGGAAATCGGATGAATTTGCTGAAAGCTGTTCAGCATGTGGAGCGTCACGGTATAAGAAACAACAAACTCACATCAGCGGTAGTAAGAAAGGTTCACCAGCTAAGGTACTGTGGTACCTGCCCATCATTCCAAGGTTCAGACGTTTGTTCTCCATTGAGAAAGACGCAGAGAATCTTCGGTGGCATTCAGTTCACAGGAAAAAGGATGGCAGATTGAGACATCCCACTGATGCACCTCAGTGGAGAAACATAGACGTAAAATTTCCTGAGTTTGGTAACGAACCGAGAAACCTAAGGCTATGCTTGTGCACAGATGGGATGAACCCTTACGGTACTTTGAGTAGCATACATAGTACTTGGCCTGTGCTTTTGGTTATTTACAATCTACCGTCGTGGTTATGCATGAAACCAAGACACATCTTGTTGTCTTTGTTAATATCTGGTCCAAAGCAACCGGCAACAAAATTGACGTATTCCTACAACCTTTGATAGAGGATCTACAACTCTTGTGGAATGAAGGGCTACGGTTTACGACTCATTCAGTAAAGAGGACTTCAATTTGCGTGCTATGTTGTACTGCACAATCAATGATTTCCCCGCCTATGGTAATCTTTCAGGCTATTCAATCAAGGGGGCATTGGCGTGTCCGATTTGTGGTGAAAAACTTATAGCATTCGCTTGAAACATAGTGGGAAAACCGTGTATATGGGCCACCGAAAAATGCTTCCAAAAGGACATAAGTATCGAAAGATGGCGAAAGAGTTCGATGGGAAAACTGATCACAGTATGGCGCGCCAGCCTTTGACAGGTACAGAGATTTACAAAAAGTTGGATAATATTGTGAACAACTTCGGGCCGCCAACCAAAAGTGGTGAAAAAGTGTCTGGAAAAAGAAATCAATATTTTGGGAACTACAGTACTGGCAGCATCTGGAGGTTAGACATTGTATCGATGGATGCATGTCGAGAAGAACGTGGGTGAAAGTATCACTAGCACCATTTTGAACATAAAAGGAAAGACAAAGGATCATTTGAAAGGAAGAAAAGATTTAATTGAGTTGGGCATACTGTTGGGCAAAACAGTGGTGAAACTATCTTGCTAACTATGGGCAGTGAACCCAATCATTGTAGTACAACAAGGTCGTATCCACAGGGACTTCGTAACTATCTAGCTAATTATAAGCTTAGTAAATGTGCAAGAGGATATATACAAAAGTGCATAAATGTAAATTATGGGTTTTGGGTTTTTGGGTTGTAATTGGAGAAAAGAAAGAAAAGAAAAAAAAAAAAAAACTAACTAACTATCTGGATAGGTGTAGCCCGGGATGGATATTTGCACCCGTCCTCCCTTACTACCGATTGTCGAACCTCGAACTCATAGCTAAACCACGGGAACGCTTAATTAATTAGCAACCTAATCTAGGCCTACTAATCCTAACCAATTTAATCGAGACTTCTCATTCAGCTAAGCCCCGGGTCAATCGATAGCACTAAGCTCAAGTTCCACTAAGGTTGCAATGTAGTATAATCTCAAAATTATCGAAATCAGAGTACACCGTTATAGTCTCTAACAGTTTAGGATTCTATCTCCGAATACCATTTTGATAGAATCCCACAATAATGCTAAACTAATCGGTAGGCCAAACCAACCAATTTACACATAGAAGACAATTGAGCAAAACCCTTAACAAATCCCCAAATCATGAGCAACAAGTTTAGAAGTCATAAACACTCAATTTCATCTTCATTAAGCTCAAAGACTAAAATAGAGCATAAAAATAAGTTCAAGATTCAACAATGGAGGTTTTAGGGATTTTGGGGCAAAATCCCCATCCCAAGCTACAAGGAAACTACACAACCATTAAAGCACAAAAGAGAGAGAAGGGAGAAGAAATAGCCATGGGAGATTGAGGAAGAGCTTCAATGGAGGTGAGCCTTCTCCTCCTTCTTCTCTTCTTCTTCTTCCTTCCTTTCTTCTTCTTCTTCCCTCTTTTCTCTTGTTTTTCCGCCGTTTCTCTATTCTGTGTCGAATCCCCTCTCTCCCCTCTCTTTTCTCCTTTTAAAATCTGATTTCTGGGCAAATTTTACGACCGACCGAACTTGCAAGTTCGGTCCTAGGGTCGGTAGATTCCAGTAGCTTGCAAAAACGCGAATCTGGGCAAATTTCGACCCGACCGACCTTGCAAGGTCGGTCCTAAGGTCGGTCGGAGTCAGGCTAACTTCAAAACACTGTATCTTCTTCGTTTTAACTCCGATTTTGGATCCGTTTGCGCCCACGCGTTCCTCTCTTCGTCTACTTACTCCTAGCTATGTTACTCCTCCTGTTTAAACAATAAATGTGTAAAACACCAATGAAACACAAAACTAGAGGAAAACAAGCTAGAGTGGAGAAATGAGCATGAAAGTGTTGATTAAACATATGAAATACACCCCTAAAACATGCTCATTTGGACACTCATCACATACGCACAGAGCTTGGCCCGCAAGAACGTGGAAAACGCACATTCTTGCCTCCTGCCTGTCACACTCTGTCTAAAGAAGAGAACATAGTCTATGCAGTACCCTTTACAACACAAGGTGCCATCAGGTTACTCCTCAAACATAAGAAACCTAGTGTCCATGACAGATTTCAAATTAGTAGGAATGAAATCTCACGATTATCATGTCCTACTTCAAGAATTTTGCCAATTGCACTACGTGGATCTTGCCGGATGCTGTAAGACACACAATCACAAACGTCAGTGTCTTCCTCAAATCCATTTCGTCCAAGGTTCTTGATGTGGACCTCTGTCTAAATACAAAAGGATCTTATTGTGACAATGTGCCAGCTGGAGATGTATTTTCCTCCATCGTTCTTCGACATAATGATACATCTCCTCGTGCATCTTGTAAGAGAGATTCTGATGTGTGGTCCTTTGTACCTTCGCTACATGTATCCGTTCGAAAGGTACATGGGTGTCCTGAAGAAGAAAATGAAGAACCGTCGTCACCCAGAGGGTAGTATTATAGAGGGCACTATCACAGAGGAAGTTGTAGACTTCTGCACCAATTACCTAGAAGGTGTCGATACCATTGGACTTCCACGTTCTAGACACGAGGGCAGATTGAAGGGTGTTGGCACGATTGGAAGGAAACTGAAAAGAATTGACATAGACACTCTTAACAAAGCTCATTTAGTTGTGCTAAGTCATCTTGAAGATGTTGAACCATACTTTGATGAACACTTGTGTGTTTAAGAGCACAATATCCAACATGAGTGACGTTAGACTACAAAATGAGTAGAATAGGACATTTGTCCGATGGTTCAAAGAGAGAGTGTTGTCCGATCAGTCCACGAATGTGCCTGAACTGATTAAAGTAGTTGCATTTGGACCAAATCTGGATGTAATTTCTTATGAGGGGTACGATGTCAACAGATTCACCTTTTTCACAGAACGTCAGGAGGAGGAAAATGAGCAGCAAATGGTACCGGTCCCATCTACATCTGCTGCTGCTGCTGTTGCCCCATCTACATCTGCCGTCGCTGCTGTTTTGGCCCTTCCATGAGTGCACCTTCTACGAATGCTACTTAGAGACCCAGAGTAGAGGTCCGACCCATGGGTTGAAAACTAAAACCGGATCAGATTAGTCTTCTGTGGGACAAGTATGGGAGGTATGGTGGGGGCAGCAGGTCAGAGTTCGCTAGTATGCTAGGGACTCTGGCCAGATCACATTGCTGCATCAACCACACATGGAAACAAGTCTCGGAAGAAGTTAGGAGACCATCTGGAAGAAGGTGCAAGAACGATACAAGATCCCAGAAGAAGTGAAGAAGATCGTTCTTTCTTTGGTGTCCGCAAAGCTAAATCATTCCGCCACTACTTGGTTGAGCGTGGATCAACAGGGTGCCCCCACGTGAGCCTCCGCCGTATGTTGTGTACAATGGCATGATCACTGAAGAGGAGTGGAAGGAGTTCGTTGAGCGGCACGCCCCCCCGAGTTCAGGGTATGTTTGTGTGTACTCTTTTCTTAATTAATGCTCATAATGCTTTATCCCTGATTTTCTAATTAATTTCCTGTTGTACTTTCTTAACAGCAAATACAAGAACAAGCACGGCAAAACCGTGAAGCTAATCTCTACCCCCACACCATGGGACGAAGGGGATATGTGGGCAGCCTCGAGGGATGGAAAGAAGCTGGTTTGCTGACACGGAGGAACGAGGATGGAAGTGAATGCCCGATCGAGGATGTCTCTGAGGTGAGGAGGGTGCAGATGTACATACTGGGACGCCAGAAACGACAGCGAAGGTCAGAGGATATTTCTTAATGCTGCGATGGAACAACTGGCTAACCAAATTGTAAGTATTTGAAAGTAGCTGTTAAATAATTTACTTATATACTCAAGTGTTTATTGATCTTAAATTTAGTGTTAACTTCTTTGAAAATTGGACAGTACAAAGCGGCACAGAGAGGAGAGTAGACTTACACGCTCCTCCTTCTCAAGACGACGCGCTCAATCAAATGCTTGGGAAAAAGGATCACCCAGGGCGTGTTAGAGGATTTGGGGGAGAAGTACGTCAGAAGAACGTATTCCCGCCATCTGCTAGGAAGGGTCAGATGAGTGCTGCTGAAGTCGAGGCGATGGTAGAGCGTAGGTTCGCTGCTGAGCGCCAAGCTAATGACGAGAAACAGGCTGCTGAGCGCCGGGCTATCGAGGAGAGGCTGCAGGAAGCGTTGAATGCGATTGCACATGCGACTACTCAGCAGCAGCAGCTAGATCCTCCTCGACTGTCTTCCTCGTCTAGTTGTGCTCCGGCCGCTGACCCGTACCCGTTTGCCAACATCCAGGTTAACTTTGTTTAACTATTTTTCTCCTAAAATAAAGTTATTTAAATAGTATTAGATTGGACTCACTTATTTATTTCACGTATTATCTCTGTTTATTAAAGGAGCAAAAAAAATGTCGTCTCCAAATACCATTAGAAGGGCACCCTGTAGATGCGGCCTACGGGACGGTGTTGCCATCAGGTCCACTCACGCTCATCAGTTTCGTACGTCTACCCCCATTCTACGCGCGTGTGACCTTGGACCTGATAGTTGATGGATTTGAGCATGCATACCTTCCGATGGCGTTTGACAACAAATGCACGCTGATCGAAGTGAAGGGAGACATATTGCCCTAGCCAGCATGTTATATTGTTGTCACCGATGAGGTAAGACTGTTTGACAACCATTTAGTATCTAATAAAATGCATTATTTAGCATTAAGTGTCTAATCTAATCTATTATAGATCCCTGAGCTTCCTCGCCGCGTAACCTGGCCCAGACTAGAAGAGACCAGCGCGCCGGCGAATCCTGAGATCCCTGAGCTTCCTCGCCGCGTATCCAGCCAGAGAAGAAGAGATCTGCGCGCCGGCGAATCCTGTCAGAAGTACAAGGGTATGTTCTAGATAATGTTTAATGTTACTATAATAATCAATTAGTAATTATCTTTACATTATGCTTTACTGTTTGTGTGTGAGGGTAAGAATCCAATGAGTCGGGGTGCGAAAGGTAAGATCCAGCGCCGGTCCGGGTCGCACCAGGACTTCTGAGGCGCCTAAAAATAAGCTCGCACTGCCACAAAAACTTGTTAATGTTTTGGGGGCCAAGCAGATGAATCTCTACGACAAGATCATGTTGAAGTCATCTCAACTAACAACTTCATGATGACACTTCCAAAGTCGATGTTTCACTACGAAGAAGATATGATCACGGCAATCAACTTTGAGGACATCAGAGAGATGATGTGTGGAGATTATCTGAACATTAACATTATTCAAGCTTATCTAAAGTAAGTGTTCTTTCCTCATACTGTAAAAACATATAGAATAAGTATCTATGAAGTTGCATTGGCTAACTTTTTATAGTACATGTGATATAATAGATGTCTGCTTGAGAGATGTGCTGAGAAGGACATGACCTCCGTTACTGCGGTGTGCCCGAAGCGTTTATCGTACGACTCAGTCACTAGGGACCCGTGGAGGTTTTGTGAATACATGATTCATTGCTTCAATGTTGTTGATCAACAGAATAAATTATTCATTCTAATGCCGTATCACCAAACTGAGTTCTAATTAAAATTACATACTAATTAGCTAACTTTTTTACCTTCATTTCTCATTTCATTTTGTATTTGACGTAACACCCAACCGTTAATCTCGTCATTACCTCTTAATTTAACACATTACTCTTACTCACGCAGCGGAACTCTAACTACAACGAGGGGTGAAACAACGCCGTTAGCCACCCCTATGGCTAACCAGGCCTATCTCACATACAGTAACGGTCTGATGGACTGGATCAACCGAGTACTTCATACAAATACAATACTCATTTCACTTCTTTACTATACCGAGTCTACAATATACGGATGCCGATAACATACTCGGACTTACACCCAATTTGATGCATAAGTATTTACGATTTAACTACCCACGCTTCATAACTGTCCCCGTCCTACTCTCTCGAACGGTGGTCAGCTTCAAGTACCTGCACACTAAAAACGTTCCCCCTAGGGGGTCAGCTTACGCTGCGCATGAAATTCGCATATACGCGTGCTAACCGCGGTACGCCGATACTTTGGGTCGGATATACATGGAGTTCATTTTAATCAAACAACATGCATCATGGCAATACAATTATATGTATATCACACAAGGAATCTACATCCAATCACGGAACAGATTCCTAACTAACATAACAATGTTGTTAGTGGTAACTGGTTACTTAGGCATTGAGGGTTATTCCTCCTATGCCTTGTTTACTTATTCAATACCTCACCCGCTCTCTCGGGTTACTTATTCGTATACACACCCATTCTCTTGGGCTACTCATTCTTATACTTACCCATTCTCTCGGGTTACTCATACATATTCTCACCCCTTTCTCTCGGGTTATTTATACTCATTTCTCACCCACACTCTTGGGTTATTCATACTCAAGCTCTTGTAGATTCTCGGAGACACTACAGGTCCTCCTACGTCACGCTTGTTACTCTCTTTACATACTTAAGCCAAAACTCAAGGGCTCTCTAGCGTAGTCTTACTTCCCCGGTTTCGACCCTACTCTGGGTCTAGCATGGTGGAAAGTTCAACTAGCTCACGGAACTCTCTCTTAGTTCCTATCTCTTTACTTAGGTCCGACTACTCTCGGACTCTCTCGTTCCCGTACACTCCTTCTCGGAGTTATAGATTATCATGTATATTAGTCTAGAAGCATCATTCTCGATGTTTCTAATGACTTTGGGAAACTTTACTTAAATTCGGGTAATCTTAGGTTTAAGTGTTACCCTCACAATCGTATGCTTGTACATTCGGATATTTTCTTTTACCGGGTAAAATCCTCATATAAGAGGTCGACCGTATCTCAGGGAGTCACATAGTCCCTTAGGTTTCTTTTACCTTTCTTATATGTTTACATTATTGGACTAACTTCAATCCTCTCGATGGAGGTCTTTATCTCTCCACTCATATTTATTCGTGGATTGTTTCAATAAGGTTCTCTAACCGTTATCGGGTATATACTCACCCGTACATCTCTCGCATTTTTGGGAGTTCATATGTTTGTGTTATCGTTATCTTTAATCGATAGCTTGTGTGTGTTTGCATAATACCATTGGTTATGTGACTACCCGTTCAACGGGTTTCTAGTCAATCAATACTCACTAAGAGTCGGTCTATGCACTAAGTTAGACCACACCGGCATACAAGTATGTTAGCTCATTCAACATAACAACAATGCATGCAAATCAAACAAGGGATTATTTTCATGCTTTAATCTTGATTAAGCCGGCACACAACACACATCGATTAACTCGGTTATTTTTTTTTTTTTTTGTAAATCGGTTTTTTTTTTTTAGCATACGGGGCAATGAGAAAATCATACCTTCACCGGGATTTTACTTTTCCCGTGTCATCTCACCTTGCTCGGGGCACACACTCTCCTCTGATAATGTTTCAAACATTATTGTTACACTAAACTCTACGGTACATAATGAAATGTTATTCCCGTATTTACCCCTTATCCATTACTCGGTTTTACTCTTGTCAATTGAGTTCTCATCTTCTCAATCACTTCATACACTTCCTAACACTTCTTAGGGCCTTTACATGTCACCAAACCAGGCATTAGACATTTTATAAACATCATTACCATTCAAACCCCCATCATTTACAACCTTTAACACTCACGGCAATGATTCTGGGGTGTCCGGGACTTGGTCCTCATCCTAAGTCCCGGACCAATTCATTAACTAACTCTCGGTGTAAAAACAAACACTGGTCCGGGACCTTGTCCTGGAGTATAGTCCCGGACCAAAGCAGGGGGTGTGCTCTCGGCATAAAAACAGGGGGTGGTCCGGGTCCTTGTCCATGGACTAGGTCCGGACCCTGCTACAACCTGCAACTCCATTGTTTTTCAACCCCTTTCAATCCTTAATCCCTCCACCTTTCCCTAATCTTTCCACAATATTTCTACATGTTTAATCACCTTAAAACATGCTCTAAAAAATCATCAATTCATGGGTGAACCCTTACCCAAATTCTTACTCAAAGTCACTTACACTTTCATAACTAGTTCTCTTGTCTTCTTCACTTTGCAACAGATTTAGCTCCCTTTTTACCATTCAAATATGCCATTTCCAACACTTCAGTTGACCTTATTTCTACTTCTCACACACACTTCTCCTTGTTTGGTTTCCAAATCATTAACCACCCACTTGAATCTCCTTAAACCACTTAGTTTCTTCCTTATAATAAAACACTCAAACTTATCCATTCCTAGGCAAATTTTGACAGCACCTACTTGCTTTCCTTAGCATTTTCACCACACCAAATGTACTCACAACAATTTCTTCAACCCAGGTTGTTTAGGCACCAAACACATCAAATTCCCATGGTTCTCACATATGACTAGCTTAGTTCCTAGGTTTGTTTGCACACTTAAACCACATTAAAACAATCTCATTCAACTAACAATATTGTAGTATCATTACTACTCAAGTTCAAGGTGTGTTTACAACACCCACATAAGTTTCACAAGGAAAATAAAATCAACACAAGGTAAGCTCTTACCTTGTTCATTTCGGTTTCACCCCTCTCTTCCTCTTTCTCATTGTTCCCTCTTTCTCTTCATGTTTCCACATCAAAACAAGGGGCATAGATTGCCAACTACAATCATATCCCCACCACACACCACAAACAAATCAATTCAATTTTTTTCCCCACAATAACCTAATACTTTAAGGAGTTAGTTCCAATGTTTAGCCTTGGTATTACCTTAGAAGGTTCCAAAAGGAGTGCTTGGCAATCAATTGGAAGAGAGTTTCCAACACCCCACAAGAGCAAGGTGAAATCGGCTGAATGGAGGAAATTTCCAGTGAGGGAAAATTTCCCAAATTACAAGAACAAGCTTGAAATGGCCCAAACTCTTACTTATTATTACCTTAAGACATTAAGGAGGTGGGGAGTAAAATCAGCTCTTAAAGCTTCAAAGCTCCAAATCCATGGAAGTGAAGGTGGTGGAGGAATCAAGATTTTGAGGGGTGGAAACGAAGCTCTCACGGGGGAGTTCAACGGTAAAAATTTCGTGTGATTCGGTGGAGGAATGAGCAAGATAGAGGTGAGACAAGGAGAGGGTGGTGCTGTTGTGTCGCGCGTACAGAGAGGAAGAAGAAGGAGTTGCAAGGCTGGAGCAAATCGTGAATGAAGAAGGAAAGGTGAGAAGTATGTTTTTTTATTTTACTTTTTACTTTATACTATTGCTTTACTTATTTGATTTATTTGTCTTGTTATTACTTCATAGTAGCAAGCTATTAATGGGTGTACCACATTATAATTAAAACCGGCCCCATTAATTAATAGCCCGGGTCGTTTTTTCGTCTTTCGAATTAAAGCGTTCGTCTCCCGGTTTCGTCACTATTCACTTACGGGTCCGTTTTCCGGAATTTTTGCTTATTAATTTAATGGTTACTAAGCTTCCATTAATACTTAATTATAGTTATTTAATCAACTATAATTTTTATGGGTCCGTTTGACCATTAAGGTTGCGTTTTCGGGTTTTCTCGAAAAGCGGTGCTTAAAACTCCGTTAGCATTTTTAATCCATTATTTGGATCCGTTTTCTTTCGGAATCATTCCCGTATACTTATTAGGCCTAACTAAGCCTTAGGAATCCATCTCGGACCCTCTCGAGATCATATATCTCTTATACTTATTTAACGTGCATTTTAGCGTTTTTTCGCTTTTCAAGCGTTTTCTCTTTTCTTTGGTTTTATATTCTTTTTACCAATACTCTTTAGGCACCATTAGGCCTTATAATCATATTAAAGTAATTTAATCGCCATTTTTTAGATCCGGGTATTTCAATCTACCCCCCTTAGGAACTTTGTCCTCAAAGTTGATGAATCTAGGTGGTTACTCTCATGGCATTAAATGCCAAGGTTTATAGTACATGTATAACCCTACTGACTCCACAAGCCAGTCTCATTACATACTACCATACCACACACATATCACAGCATGTATAGCAATCAAAATACTCTTTTTACTCTCTCCATGGAATCGGTCCGAAGACAAGAAGGCACTACAGTCCTCGCATCCATGTTGTGATATACTACTGATCCCTCAGGTACCGGTCACGTTGAACCACTACTCTTTTCTGGTTCACGGCCGTTTCATGACAAATGGGCACTTACTCTCTCGGCCCACAGTCCCTTCGGTTCTGATCAAATCGTTACACATATATATCCTCTGTCACTCTGGTTGACTCACTCAACACAGGAACTTCTCAGGGTACTCTCCCCGTCCCCGCCCGCTGCCTTTGGAAAAATCACACACTGACACCGCCCCAACCGGTCACTTAGGACCGCCGCACGTACGGTGCAATGGTTTCAAAACTAATCACGCCCACCGTTCTACTACCGTCATCAAGACTTAAGGCTCAGCCATCGGCGGGTGATAGCGGTTTCAAACCATTTTCATTTCCATCTTCATACTTGAAGAAATTCTTTTCAAATCTGTTTGAAAATTCTTTTTAAAACATCACAAACTCCAATCAGATTTATGGTAGCTGTATCTTTCTTAGCGTGATTACTTGTGACCACTATAGGAGCTTCAGGAATCATCTAACCCTGATGTGATCAGCATCAGTGTTGAAACTATCCTTCCACCCCAATTTGTGTTCGGTTTCCTTGATCGCTAGCAGATCAAGTTCCACCTCCCACGTCAGTTTCAAACAATCAGATAGTCAAACATTTTTGTTTTCTATCTTTTACTCTTTCTAGTCATAATTATAAAGGCAATTCATTTCAATTAATCTCTAGTTCCTAGTACTTAGGTCATCCGTCATTCTCACCATACTTGCTTGCTTTGCCTAGCAACTCATGACTCGTTTCATCAAATTATTACTCATTTTTAAACGCGCAACATACAACTCCAAAGGATGGAACTCACTCCATCAATCATTCTCAAATTAAAATTACATAGGGAACTCACTCCCTACTAGGTCACATATCGGTTTCATACCGATTCTCACTCGTCATAACTCATGTCTAATCTCACTAGACATATACTATAGGGATTCTCATTCCCCAGGAGTTCCTCTACTCCTCTTTTCATACATATTACTTACACGTTACTCGCATCTCTCATGCACAATAACCAAAATTACACAATGAATGGGTACACATGTTTATGTAACATGAGTTCCAATCATCAAAATAATTTTCTTTGTGCTATGCACATAGTAGTTTACGTATCTATACGTAAAACATACTCTAAGCGGTTTCTCGCCCTACCCCCCTTAAAAGGGGTTACGCCCGCGTAACCAACCATATGTTATCACTGAACATTGGTTCATTAATTCGGGTATTATGAAGTGTTTAAACTTCAGTACGGTTAATTAACTCATAACCGGGTCGGTTCTAGCCTCTAAGGCTTCAAGGGGTTATGATATAGTATACTTAACCCTGAATCACGGTCCACAAGCTTCTGCTGCGTGACCTGATAACTAGAGCTTAACTCGCTCTTTGGTATTCTCAATGTATTTCAATCGTCGCTTGGTATCTCTTACCGTATGCGAATTCGATGAGTTATAGATTTTCTCCAACTCTCTGGAAATCTATTTGTATAACTCTGTATACCTTCGTGTTTATTCGCTTACTTTTTCCGACTTATTGTCGGTTGAGGTCAAGCTACTACTTAGCATGTAGTGCTTCCTCGTTTAATAGTGGCTTATGGATGTTTGTTTCTTGGTTCTGTGCCAGAGTTCTTCATTCATACTACTCTGCGTTTTCCACATATCGATCCTGGGCCCTGTGGGTTACTGCCCACGTTCTTTGTGCATCTTGGCCAATGGCCGCACGGTTATCTCTCTAGATTCTCACTCAACAGGCTTCATTGTCATTTCTCAATTCCTGGCTCTCCCACTTGATCATTACCGCACAAGTGCAATACCAAAACACTCAGTCATACAGAGTGCAGAAGCGTAAACCCTTGACAGTAAATCTCTCATGAGATAGGAATGATCATGTCTCCATTACCACATTTTCTCATCAACTTCTGATCACTATCTGAATATACTCTCACAATGGTCGCTCACTGCGTACCTTGGTCTCTTTCATGGCATCCGCTACTACTTTAGCTTCCGCCTAGGTGTTCACGCCATTTACACTGTGGCTCAACAACATACACTACTCTTTAAATCTCTCTGCGCACTTGCGCACTGCTTACTCTGCAGTTCATATGGTACACATACAGTGTTCACTACTCATCCGATTACTCTATCGGTTCCCTTTTACTGCTATCGAGGTTCCTCTTTACACTCTACTATAGTTCAAATACTCCTTGGCAATATACACATGCTCAAGGTTCACTACACCGCTCTAGCGGTTTCACATTACATATTTAAGTGGTAGCCTTTCTCTGGAGGATTCATGCAATTGCCGCTCCTTAGGCCCCATAATAACAAGTGGTATCCCCACTCTAAAGTAGTGGTTCCTTCTCCACTATTTCTTCTCATGCCTTTTGCATAGGTTGGCAATGTTTAAATCTACAATTTGCAGTTAGTTTACCGGCTTATAAGCCACATTGCTCCGCCATGCTCCATGCGGCTGTTTATACAGGTTTCCGCTTCTCCGTATACCATTAAATGGTTTGGAGGTATTACTGGGTTTTGATATGGTAGTTTTCATCACGCTTCCAACATGGAAGACCCTTAAAGTATTTTGATACTAATTCATGCCCTCTAGCATTTTGGGGTATCCCATGTTACGAGGGATCCCTTCGGGTCCACCGAGTGTTTGCTTAACACTTGTGTTCTCAACACGATGTTTCGTTCAACTACTGTTGACTCCAGCACCTTTTCGGATTGCTCCTGGGTGTTACTGAGTAATGCCATTACATCTGGCTTGTACTCATGGTTATGTTCAGTTGTGACTTCGCCTTGCGGCTATGTCTAATTCAACTATCCCGTTTAGGGTTGTAATGTCTCCCGTATTGGGTAGAGTATTAATACTTTTCCTTACCTACTTAATTAGGTCGTATTCTCTTAGTGAGATATACTGTGGGAATTCTATTCCGTTTATCAAACATTGATATAATCAATTAAGGCATTCATCTTATTGCTTACAGGTATATATTCCAGTTATTAAGTATTTCCGGAGACATATCCAATGTCTGTGCTTAATACTCTTGCTTCTCGCACTTCTTAACGTTTATGTTCTTAGCTCCATCATCCTACTGGATTCTTGCTCCCTTAACTTGGCAAGCTTCCGTATTCTTCGATCATTCGAGATATCAACTGTCTTGGTTTGAATTGGCTCTTTCGTCCGTAGTATGGAGTGGGCTACTTCCCGTGTACCGTACTCTACTTGTAACATACATGGAGTATCTTATTGATACGTTACCACTTACCCGACTAACTCATAACTGGTCTGTCAGGCCCGCAAGCTCCTCGGAGTGTGCGGTCGTTCCATGTCTCGTTTGGTACAACTTGTAGTGTCGGTCACGCCTAAGTGAAGTATTCTGTTGCCAACTCCTCTTATATGGTCTATAATAACTTATCGTGGTTCACTGGTTTGGTTTTAAAACTTTGGGGTTTTTGGAAAATTTATGTTCTGAAAGAAAGTTCGAGTTTTAAAGTACGTCTTCATGGCATTTCAATGCTGGCTGTTCCTTACCGAGTCCAGCTTCTCGCTGACTGGTGTGTTCTTTATACAATGATCAGGCTGTTATGCCTTTTCAAGGTTTCGTTTCACAATTCTTAAGGTCGGTCTACCATATTGGCTTCTCTCGCCATCTTGGTGCTTCTAAGTACTGGTAGCTTGTCAAAGCTCCTCTTAGTGATTCTGTTTTACTGCACTTGCCGTGGCAAGTGCGCGATGCAGGCGGTTTTTGGATTAACTTATACCGGTTACGGTTTCGTCCACAATGTATTTGGTAGCCTTTTTGGCTTTTCCATTGATCCGTTAGTTGGATGTCTACTCCTTAGAGCTACTTCTCCTTTATCTTGACATGACCGTCATTCATTTAGGTGCTTCTCCATTCTCGGAGTTCCTTTTACTTAGTTCTGTTTACCTCGTTGCTCGTTCCCACGTCTTTACTGTGGTTACCGAGGTTTAAGTTATCATTTAGGCACTACTGCCGTAGTCCTATGCGGGTGTATCCCGCAGTTATGCTTGTAGCTGTCTAAGCTGTGCCCGTTAGGTATTGCAACCTCTTCGGGTGTGGCAGGGTGGGTGTACCAACTCTCAACTATGTTCTTAATTGGTTGGTATACCCTTAGTGGTATTACATATCATGGCGGTCCGTAGACATGTGTCCCGGTTCTCGTTATTTCTCATGAGTCCGCCTTGTTGCACGGTTGGTGCTTTCTTCTTGCTACTGCTCGGCCAGCTAGGTTCTCGCGACTGCTAAGCATGTCGCCCGGGCTGCCACAAATTCTGGTCTCCTTGGATTAGGATTTCTCGATCCTTCGCCATCCATGCGTTATTGTCATTCCAGCGGGATCCGTCTCCGGGATTTCCGGTTCTCGGGATCTCCCGCCTGACAAGTTCTGGTTCATATTGAAATATTAAATAACTGCCAGATTGGGTTTCCCCGTCTCTCTGGCATTCTTTCCCGAGCTTTAAATACGGGGGTTGTGGAGGGCGGGTATGGTATTGTAGGTATCCAGATCATACTGGAAATTCCTATCTAGCGCATCTCTCACGCTAACACTCAACCCTTAGCCCTAAGTCCTTATTCCTAACTCGGTATTTCCTAAGCTCGGTATTTCTAGTCATCAGAGCGATACTTCGCTCTGATACCATTTTTGTAACACCCCAACCGTTAATCTCGTCATTACCTCTTAATTTAACACCAATTACTCTTACTCACGCAGCGGAACTCTAACTACAACGAGGGGTGAAACAACGCCGTTAGCCACCCATATGGCTAACCAGGCCTATCTCACATACAGTAACGGTTTGATGGACTGGATCAACCGAGTACTTCATACAAATACAATACTCATTTCACTTCTTTACTATACCGAGTCTACAATATACGGATGCCGATAACATACTCGGACTTACACCTCATTCAATGCATAAGTATTACGATTAACTACCCACGCTTCATAACTGTCCCCGTCCTACTCTCTCGAACGGTGGTCAGCTTCAAGTACCTGCACACTAAAAACGTTCCCCCTAGGGGGTCAGCTTACGCTGCGCATGAAATTCGCATATACCGCGTGCTAACCGCGGTACGCCGACTACTTTGGGTCGGATATACATGGAGTTCATTTTAATCAAACAACATGCATCATGGCAATACAATATATATGTATATCACACAAGGAATCTACATCCAATCACGGAACACGATTCCTAACTAACATAACAATGTTGTTAGTGGTAACTGGTTACTCTTAGGCATTGAGGGTTATTCCTCACTATGCCTTGTTTACTTATTCAATACCTCACCCGCTCTCTCGGGTTACTTATTCGTATACACACCCATTCTCTTGGGCTACTCATTCTTATACTTACCCATTCTCTCGGGTTACTCATACATATTCTCACCCCTTTCTCTCGGTTATTATACTCATTATCTCACCCACACTCTTGGGTTATTCATACTCAAGCTCTTGTAGATTCTCGAGACACTACAGGTCTCCTACGTCACGCTTGTTACTCTCTTTACATACTTAAGCCAAAACTCATGGCTCTCTAGCGTAGTCTTACTTCCCCGGTTTCGACCCTACTCTGGGTCTAGCATGGTGGGAAGGTTCAACTAGCTCACGGAACTCTCTCTTAGTTCCTATCTCTTTACTTAGGTCCGACTACTCTCGGACTACTCTCGTTCCCGTACACTCCTCTCTCGGAGTTATAGTATATCATGTATATTAGTCTAGAAGCATCATTCTCGATGTTTCTAATGACTTTGGGAACTTTACTTAAATTCGGGTAATCTTAGGTTTAAGTGTTACCCTCACAATCGTATGCTTGTACATTCGGATATTTTCTTTACCGGTAAAATCCTCATATAAGAGGTCGACCGTATCTCAAGGGAGTCACATAGTCCCTTAGGTCTCTTTTACCTTTCTTATATGTTTACATTATTGGACTAACTTCAATCCTCTCGATGGAGGTCATTTATCTCTCCACTCATATTTATTTCGTGGATTGTTTCAATAAGGTTCTCTAACCGTTATCGGGTATATACTCAACCCGTACATCTCCTCGCATTTTAGGGAGTTCATATGTTTGTGTTATCGTTATACTTTAATCGATAGCTTGTGTGTGTTTGCATAATACCATTGGTTATGTGACTACCCGTTCAACGGGTTTCTAGTCAATCAATACTCACTAAGAGTCGGTCTATGCACTAAGTTAGACCACACTGGCATACAAGTATGTTAGCTCATTCAACATACAACAATGCATGCATAATCAAACAAGGGATTATTTTCATGCTTTAATCTTGATTAAGCCGGCACACAAACACACAAATCAGAGTAACTCGGTTAGCATACGGGGCATGAGAAAATCATACCTTTCACCGGGATTTTACTTTTACCGTGTCATCTCACCTTGCTCGGGTCACACACGATCTCTGATAATGTTTCAAACATTATTGTTAACACTAAACTCATACGGTACATAATGAAATGTTATTCCCGTATTTACCCCGTTATCCCATTAACTCGGTTTTACTCTTGTCAATTTGAGTTCTCACTTCTCAATCACTTCTAACACTTCCTAACACTTCTTAGGGCCTTTACATGTCACCAAACAAGGCCTTAACATTTTATAACATCATTAACATTCAAACCCCCATCATTTACAACCTTTAAAACACTCACGGCATGATTCTGGGGGTGGTCCGGGACTTGGTCCTCATCCTAAGTCCCGGACCAATTCATTAACTAACTCTCGGGTTAAAAACAACACCTGGTCCGGGACCTTGTCCTGGAGTATAGTCCCGGACCAAAGCAGGGGGTGTGCTCTCGGCATAAAAACAGGGGGTGGTCCGGGTCCTTGTCCATGGACTAGGTCCCGGACCCTGCTACAACCTGCAACTCACATTGTTTTTCAACCCCATTTCAATCCTTAATCCACCTCCAACCTTTCCCTAATCTTTCCACAATATTTCTACATGTTTAATCACCTTAAAACATGCTCTAAAACTCATCAATTCATGGGTGAAACCCTTACCCAAATTCTTACTCAAAGTCACTTACACTTTCATAACTAGTTCTCTTGTCTTCTTCACTTCTTGCAACAGATTTAGCTCCCTCTTTTACCATTCAAATAATGCCATTTCCAACACTTCAGTTGACCTTATTTCTACTCCTCACACACACTTCTCCTTGTTTGGTTTCCAAATCATTAACCACCCACTTGAATCTCCTTAAACCACTTAGTTTCTTCCTTATAATAAAACACTCAAACTTATCCATTCCTAGGCAAATTTTGACAGCACCTACTTGCTTTCCTTAGCATTTTCACCACACCAAATGTACTCACAAACACAATCTTCACCCCTGTTTTGTTTAGGCACCAATAACACATCAAATTCCCATGGTTCTCACATATGACTAGCTTAGTTTCCTAGGTTTGTTTGCACACTTAAACCACATTAAAACAATCTCATTCAACTAACAATATTGTAGTATCATTACTACTCAAGTTCAAGGTTGTTTATACAACACCCACATAAGTTTCACAAGGAAAATAAAATCAACACAAGGTAAGCTCTTTACCTTGTTCATTTCGGTTTTCACCCCTCTTCTTCCTCTTTCTCTTGTTCCCTCTTTCTCTTCATGTTTCCACATCAAAACAAAGGGGCATAGATTGCCAACTACAATCATATCCCCACCACACACATAACAACAAATCAATTCAATTTTTTTCCCCACATAACCTAATACTTTAAGGAGTTAGTTTCCAATGTTTAGCCTTGGTATTACCTTAGAAGGTCCAAAAGGAGTGCTTGGCAATCAATTGGAAGAGTTTCCAACACCCCACAAGAGCAAGGTGAAATCGGCTGAAATGGAGGAAATTTCCAACGTGAGGGAAAATTTCCCAAATTACAAGAACAAGCTTGAAATGGCCAAAACTCTTACTTATTATTACCTTAAGACATTAAGGAGGTGGAGGAGAGTTAAAATCAGCTCTTAAAGCTTCAAAAGCTCCAACATCCATGGAAGTGAAGGTGGAGGAATCAAGATTTTGAGGGGTGGAAAACGAAGCTCTCACCGAGGGGAGTTCAACGGTACAAATTTCGTGTGATTCGGTGGAGGAATGAGCAAGATAGAGGTGAGACAAGGGAGAGGGTGGTGCTGTTGTTGTCGCGCGTACAGAGAGGAAGAAGAAGGAGTTGCAAGGTCTGGAGCAAATCGTGAATGAAGAAGGAAAGGTGAGAAGTATGTTTTTTTATTTTACTTTTTACTTTATACTATTTGCTTTACTTATTTATTTATTTGTCTTGTTATTACTTAATAGCTAGCAAGCTATTAATGGGTGTACACATTATAATTAAAACCGGCCCACATTAATTAATAGCCCGGGTCATTTTTTCGTCTTTTCGAATTAAACGCGTTTCGTCTCCCGGTTTCGTCACTATTCACTTACCGGGTCCGTTTTCCGGAATTTTCTCGCTTAATTAATTTTAATGGTTACTAAGCTTCCATTAATACTTAATTATAGTTATTTAATCAACTATAATTTTTATGGGTCCGTTTGACCACTTAAGGTTGCGTTTTCGGGTTTTCTCGAAAAGCGTGCTTAAAACTCCGTTAGCATTTTTAATCCATTATTTGGATCCGTTTTCTTCGGGAATCATTCCCGTATACTTATTAGGCCTAACTAAGCCTTAGGAATCCATCTCGGACCCTCTCGAGATCATATATCTCTTATACTTCTTTAACGTGCATTTTAGCGTTTTTCGCTTTTCAAGCGTTTTCTCTTTTCTTTTGGTTTTATTCTTTTTACCAATACTCTTTAGGCACCATTAGGCCTTTTATAATCATATTAAAGTAATTTAATCGCCATTTTTAGATCCGGGGTATTTCATTGACATTGTAGCCACCACTGGGCTTTGTTTATATTCTACGCTGCCACCGCTACTCTGCTCGTTCTAGATCCACTAGGGCAGTGGACAGATTTCAACACCGAAGACTTAATCAAAGAGTAAGTTTTTATTACTATTTAATTGTTTGTAAGTTTTTTGAACCAAAATTAATGTACTTGTTCATTTTGCTAAACGCTTTTGTTAATATATGTAACCGTTGTTACAAAAAAACCCCTCAGGGAGAGTTTGGTGATTTGACCGTCGATTACATCAAGGTTTGGTAATTCATGTATTTCATTTGTGCTACTATTATCTTTGTACAATTGTTTTACATTTGTGAATTTTGGTAATTTAGTGCCCTACCTAAAAGGATTCTAAGAGTTGCGGGTACTACGTGATGCGGTATATGTACGAGTTCTGCGGGTACTTCCCAAGTTTTAAGAATGATATAGACAAGGTAATACGAACGCTGTCTTGTATTTAATTCTTTCGGCAGATTTTTTGTGTCTTTATCTTAATCTCATTATGTGTTCCATTCCTTTTCTTGTTGCAGATTAAAGAGCATTATGCCAGATTCAAGACTTATGCTCCTGCCGACTTGTTGCATGTCAGAGAGAGCATGGCAGCCATGTTTATGAGAATGGAGTGGTAGACTAGCTAGCTCTGATGCTGCTATCATGGATTTTGTTTTTTACAGTTTTCTGCACCGTTTTGTACTGTTTTACGCTTCTATTTTATGTTATTTCTTGCTGGGAGTCATCCTAGCTGTATCTACCATGTATAGGTTACACTGCTACCTTTGTAGCCCTCTGATTCTGTTAGTTGCTGCTGCTGTAACAGATTATATTTTTTGTAATGAATTGCTAGCTGCTGCTGCTGTAACAGATTCTAGCTGTTGTATTGAATATTTCTGTTGCAATTGTGCGCAGAGAATGAATTTGCAATTGTTATCTCTGTTGCAATTGTGTAACAGATTGAATATGCAATTGAATATGTTACAGATTTTCAATCTGGTGCTTTATTAGATGTTATCTCTGTTGCAATTGTGCGCAGAGAATGAATTTGTGTTGTTGGTATTTGATTCAGGTGGTTCAATTGTGCAGTTTCTGCCCTCTGTTGCTTATCTGTTACAATTCTGTCTCTGTTGCAATTGTGTAGATTTGTAAAAAAAATAATAATAAAAAAAATACACTTTAGATGCCGGTTCTAACAATAACCGTCATCTAAAGTCCTTTGGGCGCGCGCGCCAAAAGACTTTAGATGGCGGTTATTGCCAAAACCGTCATCTAAAGTGTCGACTTTACATTACGGTTATTGGTAAAACCGTGATCTAAAGTCCTTTGGCGCGCCGGTGTTACCAATAACCGTAATGTAAAGTCAATGACACGCGGGCCGGAAAAGGGCCTTTAATTACGGTTTAAAACCGTAATTAAAGACGTCGCCATCTTTATTGACGCCCGCGTAGATTACGGTCCACAACCGTAATTATACACGGTTTTGGACCGTAATTAAAGGGTTCCGTTCCACCAGTGTATCCATATCTAGTCTTATTTTGAAGAGCTTGAATTTAGGTGAACAGTGATATAATTTTTTTTCATTGTGGACATATATATTAAAAGTTATAATAATTTAAAGTTAATATGATAAAAATGCAACCCAGTCAGCAGCTGACTGGGACTGCCATATCACTGGAGCGCACTGTATTATGCGCGCACCAACCGTACATACGAATTTGTGGTATAGTATACCACGGGTAAAAAGCTACAGTCGTTTCCAGAAGAATGTTTATAAGGGTTGTCCCTGAAGAATTGTTCCTAAAGAATTGTCCGTGTAGGATTGTTCCTGAAGAGTTGTCCCTGAAGAAATAGTTCAGTCTTGAAGGTCCGGTCCGGAAGAATTGGTCTGGTCTAGAAGAGTTGTCCCTGAAGAAATGTTTCTGAAGAAATAGTCCAGTCTTAAAGGTCCGGTTTGGAGAAGTTGGATTAGAGATCAAACACATGTGGCGTGGGTTGTGGGAACCGAGAGTGGAGTTGGTACTTTGGCTCGCGATAATGAGAAAACTTTTTACCAGAGAGCTCCTTTTTGAGCGAAGCATTATCCCCCTGGGTCATAGCTTTTGTCCGTGGTGTAATAGAACCATGGAATGTTTGGAACATGTCATTTTTTTCTGCCCACATATTTCGGGTATATGGGAGGGATTGTTTAGGTGGTGGAGTTTACCGTCTGCACTCAGACCGATAGCGGAAGAGACTTACAATGCATTGTTCTCCGTCCCTCTGGCTAGCAAGGCTAAACGTATATGGAGATCTATGCAAGGAGTAGGATATATAATGTCTAAAATACCCTAGGTTGATTCGTGTTAGTTGTGGGTATATAAGCTAACTATTTTAGTGTACTGTAGATGTTGAATATTCTCATGACGTGAATACAAGAGTTTAACAGACATTTCTTTCTCCTTTCCACTCTGATCTATCGATTATGTTTTCCATCTTCTTTTCTGTTTCTCTACAATCTACACACTGTGCTATGGTGTCTACTATGTATGGCTAATGAGGAATAACATAATCTTCCAATAAGAAAGCCTCTCGATCGACAGAACATGACAAGAATAAAGCTAGGGGTGTGAAGGTGGACTAAAACATGGTGGAAAGACCTCCCCCTACCATGGGAGCGGTTCATTAGTGCTGTAATTTAAAAGAATATGTGTAGTAGGTACTTGGAGTTTCTTTTGCATTAATGATTGTTCTGCAGCGTTCAATATCTATAGATTGTATCAGATGTGTGGGTACTCTTTTTTTCTCACTAGACTTTTTCCTAATGGGTTTCGTTTCGTGAGATTTTAAAGAGGCCCGACTCAAACTCATCCACCTGGTCTATCAGGAAGTTTTTCTATTAATAATATATGGCGTTAAGCCCGAATTACAACAAAAATACATCAAACTAATGAGACATGTATTTGCCGGTTGATGTCAAGTCTTGGCAACTTGTTATGAACAAAGATGTCTTGGATTATGATGAGAATCAAAAAGACAGTTTCATCGGTGAAAGATATTGTTCAAGTGGTGGAAAGAGAATGCCTAAATATTTATAATCATTTTGTAAGTGACTTGAACTATCAATGACTTAATTTCTTGATAAATCATTTATGCTCATATGTATATCAAAACGTACCATTCATTCATGCAGTAGTGAATGATCTAATTGATAATATACCATTTGTGCATGTAGATATTCATCTGAGGAAATAGTGAGTGAGAGAGATAACACCTCTATTGGATTTTTATGCCCTAATAATATTTTAGCCACCACTGGGGAATAAGTCTATCGTTGGAGATTACTTGTGATGGTTTTTTTTTTTTTTATCAAGATTGCTTGTGATGGTGTTTAATTCATTAGGAAAACGAGAAAGTGCGATTGGAATCAAGCTTGAAATTCAAGTGTAAAAGTTTATTGGGTGCACGTTACCACCATCCATTAATTTCAATCGACCGATCGATAAAAGTTACATTTGTAATTTAATAGGATGAGGATTAACAATTGACCGGTCGTGGTCGAACAAGACTGTTGCAATGGACGAAGGCATTATTGGAGAATGCCACCACTGTGTCTTCCATCTTTTGTCTACCTCGTCCTCCGCCGCCGTGGTGAATGTCCACGTCCTCTAATAATATATTGGAACATGGCACCGTGGCGCTGCAGTTGAGGATTATCGCCATGTTAGTTCCGGATGATACTGTCCCATGATACCCGTGAATGTGACGTCGCTAACTTGTACAGCTGAAGGCTGCGTAATTAATAATATATTTTTTTTCAAAATAATATATCATGAATTTAATTAAGTCTATATTAATTTTGATAAATGTGTGAGTGTAAAGTGTAAGTATGTGTGACCATGATTGGACAGTCTCCACGTCCGTTGCAATAAAACTGGTCTATGATGATTGGGTTCCAAGGTTCTATGAGTGTGATGCTCGAGAATTTGATGTTTCTAGCAAAACCTGATCCGCCCTATACAGAAGAAGAGGTGAAAATTTCGTCAGTTCACACACACGTTACACGTACATTTTATATATAAGTATATTATATAAGTGTATAGTGTATGGTTTTGGTAATTGACCTGCCAAGTTTTAATTCTTGCCCCGGTTAGAGTCTTAAGGAAAGTACAGTTATGTACATGCACATGTTCCACCTCTTCCGTATGTCCATTCATTCCCAAGCTTCCAATACTTGAACGTACACAACATTATAAAGTGTCAGCATTACATGCATGCATTTAACGTACGTTATGAAAAAAAAAAAAATTGACAATAGGATCAGGAGGTGTCGACCTAATGCCATGACCAGGTCCACAGTTGACTCCGGTAACGTTGATCCAGGATGAACCGGGCCCGATGGCTATGCAGTCATCACCTGTTTTATGTATAATTTTTAGTTTAGTACGTAGTTAAAAAAAGAACCCCATTCATTCAAAAGTATATATATATATATATAGATGAGTTGAAAATAAATAGTACCGGTTCTTATAGTAAGGTTGATGATATCTATGTTGGTGGAGTGAGATATCAATCCCGTCGGTGTTAGGACTGTTCTCTGGTGCAATGATGTGAATATTGGAAATGATAGAGCGGGAGCATTTGAATATAGAGATGTGGTTTCTGGGACTATTCTTGAGTGTCAGTCCTCCACTTAACACAAACCCATGACAGTCTTGAAACCGTAATGCCTAGAAGGAAGATAATAATTATTATACAGTAAGTAGTAGTTATTCAATTCATACATCATCATATACTATTACTATAGGTAATTAATTATACACTTACAGTAGGCCTAACACATTCTCCAACAACATCCTTGCTTCTAGCACTTCCAGGCCACCAGATTTCACCTCTCCCGTTGATCTCACCGCTTCCTTTAACAACAAGGTTAGATACACCGGAGAAGACGATCCAAGAGCCGAACTCACAGTTAGTCCAATCTAGTTTCCTTGATGGCGCCACGAGGTTACCCATTACCTGCATGCATGTTATATATGAAGATTCCCACGGAGGAGACTCACTATACTACATATGTATATTTTTTTTTTGATCAAGGGTGCTACAGAGTAGCCATGATTGACCTGAAACGGTCATTACAGCTTGGGAGGAATTCCCAGCCAAACACTCTCTCTGCATGGACAACCGAAAACTTACAAGATATTGAGACAAAAGTACCGTCAACGAAATCAGTGCACACTACTCAGACAGCACGAACTATTCAGAGGACATCTTTGAGATTGGACAACATCGCTAGATGCCCAATTGTCCCCAGCAGCGGGTAGTCCTTTTTGATCCATTCCAGCACCTGTAACTTGATACTCATAGTCACCTGCATCAGGTCCTGGGCCATATCCTCAAACACCAGCCGATTTCTCATGTTCCAAATATTATATACTGCAAAGCTAAAGGTTGCTCTCCAAGCCTTCCTTGTTCTATGCTTGGGCAAGAGCTCGCACCAGGCAGACAAGCTCGATTCGGCTTCAAAGTCGGTGGACCCATTCACACCCCACCATCGCAATAGCTCACTCCACACCTTCCGGGCTTCAACACATCTAAAAAACAGATGGTCAACAGATTCGGTTGCTCTTTTACATAGGGGGCACAACAGATCAGCAACTGTCACCATATTAAGCCCAAAGAGCCTATCTTTAGTTGCCAGTCGATTCTGCACTAGGAACCACACAAACAGCTCAATCCTAGGGGGCGCATCCCGCGACCAAAAAAATTTATGCCAGGATGTCTGGTTCGAGAACCTGTTACTCATTACTGCAGCATAAAAACTCTTCGAGGAATATTTTCCATCGTCTCCTGCCACCCAGGACAGATTATCTTCACCTGTCTGGTTTAGCATGCAACTGTTAAGCAGGTTCAGCAACTCCTCCACAGCTGCAGCCTCATAAACAAACAGATTTCTGCGCCATCTAAGAGCCCACTGCCATACACTTCCAGTCCACATCCCATCTCCCTTACTGTTGCGGTTTTGCCTTCACTTAGTAAATACAGGCGCGGGAACTTGGTCTTGAGTGCGACGGGTTCCACCCATGGGTCCAACCAGAATCTAACCTTGTCACCTCTGTTCACGTTCCATCGCAGGTTTGTAGTCAAGGCATCCTGAATCTCAGCCTTCCACGGACTTAGTGTTATTATTGACTTCCAAATTCCTGCACCGCGAGAGTTTTTCCAGTTTTGATCATACAGTGGAAGCATGATATCCTGGCCATAGGCAGAGGAGACTAACTTCCTCCACAGATTGGTACCGGCTCTATGGTAGAGCCACCACCATTTCATCAGCAGTGCCGCATTTTTGACTTCCATGTCGCAAATATCTAAGCCTCCAAATTCTTTGGGTCTTGCCAGTCTTCTCCACTTTATCAGCGCCACACCTTTCCCCGCTCCACCCCTCCACAGGAACTTTCTTTGCAGCTGCTCAATTTTATTGATTATGCCCTTCGGAGCTCGGAACATGCTCATATAGTATAGTGGAACACTACTCAGTACCGATTTTATTAGTACTAATCTTCCTGCTCGCGACAAGGCGCTAGCTCTCCAACCGCTAAGTCTAGCCTCAATCTTATCCACCACCGGCTTCCACATCGACAATCTTTTCGGGTTACCACCCAGCGGTAGCCCCAAGTAGGTGCTGGGAAGTTCGCCCATTCTACAGCCCATTATTTCTTGGATACACTGTCTATCTGTTTCTTCCAAGTTGATGCCAAACGCCATAGACTTATTCCAATTAATTTCCAGACCTGACATATCCGCAAACCAGGTGACTATCCATTTCACTACTTTCAGTTCTTGGGCTTGCATTTGACAGAAGATAATGGTGTCATCCGCAAATTGAAGATGGGATATTCGGACTTCCTCCGCCCCAATCACCACCCCCTTACGATCTCCGCTTTGTATTGCACCATCTAGTAGCCAGTTCAACGCCTCAGCTACTAAGATAAACAGTAGTGGTGACTAAAATACCTCGAAGATTTATTTCCTTAATTAATAAGGATTAAATTAAATCATGAGCAATAATTACTATAAATAATATGGTATAAATATATAGTCCAAAATGGGCATTAGATTATACATGAAATCTCTAATCAAAGAGAAAATATTATTAAGAACATCACATGTAACATATTAGTACATGTGCTAAACACCATTAATATCATTCTGTAAATTATGCAAATACATTATAGTTTAGACAAGTATACAACACAATATATACTCATAGATATACACTTTAAAATAATAATAATATAAATAATAATAATAATAATATAATAATACTATAAATGACAAAGTAATACATTAACACAGTCACTCATATTATATATATATACATGTACAATTAAACTCCATAATATTAGCTAAAGCAGGAAATTTTCAAAACTCCCTCCAATGTACTCTAGCCGGCTGTATCTACAAAAAGGAAACATCAAAATCATTACTTTAAGTTTAAGTTAAACAAGTAAAACTAGTACAAAAAAAAAATAAAAAAAAAGAAAAGTACAACATCATGTTCCCTATTCCTTACTACCGTCAGCTTCCCCATCCTTTTATAACAGAGGAGCCACCTTTCCTTTCCAAGCTGTCGACAGACTACTAATACTACCCCACCTCTTCTACTTTTCTTACGCCAGGATATACCATCTCCCTCTGCTCAAATTCCTGAATGCTAGCAGTAATCTTCCTCCTCTTTCTCTTATTCTAAACGTCTCCGCTGTCTACTCCATCCCATTCCCTTTCCTTTCTGTGCAGTAAACAACAGCACAAGCCCCAGCGTGACCCTCTATTCTTCTCGGTTGCCAGTACACAACAAGCAGAGCAAACACCATAAACAAAAAAATCTGGTAATGCCCTGTCCTATTCTCCCTTGTCTTCACGGTTCGATTCTCCTGATTTCACTAGATTACGGTTTCCTTTCATGCTACAATACACCCTTCTTCTCGGATGGGATAGCAGCAAACCACGGCTTCAGTCCCCATCATCGGTAATTACAGAAACAAGCAACAAAGAGAAAAAAAAATGGTAACACTTCCAGCTCGTGCTCACTAGATTTCTCTCCTCCATCCATGCTATCTATAAACTTCTTCTCCTCTTCATAAAACAGCAAGCTTCCTCTGCTTGGGCTTCCCATTTCCGGTACAAAAACAGCAAGAAAAATGGGCTGCCAAAACCAAGGTAAACTACACTACTTCTCCTCTGTTTCATTCACGGGTCTACAACCATTTACATTCCTTGTTTCCAGTTTTCTGGTCATGGGAAAACAACATCCCCTTCATCATTTTCCCTGTGTTTTCAAGGCATATAATCCACCCTTGGAAGCCCCAAAACCCAGCGAAACTACACCAACTGAAGGGGGAACATTCTTGTTCTTCAATGGTGAGAAAACTCACCAGAAACCATATTTCTTCCCCCCAGTTTTGATGCCCGGAAATGTATTTCCTTGACACTTCCTTTCTGTTCTTTAATGCTCACGGTTGAAGCTTCTTTCCAGCCCTCCTACTGAGCAGAAACTACACCAAAACATTCCATTAAAGGGGCCTAAAAACAAGATGCCAAAACTGCTGCAGAATGCTTTCAAAACCAGGGGTAAGAGAACCGACATTGTCATGGCCATATAAGCTGCCTTCCTTCAGTTTTTCCCATGCAAAATACTGAGACTTCTTCCTTGTTTGTAGTTGACTGATAACCCATCTAAATCTCTGCAAGAATAGCAAGGTAATCACCCTTCCTTTTATGTTCAAAAACCATGCTTCAAATCCCTTAACTAGCTAGCTATAGGGTACAACTCCTCTTTGTTGTTGATATAACCAAAAAAAAAATTGGGTATGTGCACACCCATGGATTACCGACAGAAGAGAGTTATGCAGAGAGGAAATCCAAGTTGTAGAAGGTAAATGAGATATAGCTAAATCCTTGAAGTCAAATGCTAAAACCCAACTTACGTACAGAAAAAAAAAACTGTTGTAACCATGATATTTGTGCATACAAAACTAGGCTGAGGAAGAAGTTGATTGTTGGTGGGAAAGTGCTGTGAAGTGGGGATTCTCCTTGGCAATCTGATCAAGGATACCAATATTGCTATACGCTTTTGTAATGCCTTCAAGATTACTAGCTATTAAATGTTGAAAGTAAAGAGGGTGTAAGTGCCTACGTCGGGTGAAATGGACGGAGTGAGAGGGGAGAAGGTATAAGGAGTAGTATGGGGTAGGGAAAAAAAAAAAATAATAATAAAAACAAACCGTAATATATATGATTTGGTTAAACCAAAATATGAGTGAAAATCATAAGGAATAACTTGAGAAAAATGGTTGAAAGGGCAAAGGAAAGTCCTGTATAAACAGTTGATTATAGTATAATTCTAGAGATATTCTGATGCCACTTTTAAACAATTATTATGTTATTTTTGAGGCCATATATTTAGGCCATGTCATTATAATTATTTTGAACTTTAAATAGTCACTAATAAATTATAGGTTGATTTATAAGGTTATATAAATTTCTGGTGCAAAACCATCATTCTAGCAAATATAATTACATAGAAATGCATTAGAGAAATAATGATATTTTATAAATTTCTAACATGACTTAAATAAATTATAACCCCTTGTAAAAATATTTTAAATAAGTAAATATCATATATGGGGTCAAAGTATAATTAAATAAAATATAGGGTATGAGTGGTAAGAATAATGAAAAGAATGATCTAAGGATATGTACAAGTATTATATGAATTTTATGAGATTTGTAGTTAATTGTAAAAACTAGGAAATTCTAGGGTAATTCCGTAAATAATATCAAAACTGGTCAGACAAATAATTTAAGTGGTCAACCTTGGCCCCACAAGAGGGTTGACCAAATTAAAATCTTAAGAACGATTATTTTATGTATTTAAAGAAACATTAAGTCAAAAACAATAATCATAAAAGGATTAGGGATGTATGGGTAATTACGGGGTTGATATGTAACTCTGGGAAGATATTAGAATTTATTTAATGATATAAATTAATTAAGGATTATAATAATGGTTTAGGTATTAAGGCGTACCAATTATAAAACTTGTGGGGTATGAAACTTAATTACCGAAACGTTGGGTATAAAATAGAATTTATAAACCTTAGGGGTCAGCTTGTAATTTCGGTAAGCTTTGGGTTTAAAATGAGGTTTAAATAATTAAGGTGCACAATATAAGGTTTTGAGTAATTAAAAGGAAGTTTATAATATAAAGGGGGGTTATAATGTAATTATGAGGAAAATATGGGCGAACAATTAAATTTGAGTAATCTGGGGGGCTTATCCGTAAATATATACCTATGTACGTATATTATAATGTTGAGGTACCTTGGGTTATAAATTAATGGGGTAATAATATAACAAGTATGGAATGTGGGGTGGTTTTGTAAATAAACAAAACATATGGGATGACACAAGAATTTCCGGAAAAGAATATTAGTGTCATTCGGAAATTATATACATATTACATGTATGTAATAATGTTTGAAAACATTAGTTTATAAACTAATAGGACTAGAAAGGTAGTAGTTAGTATGTAAGGGTTGACTCTATAAATGATCAAATGTGTGGGGGAAGACACTAGTATTACCGAAAATATATAAGGGCCGTTTAGGAAACTTTAAAGTTGGGCAGAATATATAATAAAGTTTGTGTGATATAATGTGACGTTATGTTAGATGAGGAAGGATATATTATAAGGGGATTATTAAGGAGCAAGTATATATTACATATAATTTTATAAAATGATGGCTAAGTTTGGTAAATGTTGGAAGTATATTACAAAGTTAGAACCTTATTATAAGGGGCCCTATAATGCACATAATATGAAATTACAATATCGTTAGCAAGATATATGTATAAACGTGAAAATAACGGCAACGGCGTTATAAACAAAATACAAATGCATAGAGTACTACATGCACGTGAAAGGGTGCGCAAATGACGACGCATAACAACAACTATAACCTATGCGTGCTAGAATATAATAAATACTCGCGCATTTACATAAATATAACTACAAGAACTAGTTCGTACAATGAAATGTTTAATTGTCATGCATGCGCGCGCGTAACGTTGTTTCCGCATGCATGTAACCCGACAATACGTAAACAAATTATAAACGTAACTTCCATGTAATGAATGTTAACCTCGTAGCGACAAGAATATATATATGTACTCGTAAGATATAACGAGTAATGGAAATGTAAATTCCTAAGGTTAACGAACATTAAGTTGAACAGGAAAACAACTAAGATTGGCTACGGGATAGAAGTAAGGGTTTAATCAAGGATGATTAAGTAGGTTCGATTTATATAGATATATATACTGATATTAGAACCACCTGTATACCAGAGGTGCGAGTGGGTAGACACGAGCATTGTGAGCACTAGAGACTGCGCGGGGATTTTTACGCGAGCGCTCAACGGTGTAAGGTATGTTCATTGTGTGGTCCGAACCTCTGAGGGAAGCCTCGGTTCGGGTATTGCTTGACTATGTGACAAGAGCGATATGTATGCTATGCATGATTGGGTGGATTATTCATTTGGTTGGTAAGCGATTATTGTTGTGCGTGACGTCTTCGGACAATATCATGATTGTTTATGTTGTTGGAATACTAATATTCGGGAACTTTATCCCTAACTGACCTAAGTAAAACCCTTAGGAACGAGACTCGGGATCCCCAGTCTCTAGAGCTTGATATTCGAACATGGTTATAACCTAGATTATTTCTAGGGAAGTACATAGGACTTTAAAGGTAATAATGGTAAAGACTTCTCCTAGACCTAAGAATTTACTTAGGGTAGTTGATTAAGGATTAATCACATACTGGAGAGTGTTGGTTATGGTACATGGTATAGGAATCCAATTAGTCTCGACTAGTTGGTTGCGCATTGGTGATCACCGGAGTATAACGTCCGTATCGGACCGACTCCCTCTATATTCCGACGGGCCTAGATAGACTGTTGGACCAGGGTGCCGACTTTGGCACACGGCTTCGGCCATTCATGGACGCCTTTATTAGGCAAGTGGAAGCCCCGGGATCGAGTGATCCTTGGCAATGAGCACTTCGTGTGTACGGGAGGACTACTGTCCAGTAAGGTTATTTCCGGGTTGTCCTAACATGACACCCAATGGTATTGAGAGTAAGACTAAATGGTGATTAACATAATTTAAAGGAAAAACTACTAACATCTCGATGGAAGTAACTACGCGTTGGTATGAATGATTACTGTACATTGTATGACTGTTTATAGAACATGGTATCTGGTATGTCGTGGATTGTATGTAATGTATGGATTGTCACTTTGATGGATTACTGTATGCTTATGCATGTTATTTACTGCTGTATATAAACTGCAAAATGAACCAGCATGTAATCAACCTCATGTTCAGACGGCTAATTGACCTAAGTGACCTAAAGGGTCTAGGATTACACTTTAGCATACCAGCATATAGTTTGCTGAGCCCCTTTTGGGGCCAACCCATTTCAGGTTGTGGATCGGGACGTGAAGCCGGAGTGCGGGAATATGGGTAGACTACCTCGACTTTTATTATCACATGTTTAATATTAAATCGGTTAGCACGTTGAAATTTTGGGAACTCTTTAAATGCTCACTTGTTATAGGTATTGGTTTGTATATAGGATAATGTAATACATATCTCGTTCATCACTGCGGTTAGTTGTTGTTGTTCATTGTTAGATTACGGTTATGCTTCTTTACTCGCATGGGCGAGTAATGGCATGTGACACCCAAGTGAGGATTAATGTAGTTTAACTTCCGCTGTGAGACGTCTCTAATTACGCTACGTGAGTGATTATACGAGAGTGATTATTACGAGATTAGCGAGTGGGGTGTTACAAAAGTGGTATCAGAGCGGAGTACCGCTCTGATGACGAGATATTAGGATTTAGACAGTGAGCATAGGACTTGGGAAATACGGGAAACGTTTGTGAGGTACGAGCCGCCTGGTCTTAAACGAACCAGTGTCTTAGAAACGCTAAATGCGTAACCAAATTAGCCTTAATGACATATCTGTGTTATTGATTTCTACACGGTATACTATCGAGTAATAATACAACATAGCGTATTACGGGTGTCGAGAAGAGGCATGTCGGGGGTGATGGAGGTCCTGTAACCCTGAAAGCATTGAGACGGTAGTCGCCGCACTAGCTTGATGGAAGAACATCCCGGGAAACAAAAGTAGTACCCCACCCGCCGCTGCCCACATCTCGAGTATCACCCAAAGAGGCAATGTAATAGATGTCACCAAGAAATGCATAGAAGTCTCTCTCAAATGGGAATAGCTTCAACCGGATACAACCTAGAAGACTCAGTAAAATTTGACCAACATCAAAATAACCATATGAGCTTACGAGCGAAACTCCTAAAATTACTATAACATAATGCTCAAGGAAAGGAATGTCGTACCAAGGATAACTAGAGTACTCCATCTGCCGAACCCGAAGCACCACGAGGTAGTCACGCGGAGCAGACCCCAGCCGATACGAGCTACTAGAAGGGGGAAAGAGTCACCAGGGGCGGAATACGCCGAATTTTGCGGGTACCTTAGGCGCTGGTACTAGTACACAGCGCGATCTAGGAAACCGCACATCCTTAACTTAATACATTGACTGCATGAACATGCGTCAGGAACCTCCTCCTACCATGAGGGAGTTTTCAACAAAACTCAAAAATAGCCTAACTCAGAGAACCTAGAAATAGAATTACCTTAGAAAACTTACCCTACCTTAACGAACCGAAATAACTCAAATACTACCCTTTTCAAGACAAATCGTCTAAACCATACTCAATCGACCGAAGCGTCAGTGAAACAAAAAAATACTGGAAACCGATGACTCAACCTGCCTGGCGCGCTTTCTACAGCAAGCGCTATAGCCCATACTATACTTACAATTCCGTCTACCTCGCGCACTTGCTACAGCAAGTGCTACGATGATGGATACAATTATGGCTATAATTATGACTGCAATCACAACTATAACTATAATGGCAAATACAACTGAATACTACAGACCATGTAAGCCACAAGCACAACGCCATGTCTACCGTAATCACCAAACATTCATACAACTTCAGTACGAATCTCGTAACTGTAACCACTGCTACCACTACAACTGTAATTATAACTATAACAGTAACTATGATTGCAACTGTAACTACATGGATAACGGCAGTAGGATTGGATTCTACAAGACCGTGTAGGTCATGACTTCCGGTAATCACTAAATATTCATGCAATTATAGTTCAAATTCTATAACTACAACTTGTCACCATAGGGTCACGAAACCCTTAGAATACGAAAACTGCAACCATAGGAGGACCCGACGAGTCCGAACATTACCACTAAAAGGCATACTCCAGCCCATAACAAACTACACCCCTTAAACAATAATGAATCAATAACACCAGCTTATGAGACAACCACCACAACATACTTGATAATTATTCAATGGTTTGAAATTGACGTGGGAGGTGGAACTTGATCCGGTACAGGTCAAGGGAAACTGAACACAAACTGGGGTGGAAGGAATAATTCAACACTGATACTGATCACATCAGGGTCGGATGATTCCTGAAACTCTCTACAAGTGGCCACAAGTAATCACATTAGGAACAAACGAGGAACTGGAGTATGCTAGCTGCAAGCAGCTAAAACTCATACAACCTAACAAGTAAAGCACCAAGTCCGAATGTTTGTAAATAACAGTTCACCCCTGAATATATTTATATGAAGAATGGTGATGGAACATAATCACATGACAATTAGGGCAATACTACGCCATAAAGGCATACGCCAATACGTAATAAATATTGGAAGAAGAAAGGAATATACTAGTCCTTAATAGGACCAACATTGAAAATGTTACATTATAACACAATTAATACTTAAACCGATCGCAACCTTAAACGCAAATCGGAGCGGAGCACTTGAACAATTACCACCTAAGGCACTAACCATACCAAGAAATGCCATAACCAACTAGGGACGAACAGATGACAAATTACAATTATACACTGTTAATTCATTTGATCACACCGATCATTTAATGAGGGTTCCGAATAAAAAGGTAATGGCCATCGCCATTGGCGTCCCGTCAAACAATAAGTAACAAAGAGGGAATGCGTGTTTAAGACATGTCGTCTAATAACATAACGACTATCAGGGAAAGGATTATACAAGTTAAACAATGGTAAACGGTCTAAACGACGATACAAGATAACAAGTCTAAATGTATAAAAACACAACTTTAAGTGGAAGTACTCAAGGTAGCCTTAGAAGGACACAAGTCCAGGAGAGCGAAAATACCGCCTCCGACTACCTTCCAATATGTACCAATTGAACAGTGACATTTAAAAATGACATGACAATTAATGGGAACGGGTTAAAACCAGACCACAATAGAGACTTTCATAAAAAGAAAAAAAAAACATAAATCTTCACCATGAAGCTCAGGAATTACACCAAATGATGTACACCAAAGGATAGGGTAAAGTTCAAAGAACTATGATACACACTGAGAATAACGTGCATAATATACTGCCTAATGAACAAGCGCCAAACCGCGCGCATGGTAACCAACTGACAGTAATTAGAATCAACACATAAGTAACTCCAACAAAGGACCTATTAAACAATAAAACAACAATAACTTATCAATACGGGGAGTCGTAAATTCTTTAAAACAACGGTGAACTCATGTCAATAACGAAGCCAACGACAGAGGGATAAGATCACCTCATACCACTTAGAGGCAAACCTTACTGTTAGGGCGAGATATCGCAAACACCTGGTGAATGAAAGACACATAATCACACCATTGGTCTGGGAACCCGGGGGTCCGAAAGGAAATTCCCTTGGGACACCACCAACGTAAATTAATGAGGGAGCTTGTGGGCATGACAGACTTAATTATAAGTTAGTCGAGTAAGTAACAATGTATCAGTAGGATACCCCATACATGTAGACGAGTAGTGTAACGCAAGAAGTAGTCAACTCCATACCAAGATCAGGGATGCAAACCCAGACCAGTACAAATAACTACCTAAAGCAAATTAACGAGAAGAGTTCCAATTGAACCAACGAGACTAAAGGTACCAAAAACCATGAATAGAACACGACTAAGTCGTAACTCCACAAAAAGATGGTTAACACACAATAACATAAAAGGAAACCTCTCGAAAGAGAAGAGAGTTGATAGTCAACCTAATGATAGCTATGAAAACCCATTAAATGGGCGAATAAACATAACTAAAACCCTCATAAAGTCCAATAACTACTCACACTAACACAATTCTTAGCATCCAAAAGAACGTATGCAATGGTAATCATCGCCACCCACAAGAGGGACATAAAGAGAATTACTCTCCAACAGAGAACACAAACAATACGAATGAGGTAACAATCTTGTATGCCCAAAGAAAAAAAAAAGGGCAACGATACGTTTTCACCCACAAAGGGGCTGAACGTATGTACACCAATACATAATAAAAGACAGGCAAGCTAGCACACTAGCAGATGCCCTAAATTATTAAGCAAATGTCACAATAACTTAACCGTCAAATCGACTAAAATATGGTGCGTGAAGAAGAAACCAGTATAAACAACCCTTGGAATAGATACATTGACAAGACCAGATGAGCGAAACTCGTATAGGACTCAAAGGATGAGAAACAAATCGTAGGCAGGCTATAAAAACTGTCTAGACTGTCAGAGGACACACTCCAATAAATACGGCGTTCAACGTCATAAACCACACAGGAACTAGTAAGGGCACAAGTATACTCCTTTTAAACCACATGGAAAAATAGAAAAGATATAAAATATACCAAAAAAAAAAAGCCTTAATTGCCAAGGAACATACCCGTATGGGATGTCAAAGGAGGCAAGGCTAAGTATAAACACAACAGTGGATTCCCTAGCAAAAGCGGGGAGGACCATACAAGTATTGACGTGAGAACAATATGTTGAAAATACAATATATAACATCACGAAGTACAAAAAATTACAATTAATGTATTTACTCCGGAACATAACCACCCGGAACCACGAAATGCCAAGAATTACCTTCGTGGATTTATAAGTTAATACATTCAAAACTTCAGAGACTAGTCCAAAGAGCACTAATGACAAACGATAGCCAATGTCATACTCCGCCTTAGCTAGAAACCAACGAGTGAAGATAGTAACAATTCGAAAAAAAAAAAATCGCGCTAGTCATCCAGAACGTCTGGACACGACTTAGACCTAATCGTGTGCATCTACAATTAATGATACCGCACCGACAAAGATACCACCATTTCCAAATTAAGAAAAGACCGTGAATGACACTGTCATAGTGTGCATCAGCAATAACTCGCTGCTAACAAACCACCTATGTACGTGGGTCTGCACCTCATTACGGAGCGAGTGGGCCCAATATAACATATTTAGGAGAGCGCACAAGTATTCTACGCCTTGGCTGAAAAATACGCGCCGCACCCTTCACATTTTTCTTTTAAAGCCGAGTGACGAGAGATCGACCCGTCTCTTAGATATGAGAAGACTACACTCCAAAGTTTCAATACGAGAACGAGGGAGACCACGAACAAACCATTAAAAGGGTCAAAGTTCGTTGGTTGAACCATGAGAGCCAAGTATCCAGCGCCCTTTTTTATAGCGATTGCGTGATACTTTGGGGGTCACGAGGCGTAACCCTTTTTAAGGGGGGTAGAGCCCTTGGCATATTTAGCCATTTTACGTTAATTTTGGTGGTATGTATGTGCTTTAATCATTTGCGTGGTGGTTGTTATGTATGTGCTTTAAGCACTTGAGATGTGTTTTATGATATGATGTGCCTAGAGCACTTGAATTATTATGTATGGATGTCCTTCGGGACTTGTGATATATATGTGTTGGTTTGGATCGGGAAATATGTGTTTGGTTTGGATTGGAAACTTTACTGACGTCCTTCGGGACTTGTGATATATATATGTGGTTGGGTTGGATTGGAAGACTAGTGGTTGAATGGAATGGATTACACTTCAGGAAAGTGTTGAAACTTTAGAATTGATAGGACTGGATGAATTGGAACCTTGAGATTCATTGGGTAGTTAGATACACAGTCAATTTAGACGACTTCGGGACGAAGTCCTTTTATGGGGGATAGACTGAAATACCTCGAAGATTTATTTCCTTAATTAATAAGGATTAAATTAAATCATGAGCAATAATTACTATAAATAATATGGTATAAATATATAGTCCAAAATGGCATTAGATTATACATGAAATCTCTAATCAAAGAGAAAATATTATTAAGAACATCACATGTAACATATTAGTACATGTGCTAAACACCATTAATATCATTCTGTAAATTATGCAAATACATTATAGTTTAGACAAGTATAAACACAATATATATAGATATACACTTTAAAATAATAATAATAATAATAATAATAATAATATAATACTATAAATGCAAAGTATACATTAACACAGTCACTCATATATATATACATGTACAATTAAACTCCATAATATTAGCTAAAGCAGGAAATTTTCAAAACTCCCTCCAATGTACTCTAGCCGGCTGTATCTACACAAAAAGGAAACATCAAACATCATTACTTTAAGTTTAAGTTAAACAAGTAAAACTAGTACAAAAAAAATAAAAAAAGAAAAGTACAACATCATGTTCCCCTATTCCTTACTACCGTCAGCTTCCCCATCCTTTCATAACAGAGGAGCCACCTTTCCTTTCCAAGCTGTCGACAGACTAATACTACCCCACCTCTTCTACTTTTCTTACGCCAGGATATACCATCTCCCTCTGCTCAAATTCCTGAATGCTAGCAGTAATCTTCCTCCTCTTTCTCTTAATCTACACGTCTCCGCCTGTCTACTCCATCCCATTCCCTTTCCTTTCTGTTGCAGTAAACAACAGCACAAGCCCCAGCGTGACCCTCTATTCTTCTCGGTTGCAGTACACAACAAGCAGAGCAACACCATAAACAAAAAAAATCTGGTAATGCCCTGTCCTATTCTCCCCTTGTCTTCACGGTTCGATTCTCCTGATTTCACTAGATTACGGTTTCCTTTCATGCTACAATACCACCCTTCCTTCTCGGCATGGGATAGCAGCAAACCACGGCTTCAGTCCCCATCATCGGTAATTACAGAAACAAGCAACAAAGAGAAAAAAAAATGGTAACACTTCCAGCTCGTGCTCACTAGATTTCTCTCCTCCATCCATGCTATCTACTTAAACTTCTTCTCCTCTTCATAAAACAGCAAGCTTCCTCTGCTTGGGCTTCCCATTTCCGGTACAAAAACAGCAAGAAAAATGGGCTGCCAAAACCAAGGTAAACTACACTACTTCTCCTCTGTTTCATTCACGGGTCTACAACCATTTACATTCCTTGTTTCCAGTTTTCTGGTCATGGGAAAACAACATCCCCTTCATCATTTTCCCTGTGTTTTCAAGGCATATAATCCACCCTTGGAAGCCCCAAAACCCAGCGAAAACTACACCAACTGAAGGGGGAACATTCTTGTTCTTCAATGGTGAGAAAACTCACCCAGAAACCATATTTCTTCCCCCCAGTTTTGATGCCCGAAAATGTATTTCCTTTGACACTTCCTTTCTGTTCTTTAATGCTCACGGTTGAAGCTTCTTTCCAGCCCTTCTACTGAGCAGAAACTACACCAAAACATTCCATTAAAGGGGCCTAAAAACAAGATGCCAAAACTTGCTGCAGAATGCTTTCAAAACCAGGGTAAGAGAACCGACATTGTCATGGCCATATAAGCTGCCTTCCTTCAGTTTTTCCCATGCAAAATACTGAGACTTCTTCCTTGTTTGTAGTTGACTGATAACCCATCTAAATCTCTGCAAGAATAGCAAGGTAATCACCCTTCCTTTTATGTTCAAAAACCATGCTTCAAATCCCTTAACTAGCTAGCTTATATGGGTACTAACTCCTCTTTGTTGTTGATATAACCACAAAAAAAATTGGGTATGTGCACACCCATGGATTACCGACAGAAGAGAGTTATGCAGAGAGGAAATCCAAGTTGTAGAAGGTAAATGAGATATAGCTAAATCCTTGAAGTCAAATGCTAAAACCCAACTTACGTACAGAAAAAAAAAACTGTTGTAACCATGATATTTGTGCATACAACTAGGCTGAGGAAGAAGTTGATTGTTGGTGGGAAAGTGCTGTGAAGCTGGGGATTCTCCTTGGCAATCTGATCAAGGTAACAATATGCTATACGCTTTTGTAATGCCTTCAAGATTACTAGCTATTAAATGTTGTAAAGTAGAAGGGTGTACAGCGTGAACATGTGCTTACGTGAGTTGATAATGTATAAGGAGTAGTTATGGGTTAGGGAAAATAAAATAAAAATAAAAAATAATAAAAACAAACCGTAATATATATGATTTGGTTAAACCAAAATATGAGTGAAAATCATAAGGAAATAACTTGAGAAAAATGGTTTGAAAAGGGCAAAGGAAAGTCCTGTATAAACCGTGATTATAGTATAATTCTAGAGATATTCTGATGCCACTTTTAAACAATTATTATGTTATTTTTGAGGCCATATATTTAGGCCATGTCATTATAATTATTTTGAACTTTAAATAGTCTAATAAATTATAGGTTGATTTATAAGGTTATATAAATTTCTGGTGCAAAACCATCATTCTAGCAAATATAATTACATAGAATGCATTAGAGAAATAATGATATTTATAAATTTCTAACATGACTTAAATAAATTATAACCCCTTGTAAAAATATTTTAAATAAGTAAATATATCATATATGGGGTCAAAGTATAATTAAATAAAATATAGGGTATGAGTGGTAAGAATAATGAAAAGAATGATCTAAGGATATGTACAAGTAATATATGAATTTTATGAGATTTGTAGTTAATTGTAAAAACTAGGAAATTCTAGGGTAATTCCGTAAATAATATCAAAACTGGTCAGACAAATAATTTAAGTGGTCAACCTTGGCCCCACAAGAGGGTTGACCAAATTAAAATCTTAAGAACGATTATTTTATGTATTTAAAGAAACATTAAGTCAAAAACAATAATCATAAAAGGATTAGGGATGTATGGGTAATTACGGGGTTGATATGTAACTCTGGGAAGATATTAGAATTTATTTAATGATATAAATTAATTAAGGATTATAATATATGGTTTAGGTATTAAGGCGTACCAATTATAAAACTTGTGGGGTATGAAACTTAATTACCGAAACGTTGGGTATAAAATAGAATTTATAAACCTTAGGGGTCAGCTTGTAATTTCGGTAAGCTTTGGGTTTAAAATGAGGTTTAAATAATTAAGGTGCACAATATAAGGTTTTGAGTAATTAAAAGGAAGTTTATAATATAAAGGGGGGTTATAATGTAATTATGAGGAAAATATGGGCGAACAATTAAATTTGAGTAATCTGGGGGGCTTATCCGTAAATATATACCTATGTACGTATATTATAATGTTGAGGTACCTTGGGTTATAAATTAATGGGGTAATAATATAACAAGTATGGAATGTGGGGTGGTTTTGTAAATAAACAAAACATATGGGATGACACAAGAATTTCCGGAAAAGAATATTAGTGTCATTCGGAAATTATATACATATTACATGTATGTAATAATGTTTGAAAACATTAGTTTATAAACTAATAGGACTAGAAAGGTAGTAGTTAGTATGTAAGGGTTGACTCTATAAATGATCAAATGTGTGGGGGAAGACACTAGTATTACCGAAAATATATAAGGGCCGTTTAGGAAACTTTAAAGTTGGGCAGAATATATAATAAAGTTTGTGTGATATAATGTGACGTTATGTTAGATGAGGAAGGATATATTATAAGGGGATTATTAAGGAGCAAGTATATATTACATATAATTTATAAAATGATGGCTAAGTTTGGTAAATGTTGGAAGTATATTACAAAGTTAGAACCTTATAAGGGGCCCTATAATGCACATAATATGAAATTACAATATCGTTAGCAAGATATATGTATAAACGTGAAAATAACGGCAACGGCGTTATAAACAAATACAAATGCATAGAGTACTACATGCACGTGAAAGGGTGCGCAAATGACGACGCATAACAACAACTATAACCTATGCGTGCTAGAATATATATAAATACTCGCGCATTTACATAAATATAACTACAAGAACTAGTTCGTACAATGAAATGTTTAATTGTCATGCATGCGCGCGCGTAACGTTGTTTCCGCATGCATGTAACCCGACAATACGTAAACAAATTATAAACGTAACTTCCATGTAATGAATGTTAACCTCGTAGCGACAAGAATATATATATGTACTCGTAAGATATAACGAGTAATGGAAATGTAAATTCCTAAGGTTAACGAACATTAAGTTGAACAGGAAAACAACTAAGATTGGCTACGGGATAGAAGTAAGGGTTTAATCAAGGATGATTAAGTAGGTTCGATTTATATAGATATATATACTGATATTAGAACCACCTGTATACCAGAGGTGCGAGTGGGTAGACACGAGCATTGTGAGCACTAGAGACTGCGCGGGGATTTTTACGCGAGCGCTCAACGGTGTAAGGTATGTTCATTGTGTGGTCCGAACCTCTGAGGGAAGCCTCGGTTCGGGTATTGCTTGACTATGTGACAAGAGCGATATGTATGCTATGCATGATTGGGTGGATTATTCATTTGGTTGGTAAGCGATTATTGTTGTGCGTGACGTCTTCGGACAATATCATTATGATTGTTTATGTTGTTGGAATACTAATATTCGGGAACTTTATCCCTAACTGACCTAAGTAAAACCCTTAGGAACGAGACTCGGGATCCCCAGTCTCTAGAGCTTGATATTCGAACATGGTTATAACCTAGATTATTTCTAGGGAAGTACATAGGACTTTAAAGGTAATAAATGGTAAAGACTTCTCCTAGACCTAAGAATTTACTTAGGGTAGTTGATTAAGGATTAATCACATACTGGAGAGTGTTGGTTATGGTACATGGTATAGGAATCCAATTAGTCTCGACTAGTTGGTTGCGCATTGGTGATCACCGGAGTATAACGTCCGTATCGGACCGACTCCCTCTATATTCCGACGGGCCTAGATAGACTGTTGGACCAGGGTGCCGACTTTGGCACACGGCTTCGGCCATTCATGGACGCCTTTATTAGGCAAGTGGAAGCCCCGGGATCGAGTGATCCTTGGCAATGAGCACTTCGTGTGTACGGGAGGACTACTGTCCAGTAAGGTTATTTCCGGGTTGTCCTAACATGACACCCAATGGTATTGAGAGTAAGACTAAATGGTGATTAACATAATTTAAAGGAAAAACTACTAACATCTCGATGGAAGTAACTACGCGTTGGTATGAATGATTACTGTACATTGTATGACTGTTTATAGAACATGGTATCTGGTATGTCGTGGATTGTATGTAATGTATGGATTGTCACTTTGATGGATTACTGTATGCTTATGCATGTTATTTACTGCTGTATATAAACTGCAAAATGAACCAGCATGTAATCAACCTCATGTTCAGACGGCTAATTGACCTAAGTGACCTAAAGGGTCTAGGATTACACTTTAGCATACCAGCATATAGTTTGCTGAGCCCCTTTTGGGGCCAACCCATTTCAGGTTGTGGATCGGGACGTGAAGCCGGAGTGCGGGAATATGGGTAGACTACCTCGACTTTTATTATCACATGTTTAATATTAAATCGGTTAGCACGTTGAAATTTTGGGAACTCTTTAAATGCTCACTTGTTATAGGTATTGGTTTGTATATAGGATAATGTAATACATATCTCGTTCATCACTGCGGTTAGTTGTTGTTGTTCATTGTTAGATTACGGTTATGCTTCTTTACTCGCATGGGCGAGTAATGGCATGTGACACCCAAGTGAGGATTAATGTAGTTTAACTTCCGCTGTGAGACGTCTCTAATTACGCTACGTGGTGATTATACGAGAGTGATGATTACGAGATTAGCGAGTGGGTGTTACAGTGACAGCTCACCTTGTCTGAGGTAGGATGAGTGGAGTATTACGAGACTTAGAGAACTGGATAACCTAGGTGGTTGTAGTGTTGTGTAGAGATGTCTAGTGACCTTGAAATGGTGAATGGAGGATGGTTTTGGAAGAGGTGAAAATCTGTAGCATAAGGTGGTTTGGTAACTTAGAAAAGCTAGAAAAGAGCAAGTGTGCAAGACTTAGGAAATGAGGTTTGGACTTGGGTTTAGAAGTGAATTTATGTAGGAATGGTTTGTAATTGTCATTGATGGATTTGGTGAGGTTGGTAAGAGGTAAAAACAAGCAAGAAGGAAGTTAGAAATGCAAAAGAGTGAAAAATGCATAATGTGAGAACTTGGATTGTTGAATTTGAACAAGAATTGGAGTAGGAATTTAACCAAGGATTGAGGTGGTTTAGAGCATGTTTTAGGGTGATTAATTATGTGGAAAACTTGTGGAAAGATTAAGGAAAGTTTGAGGGTGATATAAGGGTTGATTAGGGGTGAAAAATCACCCTTGTAGCAGGTTTTAGCAGGGTCCGGGACTTGGTCCTTGGACAAAGTCCCGGACCACCCCTTAAAAATAGGCCGAGATTTCTTGCAGCACTTGGTCAAGGACTTGAGAGATGGACAAGGTCCCGGACCACCTATTAAAATCATACCGGAGTGAAGTACATGCTTGGTCCGGGACAAGAGATAGGGACAAGGTCCCGGACCAGTGTAGGAATTCCACCCGAGAGTTTGATTATGCATTGGTCCGGGACTATAGGTAAGGACCAGGTCCCGGACCACCCCTAGAATTCAACAGAGAGTGTTTTTAACGGTTCTAAACCTGGGGATTGAATGGTATTGGTTTTAGATGATGTTTAGGAGTTGTTTGGTGACCTTTAAAGGTCCTGAGAGGTATAAGCAAAGGTTGGAAGTGATTGAGAAAGTTGTGAGTTTAAGTACATTAAGTTAAACCGGAATAACGGATAACGGGGTAAGTACGGGAGAAGCATTTATGTACGTACCGTAACACCTTAATAATAATTGAACCATTTGACATGTAATTAGTGGTTCGAGAATAAGATTCGAGGAACAAGTGTGAGCCAAAGAAATGAGAACCCCGGTGAATGGTATGATTTCTTTATGCTATGTATCCTAACTTGGTTACCCCGATTTGGTGCTTTTTTTATTGTGTGATCACCTAACAAGATAAATGCACGAATCGGATTGTGTTTACCCTCTTGTGTTTGTATTGTAATGCTTGAGATTGGTTTGTTAACTAAACTGAAGTTTGTATAATTCATGAAATGTGGATTGTGAATGGATTGCTTGATTGTGATTGTGTATGGTAGTGAGACTCATAGTTGAGTCTATATGAGTAGAGACTCGTAGGAAGTCAAGTGCGAACTAAATAATGGTGAAAAACCCTACAACTATCGAACTAATACATGGTAACCTAAACCTACGAACACACTAGAACGTGAGAGAACATACGGGGGTAGTAACCTCCCGATAACGGTTAGAGAACCGAAACAACTTAATCCACACGATAAATATTAGTGGAAGTATATGAGTAACCTCTAACTAGAGGATTGGAAAGTTGTCCAAAATACGAACCTTGAGTAAAGTAAAGCATGGTAAGGGATAACCAAACCCCTTAGAGATATAGTCGAACCCCAATGAGAGGAACCGACTAACATGAGCAATGTCCCGAACATGAGAGTATTCGATAAGTTGGTTGAAACCTTAAATCTTAGAATACTAGACATTGAGGAATTCCCCAAGCCATTAGATGCTATCGAGAGAGATACTTCTAGGCTAATCCTGAGATTGTGAATTGACTCCGAGAGTGGAGTTTTGTGATTTTCAATAGCCCGGTAGGGAACCGGGCATTTGAGTATTTGAGGAGCTAACTGTATAGCCCTATTTGTATTTGAGCCCGGTCGTGGGTCTTGTGTATGACCCTGCCCGGAGGTCGTGAGATTGACTTAACATATAGATTGAGCATTGAGTATTGAATGGCGAACTTGAGAATTGAGTAAGTGAGTATTGAGAATTGAGTGTGACTTGAGACGCTTGAGAACTTGAGAATTGAGTTGAGTGTTGTAGACCTTGTTGAGATTGTGAGTAAGATTACCCAAGGGAGTGGGTAGAACATGAGTAATTGAGTAAGGCATGGTGAGGTAAAACCCTCAAGCCTAATTAAGGACATATTGAACTAAAATGAATCGCATGCTCTCGACCAATTAGTCGGCGTACCCTCGCTAGTACGCGGGGTATACGGAAGTCATATTCAGCGTAAGCTAAGCCCCTAGGGGCAACATTTTTAGTGTGCAGGTACCCGAAGCGGACATGATCACAGTAAGAGACCAATAGCTAAGCAGGGATAGCTGGGAATGAAATATAGATAGTAGTGAATTGTATAGGGCTTGTAGTCGGTCACCGTCGAGAGTAAGACAGGGTTGTAATCGCTATGGGTAGCCGTATAAGAATTGAATATGTTGTATTATGGATTTGTAAGACCAAAAAGTCAATGATGAACTTGGGAATTGTAGATACTCAGTATAGAATGGTTTTGAGATTGTATTTGTATTTATTGGAATTGAAGGTTGTATTTAGTTTGAGAATTGTTAAAGAAACGGTGTGTGACATTTTGTATAGCGTACTCGATAAAGACCCATCAGACCGATACTGTATTGTTGTTGTATTTGAGTTGGGATTTGGCCTAGCTAGTCACGTGGGTGACTAGGGGCATTGTACCACCCCTTGTTGTAGTTTGAATTCTACTGCATTATGGTTGGTAATTGAGACGGGTTAGGAGATAATGGTGTGATTACCAGTTGGGGTGTTACAATAGTCACCGGTTTCTTACTGTGACCATGACCGCTTCAGGTACCTGTACAGTACAAACAATGCCCCAAGGGGCTCAGCTTACACTACATGTGACTTCCATATACCCCGCGTACTAGCGAGGGTTCGCCGACCACTTGGTCGAATACATGCAATTCATTTACTCATACATAGTGTAGCACCCAG